>OY731403.1:46318700-46448503 GCA_963425845.1 Sphenostylis stenocarpa
AATCCTTGTATGTTATTACCATCTTTTGGATGATCTTTTTGATGTTTTTGTTGGCTGCCTCCACTCGCTACCATTCATTTGGGCCGGCATGGAGAGGAATTGTGGTGTTGAATCTTTGAAATCTTAGCATAATTCTTTCCATCATCTTGTTGTTTAGATTGGTCCCATTATCGGCAATGAGTCGATGAGGGATGCCATACCAACATAGAATATTTCTTTTTGATGAAGGTGGTCACCACTTTTCTAGTCACGTGTGCGTAAGATGCCGCCTCTATCCATTTGGTAAAATAGTCAATGGCCACCAAGATAAAACTGAGTGACCATTAGATGCTTGGGCTCGATGGGTCCGATGAGCGTTCATGCCCCGTCATGGAGAATGGTCATGGTGTAGCCAAAGTGCCGAGAGGCGCTTGGGCGGGCGTGAATGTGCTCCGGTGCAAACTTGGCACTTGTGACATCTTTTAGCATATTGGTGATAGTCGCTTCATTGTGGACCAGAAGTACCACATCCTTAGGATCTTCTTTACCATGACATGCCCGGAGTGCGTGGGTCCCAAAGCTCTTTTATGAATCTCCTTTATCGGGGTTTGAGCCTCCTCATGATCCACACACCTTAAAGGTGGGTCGAAGTATTTTTATAAAGGTTTCTCATCAATTCTGTGAACCAGGTGGCCCTCTTCTGGATGGTCCTTTTGTCATTGCTCTTTGATTCCTTCGGGATATTCACCCTTCGTGAGTGTAAGCAATGTCATGATACCAGGGTTTTTAAATGTTGTTCGCTGTTCTTTGTCATGCAAAAAACTTGTTTTTCATGTAGCTTGATTTAGACGATCGGCATCTCATGCTCTTGGTCTAAAGAGAACAAGGATGATAAAGTAGCAGGGGCGATCTGCAAATTGATTGTCTTCTCGAGGATATATTTGAAAGTGGCGCTTTCTGACCTTTCAATCAAATCGCGAATATACTTTCTGTATAGCAAGTTTATTTGGAGTTTGGTTTCCCATTCACCCTTGAGTTGATATATGACAAGGATAAATCATGTCCGGATTTAGTCCCCATGATCTAGAGTACGCTTGGATTCCCAATGCATAGGCTTAAGTATTCGACCATATTATTTTTACAGTCAAAATTTAACTGTGCGTCGGGATATATTTCCTTTCACGGGGATATCAATGGCTCGATCCATGTCCAAGCATCCCAGGGGCTCCGTAACTTATAGTCCATGCATCTTCTTTGGTCTCTATCATTCATGTCACCTAGAAAGCTATCAAAGGTAGTCCCCTAGAGGACTATCTAGCACATGGATCGACAAACGAGTACCAATCCTTGCAAGACGACTTTCTTGACGAACATATCATGCACATTGAACACGAAGAGACCAAAGAAAATACATGGACCATGTTTTTCGATGGAGCATCAAACATGCTTGGGCATGGGATCGGAGCCATCTTGATATCCCCAGAAAATAAATATATCCTAGTAACGGCCAGATTAAACTTAATATGGTCGAATACGAAGCCTGTGCATTGGGAATCCAAGCATCTCTAGATCATGGGGTGACCAAACTCAGAGTTTTCGGTGATTCATCCCTTGTTATCTATCAACTCAAGGGTGAATGGGAAACCCAAAATTCCAAATTAATCCCATATCTAGAGCACATTCTTGACTTGATTTCGAGTATATCCCTCGAGAAGATAATCAATTTGCAGACGCCCTTGCTACTTTGTCGTCCATGTTCTTTAGATCAAGAGCATGAGATGCCAACTATTCAAATCAAGCTGCATGACAAATAGGCTTTTTGCATGACAGTAAATAGCGAGCAAGATAAAAGCCCTTGGTATTAAGACATTAAGAGATACCTCACAAAGGGTGAATATCCCGAAGGTATCAATAATAATAGCAAAAGGACCATCCGAAAGAGGGCCACGGGGTTTGCATTGATTGGAGAAACCCTTTATAAAAAGAATTTCGACTCCACTCTGTTAAGGTGTGTAGATCATGAGGAGGCTCAAACTCTGATAAAGGAGATTCATAAAGGAGCTTTCGGGACCCATGCGCCAGGGCATGTCATGGTGAAGAAGATCTTAAGGGCAGGGTATTTCTGGTCCACAATGGAAGGCAACTATCACCAATATGCTAAGCGATGCCACAAGTGCCAAGTCTACGCTGATAATGTTCAAGTCCCGCCTGCACCTCTCAACATCTTGGCCACACCATGGCCATTCTCCATGTGGGGCATGGACTTCATCGGACCTATCGAGCCCAAGGCATCTAATGGTCACCGTTTTATCTTAGTGGCCATTGACTATTTTACTAAATGGGTAGAGGCGGCATCTTATGCACACGTGACTAAGTGGTAACCACCTTCATCAAGAAAAATATTCTATGTTGGTATGGTATCCCTCATCGGCTCATTACTGATAATGGGACCAATCTGAACAACAAGATGATGGAGGAGTTATGCCAAGATTTCAACATTCAACATCACAATTCCTCTCCATACCGACCCAAAATGAACAGTGTAGTGGAGGCAGCCAACAAAAACATCAAAAAGATCATCCAAAAGATGGTGATAACATACAAGGATTGACACGAAATGCTACCCTTCGCCCTGCACGGATATTGGACCTCTGTGCAGACCTCCATCGGGGCCACTCCATTCTCCCTCGTATACGGAATGGAGGTTGTATTGCCAGTGGAAGTCAAAATACCCTCCCTAAGAGTCATTATGGAAGTAAAGCTAACTGAGGCAGAATGGATCCAAAATCGGTACGACCAGCTTAACTTGATTGAAGAAAAATGGCTAGACACCATATGTCATGGGCAGGCCTATCAAAAGAAGATCAAGAAGGCCTATGATAAAAAGATCAATCCCTACATTTTTCGAGAAGGGGATTTAGTAATAAAGAAATTGCTTCCCACCCAGAAAGACAAACTTGGAAAATGGGTAGCAAACTACGAAGCACCCTTTGTGGTCAAACGAGATTTCTCAGGAGGAGCCCTTATCCTCACTAACATGGGCGGAGAAGAGCTTCGGTACCCGGTCAACTCAGATGCGGTAAAGAAATATTACGCTTGAAGACATTGTTCATGACCCGTCAGGATGAAAACTCGCAAAGAGCGTCCTGGGCAAAATATAGGGTCCATATTCCTCACTAGGACACGTCCTAGGCAAAAGTTAGAGGTTTCCAAAAAAAAAAAAAAGAAGAGCAATGATTACCTTAGCCGAAAACCATAAGGCAACTAAGGTAGTGTCCTTCCAGAAGCAAGCAAGCTTTGCATAGTCTTTGTTGCGGGCTCGAGCATCTCAACTGAAGCAACTAGGAGAACCAGAGAGACAGATGTTAGGGACATGATTGTTATAGCTTATACAGTGTAGCCAACCTTGGCCAGCCATGCTTCTAAATCCCTTTGTAAATCCCTCTATAAAAATAAATCATTTGTTTATATCAATAAAATTTTCTTTTACTTCTTTTCTCTTGAACAAATTATGAAAATGCCTCTGTATTAATGAAACATGAGCATACATAAAGAACCAATATAAGAAAGCATAAGAAAAGAAGAACAAAAATAAAGATAAAAAGAATGATGCCTGCTAGGAGATTCTTAGGCAAAAATTAGGGCAGCCCACTAGATCGAAAACCCCAAAAGGGCGGTCTAGGCAAAAGATAGGGCTTAATAAAAAGAAAATGAAGAAGAGCCCATCAGAATAATCATGAAAGTCCAGTAGGAGAATGCCAGTCACTTTTCTAGATGCATCAAATAAAAATATATTACATTTAAGACATCCACACAAGTAGTCGCACAAAACGACTTTGTCAAAATCGAAAAACAAAAAACAAAAATCGCCTCAGATAAATAAAAAAAACGAAAAGCATTCAAGGAGACTAGCTCCATCTTTGCGTTTGAAAACAAGAAGTACCCAAAACAAGTCTCCAAATGAAGCTCCCCTCAAGAAAAACAACGTGAAACGAAAGCCTTCTAAGAGGCGTCACCAACATCAACAAATCCCCAACATCAAAACCACCTGGAAGGAAGACCAACGAAGTCTCGCTGTTGGTAAGGGCGAAACCGTCATCTCGCCACTCGCCAAAGGCGAGACCGCCGTCTCACCACTCGCCACTTGCCAAAGGCAAGACCACCGTCTCGTTTGGTGCTGACAGGTGCGAATTCCTATAAAAGGGTGATACCTTCTCCATGTTTTGACACAATTCTACAACTTCTCCTACTGCACAATTCTCAAAATACTCTCCTAGGACCTCTCTAAAGCATTTCCAGAGTTCTTAGATTTCTTAGAAAGCATTCTAAAGTACTGCGAGAGAAGAGTGAGCATCGTTGTAGAGTGCGGGGTTCGCCAAAAAGCACCCTTTTCAAGAGCATATTATATAAAAGCTTGCTTCGAAGGTTCTTTCATACCTCTTTCTCTATTTTATTGCTTTTTATGTAATATCTCTATGCATTAGTTATTAAGGGCCATGTAGTCGATAACTTAATTTTTGCAATGAATAAATAAGGGTAAAAGCGTAGTTTTAAAGTTCTTATTTCTTTATAAAAGACAGTCCATCATAGGGAACTCGAAAGGGGCGTCGTGGGGAAGCTAATACCTTCCCTACACGTAATTAACTCCCTTACCTAACTCTGATTGTAACGACCAAAGTTGGTTTTTCTTAAAATCCATCACCTTCTTTTTCCTTTTCCAATGTTTTTGGTAAAAATATTGGTGGCGACTCCTCGAACCCTTTCAAAAACCTCATCCTTAGGTCCAACCCGGTTATCGGACAACCTAAAGGCGTTGAACCACAGTTTAAAAAATGCGAGTCAAACAAAACTATCGCGTCACTCTGACCACCTCTTCT
Organism: Sphenostylis stenocarpa; assembly: GCA_963425845.1. Lineage (NCBI taxonomy): Eukaryota > Viridiplantae > Streptophyta > Magnoliopsida > Fabales > Fabaceae > Sphenostylis > Sphenostylis stenocarpa. The sequence goes on from OY731403.1 coordinate 46,323,557, forward strand.
GACGGCGGCGACAGTAGGCCATGGCAACATGATAGACAAACTATCCATGAAGGCCTCACCAACAAGATAAGTTTCCTTCACAATGACAGAAAAATACATTTGTGTCTTCTTATACCTCCACAAGTGAGAGATGACCAAATAAAAATCGCAAATAAAATTGTAAGAGGAAAAAAAAAGTCAAAACAAAAACATTATCTTTTAAATAAAAATTGAATTGATAAGGAATAGGGTTTGGGGGTTTTGTGTCCCCTCCAAAAGAGTTCAACAAAAATTTTCAAAATAAATCTCTCCTTTGAAGTTTGAACAACCTCTTTTCCGTCTCTCATAAAAAGGACACTTGCTGCCACAAGTCACAAACTTAATTTTCTATCACATGGAGTCTAATATAATTTTGAGAATAATGATCTATTTCTCCAAAAGTACCTTATGGACTTCTACTTTTAGGGAATAGAACATTGAATGGACTCCATGAGATAGAAAATCTAGTAAGTGACTTGCTGAAGAAGGGTTGGGATCAAGGAAAGCCTCAGTCCTTGTGTTATATCTAGATTAGATCTCCCACTTTTAATAAATACCTAGATTTGATCTCCCACTTATAATAAATTGTTTTCTTTTACAGGGAAGACTGGGATCTGAGGTCCGATCTTTCTCACAAGGGAGGGTCTAATGGAAGACCATCTAGCCCATAACACATTGGGTCTTAGTTACAACTTTGGAGAGCTATCACATATATAAACACTTGAAGAAAGCCAAATTTAGAGGAGATGGGACTTGAAGGGGCTGCACTTAAAAAAAAAAACAGGACAAGGTTGAAGTCTTGGCTGCAACAAAAAGAGAATACATCATTTTAGCTTCTCAAATTCGGCCAAAGCACTCCAAACACTCAAGGAGGTCCAAGGGTCAACTCTTGGTTGCAACATTTTAGAGTTTTTTGGTGTATAAACTCTTAAATGTAATTAAAAGTGGTCTAGGTGGGACTTGAAGCTAGGAACTTCGACCATCACTTGTGTAAGGCAAAATTAGTCCCACATTCTTTAGCTGAGTGAGTGATTGAGAGGGGAACAACTTTATATATGACCCCTTGTTTATCTTTTTGAACCACATTTGAATAAAGTCAAAGCTTGTGTGTGGAACTTGCATATTTTACTTGCTCCCCGAATTGACTTTTCAAGTGTCTTTGGCGATTTATTTCTCCTATTCTCTTAACAAGGAACCTTCCTTGGAGGACTTAGTGCCATGTTTCTTTAGAAACTTAGGAAAGAATTTTAGTTCACCTTGGGTGCTCAAGGTGTGAGGCTTTTGGCTTCAACCATGGTGGAAGGAGAAGATTATTTTCATCATGTGTTTTTTTTGTTTTTAATTTCTTCACCATTATAACGTATCATCTCCTCTAAATTATCATTTATCCTTTCTTTCAAATTTTTTGTTGTTGACATAGTTGGAATGTTTAATATTTCTTCGTGTAATGTCGATATTGTATAACTCTTAACAATACCATAGACAAACAAGTGACGATGTATATCCCCAAGTTCATGACGAATTTGATTCAAACAAGGAACACATGGACAATAATATGCCCTTTTAATAGGTTTTTTATTTTCATGAACAAATTGAAAAAACTCCTCAACTCCTGAAAGAGAGAAATAAGTTCCCCTAAACAGTAATAATGCAGTATAGTGGGAACTAGAATATCAATCCGAGGAAGTAATAAGAGTATATGATTGAGTTATGAATGATTCAATGGGGAACTAAACTAAAAATTAAATTTACAATCTTAGACTAAACTAAAATGAGGTTAAATCCTAATATGCAGTGAATGAAAATACTGCAGAATGCAAAAATGGCTAAAAATATGCAGAATAACAAAAACAATGCAAAATCTCAAATTTGACCGTGATGAACAATAACCACAATCAGTTTCACAAATCTGACCGACGTGAACAATAATAATAGTTAGGAATCACGGTGAGAAAGTTGTGCTCTCGGTCAACATGCAAATACTATAAGATGTCTCAGTAAAAAATTGAAATCAGTGAACAAAATACATGGTTGACCGAAAAGAATGCTAACAGAAATGAAAAATAATGCAAAAGAATGAAATTAAACCAAATTCATAAATATGACCTTGATGAACAGTAACCACGTTCAGAAACACACCAGACTTAGTCAGAAATATGTGATATCGGTCAAAACAAAATGTAAAAACAATTACTCAGTCAAGAATCAAATGCAAGGTGTAAAATATATGAATGACCGAGTAAAATGTACTTATTTTTTAGTTTTAAGTTTTTAAAATGAAAAATGACCGTAATGAACAGTACTGTCGGTCAGAAAATCAACAAAATGAAAAGGTCTTGGTCAAAATGAAATTATGACGAGATGTCTCGGTCAAGATTTGAATGCATTGTATAAAATGTATGATTGACCGAGAGAAATGCAATTATTTTTGTATTTTGAGGTTTTAAAACGTGAGATGACCGTGTGAGAGTGTTTTGGTGCGCGTGGTTAGAAACCTGACCGAGTGACAGTGGTCAATTCGATCAAAATGTTCAAAATAGTGGTAAATCTGATTTGAAAGTACTGGAATGAGTGCACTAATGTATATTTATGAGTTTTTCAATTTTCTAGGGGGATTTGCAGTGCATAAAATTAAAATGAGAACCTAGCTACACTTAAACTATTCTAATCTTATGCTAATCTATGACACAACCTAAAACAGTGCAGTAAAATCTATCTAAACCTAAAACTAAGCTTCTACAGAGATTAAAGCAAGTAATCAAAGCAATAAAACCTAACTACCGTGACTTTAAAGTAATTAAAACATCAAAACATTAAAGTCAAAGCAGTAAAATGCAGACAATTAAAGAAAGCAAGAACAAGAACTATGAACATGATTCGGTGTAAGCAAGATTGCAAGACTACTGCATTTTTGACACTGTGAAAATCTAATTAATCAATTAAGCATTCACCATACAGTTCAAAAAAGTGATTGCAAGTTTCAATCCTCAACCGAGAGACATCCACAAGCTAAACCAAGTCAAGAACACAAGTCTAGAACAATTTGTCACATGCGATTCAATTTCACAGATATTTTTTGGTAAAGACCTAATCTAATTCATGAATTCAATAAAAGAAAAGCAATAGAAAGAGTAGAAGATGAAGATCCAGAACCAATTCATGAAAAACAGTGAAGAAATCAGAACACATACATGGAGAGTGTGATGCAAGCAATGAAGAAACCCATGGAGAGAAGCTTGAGCGTGAGAGAGAAAACCAGTGCAGAGAAAATGAGATTTTGATTGATTCTGAATTCTACAACTTCGACTACTTGTTTATACATTAAGTTAATCTAATATAAGCTTTAACTAATGTACCATTACAAGTTACAAGGCTCATAACCGGCGCTAATCCAATAACTTGAGAGATGTTGAAAAGTCGCGCTATCTTCGCTTCAGTGCAGTATCGCGTAATTCAAACGCTTGCAGTTTCTTCAATACTTCTTAAAATTAAAATCTTCCAGTCCTGTTAGAAATATTGTTAAGTTAGCTTTAAAACGCCACCATTTTCATGATTTTTGGAGGTCTAACGAATTTAGGAAAATTATTTTAATGAGGCATGCCCGTTGACCGACTCTGTGCGCATAACCTCTCTTTAATAATTTATATAAAATCCAATTTAGCTCCAAATTGAGTGGTTCTTGATCATCTGGAAATATGAATTTGTCTAGTTTTCAATGATTCAAGAATCATGATTTTAGGAGCTCTTTAGAAAAAATGATAAATAAAACAGTGAACCAATATCAGTACCCGTACACAATAAAATACAGCTAATTTATTGTTTTTATGCAGAATTTTACATTAAGGCTTCTAAAGGCCTAGTAATACAAATTATAGTTAATTAAGATTTATTAACACATTATAAACAATATTAGAACATTATAAGCTACTTAAGATGTGTTGAAACTTAGTCACATCAACTACATTTTGTACTCTTCACTAATATGGACATGACATAGCATCTTTTTCACCTCATGGTTACGATTATGTAATGTGTTATCTTTTAGAACCTTCTCCTTCAATGACTCTAATAATTTGGTGAAACTTCTAGCAATCCTTGCAGTTCTAGTCATAAATTATTAAACAAAATATCTAATTCTACTTTTTCTACAATAATAGAAGTTAGTAACCATAAACTATTAAAGTAATTTAAGTAGTGAATTGTACATAAATTATAATGTGTTGCCAAGTCAATTATCCTAAGGTATTAAACAAGTTAATAGAGTATATCGCCCAAGTCCAAATAGTGCAACACATTTATATCCAATGATGATCTATCCATAAAAAACTACAATGTACTTAAATAAGTTTTTATAAGTACATAAAATATAACTAACTTTGATATGCTATTTTTAAACATATATTTGTCTTACTTGATCTCAACCCCTTTCGATGTCTGCTCAGATAATGGTCACCATACATTGCAATGAATAGTAGCCACACTCATATCCTTTAATTTGTCTATTACACTATAACTCAAAATATATATAACTAAATAATTTTATTAGTAAAAAACATAAACCGAAATTTGTTATTCATATGCCTTCAATAGTAATCAAAGGAGTTTTTGTGGTCCTCTACTCATCATGTTATATCCGTTAAAAACATTAATAACATGAAAACTTAGTTAACACATAAAAACATAAGTGTAATATAATTACATTTAAAAAGAACAATTTTTTTTTCCAATATACTATTTGTTTAGCGAATATAGTCGGGCTTTTTTCAACGAACAAAATCGTAAAAACATGTTACTAATCATAGATATGACAATAAATTATCAATGATGATTACATTCAAACATGTACAAAGTGTTAAAATATTTTATTACAATGTGAATGTACTTATAAATATATGATGCAAGATATTATCCTTTTCCCCCTTGAAAAAAAAAAGGGTTGGTAATGCATGTTTCACTAGTGCAAAAAAGGTTTTTTATGTCGGTTAAAATGGGCTTTCTACGTCGGTTAAAGAGGCGACATAGATACAGGGGTCATAGAAAGTATGACTTTTTATGTCGATTGTTATGAACCGACATAGAAAGTAATGGGTTTTTTACAAAAATTTATATTAACAGGATTCGAACCCGAGTACATTGTAGTCTAGAATTAGACCAACCACTAAACTACTATGATTTTTGTTTATTTACAATTACATTTCGTTTATATTATATTTTATAATATATTATTTGTTGAACATTCAAGGACTTGATGTTGCAAATAATGATCATGAAGAATGTTGATTTTGATGATGATCCAAGAGCTTAAAGACTTAGAGTATTGAAGATTGAAGATTGATGATTTCTGTATTGTAATAACTCTGTTTTAGTTTGATTGAGTCTGTAATTATAGAATCTAAGATAGCCAGTACATAGTCTGTAACTTAGATGCTTCAAAATGCTCAAATTTATCATTCAGAGCTCGGCTTTAATCGATTAAATAAGTATATAATCGATTAAAACAGATGAGAAAACCATTTTCTGTCTAAAACTCATCGCTTTAATCGATTAAACAACAAAATAATCGATTATTCCGTACAGATTCCGATCGAGATAATCGATTATTTCATCAAATAATCGATTAAACCAGAGAGGATTGGGTTCTGACGTATTTGGCTCTGTTTTAATCGATTATTACTCCAAATAATCGATTATTTCAGTCTGTTTCTGATTTTAAACATCAAACAAACCCTATTTTCGAAAATCCAATTACCAAGAACCCTAGTTTCGAAATCCCCAATTCCTAAACCCTAATTTCCCTACTTAAACTCTGCTTTGGCACTCAGAAAAAAAGAACAACCTTTTCCATACAAAAGTTAAGTGTTGTGAGTGCCAGAGAACTGTTTGTTGCAATAAGAATTCTTAGTGGAGTTCTTAGTGGATTGTGTGTTGTGGGCTAGAAGCGATAAGAATCACTAAGTGGAGTTCTTAGTGGATTGTGTGTTGTGCCGTCTCTGTGGAAAACTATTCATCATCTCTTGTGGATTTCAAGAGAGGTGTATTCTGATCTTTATCTGTTCATTTGTAATCTGTTTGTAACAATTTGTTCTTAGTGACAGCGTTAATCCTCTTTTGAGTGATTAGCAACTGGACGTAGGGTCTTTTGATCCGAACCAGTATAAACCTACTGTGTAATCTTCTCTACTCTTCTCTATTTACATTTACGCAGTTTTTAATCGGTAAAATTTGGGGAAAATTTTGAAAACCTAATTTTTATTAAGAAACCAATTCACCCCCCCTCTTGGTTTTTGTCCGACCACGCGAACATTCCGCTGCGCGATTCTAACAAGTGGTATCAGAGCTTGCTTTGATAGTCATTCAAATATTTTCAAAAATGGCCGGACAAAATCAAACTTTTGCCGAAGGTGCGTGTATCAACAGACCCCCACTTTTTGCGGGTCAAAATTATCCTTTTTGGAAAGTACGTATGCAAATATTTTTAGAGTCTCGTTGATAGAGGCGTTTGGGACGCAATTTTAAACGGTCCATTTGTTCCTAAAATTACGGAGAACGGTGTTGACGTTCTTAAACCTTTTGATAGATGGACTGCCGAAGAAAGTCGAAAAGCACAATTTGATGTTAGGGCTAGAAATATTATTTCATCTCGCTCTAACCCTTGATGAGTTCTACGGAATTTCTATTTGTAAAAGTGCACAGGAAATGTGGGAAATGCTTAGAGTAACCCACGAAGGAACTGACGACGTCAAAAGGGCGCGTAAAAACTCCCTAATCCAAGAATACGAGATGTTCCGGATGCAACCCGGCGAAACGATTTTCGACGTTCAAAAGCGTTTCACTCATATTGTGAATCATCTCACCGGATTAGGTAAAGTATTTGACGTTGATGAATTAAATGTTAAAATTTTGAAATCTCTCGGATAGGAAATGGCAACCTAAGGTGACGGCCATCTCGGAGTCACAAAATCTTGCCACTATGTCTATGGCGGCGTTATTTGGAAAGCTAAGGGAGCATGAGCTTGACCTTGGAAGGATAAATGAGGAAGAGGGTCAATATCAAAAGAAGAATCTAGCTTTCAAGACCGAGATTTCAAAAAGCAAAAATAAGAAAGAAGAGGAAGAAGACTCCGAAAATGATGAAGAAGAGATGAGTCTTTTTATAAAGAAGTTCACCAAATTGATGAAAGCAAAAGGAAGACATCCTTTCAAAGGTAAGGGAAAGGTAAAAGAAAATTCTTCCATTAAAATAAAATGCTATGGTTGTGGTGAAGCAGGGCATATGAAGACCGAATGCCCAAACAAGAAAAATGATGAACACAAGGGCAAAAAGCAATTCAAGAAGAAAGCATATATTGCTTGGGATGACAGTGATTCAAATTCAGAATCAAGCGACTCGTAAATAGAAGCAAACATTTGCTTAATGGCAAATGACAACATTTCTTCGGATTTTGAGGTTAGTGATTCCGATTCATCCTCTAGTGAAGAAAATGACCATGATGAATTGCAAAATGCTTATAATGAGTTATTTACTGCATTTATGAATATGAAAAACGAATTTAAAGTTGTAAAGAAAAATCTAAGAAGATCCGAAAAGGAAAATGAGTCCTTAAAATTGAAAATTGCATGTTTAGAAGAAAAGGAGGTAGCCAATACGAAATTTGTATGCTTAGATGAAGATAAGAACTTAGCATGTGAAAATTGTAAAGAGCATGAATATGACATAGATATTCTTAACCATTTTCTTGACAAAGCCGAAAAAGAAATTGATGATCTTAAGAAGCATGAAATGGGAATTGCTCAAAATAATGTAAATCAAAGAGTTCCTTTGAAAAAGAGTAAAACTAAAAAGAAAAGAGTATGGGTAGAAAAAGGAACTAGAGCATGTCATGTTAATAATGTATCTTGTTCTAAAACTACTTCAAATGCATGCTTCTATTGTATGAAACAAGGTCACACTTCAAATAGGTGTAAAATTAAACATTTTGGTGTTCCTAAAGGCAAATATATTTGGGTTCCAATTGTTAAATAAATTTGTTTGTCTCTAACCCCAAGGACCCAAAAGTTATGGGGACCTAAGTTTACTATGTTCTTGTTTTGTAGGAAACTTCCAAATCAAAGAAGTCTATGTGGTATCTTGATAGTGGATGCTCAAAACATATGACTGGAGATAAAACGAAATTTGTAAGTTTCAAAGCCAAAGAACAAGGATATGTGACTTATGGGGATAACAACAAAGGAAAGATTCTCGGAATTGGAAACATAGGTGGTGCAAACACATTGGAGATTAAGGATGTGCTTCTTGTTGATGGACTAAAGCATAACCTTCTTAGCATAAGCCAATTGTGTGACAAAGGATTCAAGGTAACTTTTGAAAGCAAATTTTGCACCATACATTTAATAGATTCCGAAAAAGTAGAATTAAAAGGCATTAGGCATAACAATATATATTTGATTGATTTGGATTGTTTACATGAGTCTAGTATAACATGTTTAGTTGCTAAGGAAGAGAACCCTTGGTTATGGCATAAAAGAGCGGCTCATATAAACATGCATCATTTGAATAAGTTGATATCAAAAGACTTAGTTATTGGATTGCCTAAATTGAAATTTGAAAAAGATAGATTGCCTAAATCAAAGAATGTGATTTCCACTTCAAAACCCCTAGAATTATTACATTTAGATTTATTTGGACCTTCTAGGATAAAAAGCTTTGGTGGAAATTATTATGGACTTGTAATTGTTGATGATTACTCTAGGTACACTTGGACATTTTTCCTAACTATGAAAAGTGAAGCTTTTAAGGTCTTTAGAAAGTTTGCTAAACAAATACAAAATGAGAAAGACCTAAGAATTAAAGTTTTAAGAAGTGACCATGGTGGTGAGTTTCAAAATGAAAAGTTTGAGAATTATTGTGAGGAAAATGGTATATTACATAACTTTTCTGCTCCTAGGACTCCCCAACAAAATGGTGTAGTTGAAAGGAAAAATAGGTCATTAGAGGAACTTGCAAGAACTATGTTAAATGAATCTAATGTTCCTAAATATTTTTGGGCTGATGCGGTTAGTACTGCATGTTATGTTTTAAATAGAATGCTCATTAGGTCAATTATAAAATCTACTCCATATGAATTGTTTAATGGTAGAAAACCTAATGTTGCACATTTGAAAATTTTTGGTTGTAAATGTTTTGTACTAAATAATGGAAAGGACAATCTAGGAAAATTTGATTCAAAAGCCGATGAGGGCTTTTTTCTAGGTTATTCTTTAACTAGCAAGGCGTATAGGGTGTTTAATAGGAGAACTTTGAATATAGAAGAATCTATACATGTTACCTTTGATGAGATTGTAGACCTTGGGGGAAATCCTCTTGAGTCAAATAAAAGACTTGCAGGTGATGATGAATATATAAAGGAGGCTCTTGATGAATTATATTTGGAGGATAATGAACCTTCTCAAACTCCTCAATTAGCAAAAGAATGGCAATCACCTAGAGGACTCTCAATGGACAACATCATAGGTGACATCTCAAAAGGGGTAAGAACAAGAAATATGAATAATTTTTGTATGTCTGTTGCTTTTGTGTCACAGATAGAACCTAAAAACATTGAGGAAGCACTTAAAGATGATCAATGGTGCATAGCCATGCAAGAAGAACTTAACCAATTTGAAAGGAATCAAGTCTGGGAATTAATCCCAAGAGAAGAGTCACATCAAGTTATTGGAACTAAATGGGTATTCAGAAATAAGCTTGATGAAGATGGAAACATAACAAAGAATAAAGCCAGACTTGTTGCAAAAGGGTATTGTCAGGAGGAAGGTATAGATTATGATGAAACTTATGCTCTTGTTGCTAGGTTAGAGGCTATACGCCTACTTCTTGCCTATGCATCTATGATGAAATTTAAATTATATCAAATGGATGTTAAAAGTGCATTTTTAAATGGTTTTATCAAAGAAGAAGTATATGTAGAGCAACCCCCTGGATTTGAAGATTTTAATAATCCTAATCATATTTACAAATTAAAGAAAGCATTATATGGGTTAAAACAAGCTCCTAGATCTTGGTATGAAAGATTAAGTAGTTTCCTAACTGCAAATGATTTTTCAAGAGGAAGAATTGATTCTACACTGTTTATCAAGAAAGTTAAAGAACATATCTTATTGGTCCAGGTATATGTTTATGATATTATTTTTGGATCAACTGATAATTCGCTGTGTGTAGAATTTGCTAAGATTATGCAGGGAGAGTTTGAAATGTCTATGATGGGAGAATTGACATTCTTCCTTGGACTACAAATCAAGCAACTTAAAGATGGCATTTTCATCTCTCAAACCAAATACTGCAAGGAGATTCTCAAAAAGTTTGGTATGGACACCTCAAAAGAAGCCAACACACCCATGGGAACTTCATGCTATTTAGACAAGGATGAATCAAGTTTGGAAGTTAATCAAACTATGTATAGAGGTATGATAGGATCACTATTATACTTAACTGCAAGTAGACCTTGAAAGTGATCCTAGCAAAGATCTCATTGATTTGATGAAGTCAAAAATAAAGTCAAGGGTCAACTCTGCAGCTGTCAAACAAGTCACTCAGAACAAAGGAGCTGAAGACTTAGTGTGTCTAAACAGAAAGCTTAGGTAAAACCACTTTACCTTTTCCACTGCATAAAGCTTCTTCACTCATCTTGCAAAATGCCTCAAAAACAGTTTTTAACAAATCAAAAACAAAAGCATTTTGGCAAAGAATTTTCTTAAACAAGTTATTAACTGATACAGTTTTGAAAGAATAAATTTAAAACACTTAGAATGTTTTAAAAAGTGTTTTTACAATATTTTAATCGATACAAACTTCTTTTAATCGATTAAAACTCTTTATGACCGATTAGAATTCGAATATGACAGGTCAGAATGATATATAATCGATCAGACGTTAAAAATGAGCGATCAGATTTATTTTAATCGATTAAAACACGTTTTAATCGATTAAAACCACTTTGGAAGTCAGGATGATCGATCAGAATGAAATTATGACCGATCAGAGTTGGTTATGATCGATCAGAATTGAATTATGACCGATCAGACTTATTTCAATCGATTAAAATCACTTTGGATGTCAGGATGATCGATCATAATGAGATTATGACCGATCAGAGTTGGATATGATCGATCAGAATTGAATTATGACCGATCAGACTTATTTCAATCGATTAAAACGTATTTCAATCGATTAAAATAACTTAGAAAATCTTTTCAATCGATTAAAACGAACTTTCAATCGATTAAAATGACTTGAAAATATATGTGCAGTTTTTCAATCGATTAAAACGACTTTATATCAGCTAAAATAACTTGGAAAGTTTTATAAGAAGGTTTTTAAACAAATCAATCGATTAATACGCGATTCAATCGATTGTTTTATACTTAGAAAATGTTTGTAAAACGTTTTAACTGATAAAAACGTGGTCGTATCAACTAAAACATTTTCTGTTAAAGATCAAGAACGCATTAATGGGTTGAAAGGACTTTTAACAGATTATAACGGCTATTTCAACAGATTAAAACAAACTTTCAACAGATTAATTAATGCAGCTTTTTTTGAAAACTCTTTATAAACAGTTTTGATTGAATTTTTTAGACATAAGATTGAATATCAGTTTTCATACAAACATTCAAGCAACTGTTAAGCATCTTTTTCCAAGAAAGATTCGCAACCACTTTGTGAACTTCTTTTGAAATCTTTCTTGAGGCATATTGCATCCTTTGAAGAAGAAACTTACTGTGGATTAGCGTAATCCGGTTTGAGCTTTCTTGTTTCTTCTTTGTAAATTCATTTTCATTACTTTGTATTGTGTTTGTGCCTGGAATTTGGGCACAAGTTTTCTCTGCAGCTGGAAGTTGGTTGTGGAGGTTATCAAGAACTGGAATTTGGTTCTTGGTAAGAGGTTGAGCACAGGAGCTGGAATTTGGTTCTTGTGTGTGGTACCTGGAATTTGGGTACTGGTTTCTCTGCGGCTGGAATTTGGTTGCAGAGGTTTCCAAGAGCTGGAATTTGGTTCTTGGTGGAAAGGTTAAAGCAAGAGCTGGAATTTGGTTCTTGTGTGTGGTGCCTGGAATTTGGGCACTTGGTTTCTCTGTGGCTGCAATTTGGTTGCGAGAGGTTTCCAAGAGCTGGAATTTGGTTCTTGGTGGAGAGTTAGAATAGGTGTAAGAGTGTGAGTCTGTAAAACATCTATTCTAGTGGAACCCAGCTGGAATTTGGCTGGAGACTAGACGTAGCCCTGGTATTGGGTGAACCAGTATAAAATTACCGGTGAAATCTTTCCTAACCTTTCTCTCTTTAAATTTCTGCTGCTACACTTAAACTGTTTGATTGCTTTGTGATTTGTGAATTGATAAGTAATCTTAATTTTCGGATTAGATAATCTGTGTATTGCGAAAAACTTTCAAAAATCAATTCACCCCCCTCTTGATTTAAAACTACTTTTCTAACAATTGGCATCGGAGCGAGGTGCTTGAAAGTTAATCAAGTTACTTCGATCCATGGCATTTTCCGAGGGAGCGTGCATTGATAGACCTCCACTGTTAAGTGGAGCAGATTACCTATATTGGAAAATAAGGATGAAAATCTTCATTGAATCTGTTAGTATAAATGCTTGGAATGTTATTGAACAGGAAATTGATATTGCTAACGGAATCCAAGATGATTGTATTGCCAAGAACATCATCTTATCCGCCCTTAACAAAAATGATCTTTTCGAGGATTGCACATTGCCAAACTGCTGCACAAATGTGGAAGATCCTTGAAAAGACCTATGAAGAAGCACCGAGAAATATGCTTGATGGTCAACTCGGAATCATCAAAAACCGAGTGTAAGTTCGAATCTATAAACTATAGCTCATTACAAGATGCTTTCTTTGAAATACATGAAGTAGCAAAGAAATTAGAAACTGAAAACGAGAAAATTGAAAAGCATGAATAGGTTACTAGAAAACAAGATCATTATTCTTGAAAAGAAAATAATTGATGAAGAAAAGTTAGAATTAGAAAATGATACTGATTGCATGTGTAATGTTGAAGATTGCAAAAGCGTCCCGAGTTACGGAAACAAGTATCATATCTAGTAAAAACCTCATCTAAATTGGCACAAGGAAAAAATAATCTTGATAAGATACTTAATTCCCAAAAATTAGTTATTGAACGTGGTGGTATAGGTTATACACCGACCATTGGAAAGAAAACCAGAGCTTTCAAAAATTATTTTGCATATAGTAAAAGCAGTTTCATCTCCATTTATTAAATGCTTTTACTGTATGAAAATGGGTCACTCTGTTAAATATTGCAGAATCAAAAAGTATGTCATTCCTAAAGGAAGAATGAAATGGGTTCCAAAGATTAATTCCTTTCAAATAACCTGATCAGGACCCAGTAATTATAAAGGGTACCAGAACAATTCTTAATTTGTTTTGCACGAACAAGTCTGGGAATCCCTTGAAGATCAGAGCTGCGAAATCAGGTTTTGAGTATTTAAACTAATTGTTTTAATTGATATATAACAATATTAATCGATTAAAATAACTTTCAGTACCATTTTAATCGATTAAAATGTCGAAATAATCGATTGAGCTGATCTCAGGATTTTGGTTTAAATGTTTTAATCGATTATAATAATCGTATATCAACTAAAAACACTTAGGTATCAAAATTAATCGATTCATTTACGTTTTAATCGATTTAAATTACAGTGTCATTTTATTGATCACATTCTATACCAAACTAATCGATTTTTTTATAAACCAATCGATTAATTCAACGTAATCTTGTTTTCAAACCTAATAGGAAAAATGAAATTAATAGATAATTAGTTGATCAATCGATTAATTAGGTTCTGAAAACAAGATTTATAACATCTAATTAAAGTTTGATAGGCCAATTCGAATCAAAAACCCAGTTTCTTTGATAAACAAAATCTGCATAATACTTTCACCCACTGTCCTGTAAATTGTGCCTCTGTAGCGGTCGAGATAATCATAAATGAGTCTCGAACATATCTGATTCAAGTTATATGTTATGAAACACCCAATTTTCTTTAAATGGCACATCGTTGAACAAATCCTTGAATTCGAAACTAAGACTAGTGGAATAAATGTGGGAAAGTTATTGCTGATTGAATTACTGCAAACTTTACATGTGGGAAAGTTATCCATAGATGAAAAAGTTTTTTTAACAACATAGACATAACTCAAGCTGTAGGTAGCTTCATTTCTCTTAATACTTTACATGGAATGCTGCGTAGTAATACATTGAAAATCAAAGGAATTATCAAAGAATAGACTGTAACTTTTCTTATAGACACTAGTTACAAACGAGTCAAGTTGTTAGGACTGAAAACATAGTTTATCGAGAGATTTTTCGGTGTTAGTTGCTTCGGTAATAAATTGTTGATTACTAGGAAGTTCAATGAACAAATGTTTACATTAGATTTCTTGATATTACCTAGCAATATATTTGAAATAATCTTGAGCATGCATTAGTTCAAAACTCTTGGTGAAATTCATTGGAGCTGTGCAACTTTAAGAATTAGCTTTAATCATCAATGTACTGGGACAACAATTCAAGAATTGAATAACGTGGCACGAGAGAATGTGTGTACAGGGATAAATTTTAAACTGTTGATTTGTTCCCTCGCTGAAGGCAAATATAGTGAAAGCTCTGGATTACTTGTCATCACTAGTTCTGCTGTGTATGCATTACTAATCATTGCCCACTCTACCAGAATAAGTTTTTGTTAATCACTTGTGCATATGATACCACTTGGAAACAACAAAGTTAAAAATGATTCATTCCTCAAAAGATAATGATGGCTGGTTCATTGAAAGTGAGAATAACACCCATCATAATACATTAATAAGAATGCGAGTTATTTGCTTGGATGATGATAACTGCAAGGTTTGAAATAGGTTAGCCATTTTGGAAGGAAATTCGATCTCGGTACATCATTAACTCTGTGATTCATGCAATTTATGGTATTGCGCATTACTGTGTGGGATTTGATAGTGAATGTACGTCCGTCGAGTACATGATTACTGCCTCGATGTGTAGTAGAAATTCCATTGTGGTGTCAACCATGGACTATGATGCGAGTCAATAGTAACGATGAACTGCTAAAAGATTTCTTTTCGGGAAAAGTTTACGTAGTGCATTGTCGATACGGGAGAGGCAGTTATTGTTGTCTCAATAGTTGATAGAGCAAAATTGGTTCCGAGCAAAAGGAAAGCCTATTATCTTTTGATATTGGTGGGAATCAAATGAATGATCACCAAGTCTGGTGGATAAGCGGTTCAATCAGGGAAATTGGGATGACTAGTTCCCCTCATCATCTTTATCTTACTGCTTATTTCTATCTTTATATTTTTTGCATGGATGTAATATTAGCTGGTGTTATACCAGGGACTCTTGCTCTAGCTTTGGTTAAATATGATTTAGGATCTAAATCTAGATTGAACTGGCTTAGATAGAAGTAGATGATAGATCCACTGAATCTCTTTTAAAAGCTGGGCATTGATCGATTAAAACCTTTTAAAAGCTGTCTTATAACGATAAAATTAGCCAAATTTAAAATTAAATCTGATAGTGGTAGATTATCGAGTGAAAAATAGTTGATATTGATCTAGACAATCAGTTCACTACATATCCAATAGATTAGATACTGAGATATTCACATCGGATATATCATGATTTTCAAAATCTGGTTGTTTTAGTTAATAAAAACACTTTTTAATCGGTTAAATAAACTTAAGCAACAAATTTCATTACTGTTTTAATCGATTTAAAATCGAAACAATCGATTGTTTTTATTAAAAAATCATGTTTTCAAAATCTTAAATGTTTTAATCGATTAAACCTTTCTTTCAATCGATTAAAATCATTTACCAAGATCATTTTAACCGATTATGCTCGTTTTTAATCGATTTTTATTCAGGAAGAAAGATTAAAGGCTTTAGTTAATGGTCAGTTTACGTAAACATGCTACTAAAGCGTGATTCCCTTATCTTTACACGTGTTAATTGTATTCATTACAAGCGTGTTAATGGAGATAAGTTTGAATCAACTTTAATTGATTCTTTTCATGAGTGAAATATTGATTCACTTTGTATTTTTCAAAAACTTGAGCATATTTTTCGAAACCTTACATTTTATTCTTTTCTCTTCTATTCCCTATTTTTGATGAAGTCAAAAGGGGGAGAAATAGTTGCATCACTTTAAGATAAATTTAAGAGCAACGAGTTTAGGGGGAGACTTCTATTCCCTATTTTTGATGAAGTCAAAAGGGGGAGAAATAGTTGCATCACTTTAAGATAAATTTAAGAGCAACGAGTTTAGGGGAGAAATAAGTTTTAGGGGGAGAAATAAAACTTTATTACATTCTTATATTTCTCACCTAACTGCATTATCAAGTGACTTATTTTGCGAGAGATTGTTTTTTCAAAATGGTGTTTGTCTTCATCAAATAGGGGAGGCTGAAAGTGATCCTAGCAAAGATCTCATTGATTTGATGAAGTCAAAAATAAAGTCAAGGGTCAACTCTGCAGTTGTCAAACAAGTCACTCAGAACAAAGGAGTTGAAGACTTAGTGTGTCTAAACAGAAAGCTTAGGTAAAACCACTTTACCTTTTCCACTGCATAAAGCTTCTTCACTCATCTTGCAAAATGCCTCAAAAACAGTTTTTAACAAATAAAAAACAAAAGCATTTTGGCAAAGAATTTTCTTAAACAAGTTATTAACTGATACAGTTTTGAAAGAATCAATTTAAAACACTTAGAATGTTTTAAAAAGTGTTTTTACAATATTTTAATCGATACAAACTTCTTTTAATCGATTAAAACTCTTTATGACCGATTAGAATTCGAATATGACAGGTCAGAATGATATATAATCGATCAGACGTTAAAAATGAGCGATCAGATTTATTTTAATCGATTAAAACACGTTTTAATCGATTAAAACCACTTTGGAAGTCAGGATGATCGATCAGAATGAAATTATGACCGATCAGAGTTGGTTATGATCGATCAGAATTGAATTATGACCGATCAGACTTATTTCAATCGATTAAAATCACTTTGGATGTCAGGATGATCGATCAGAATGAGATTATGACCGATCAGAGTTGGATATGATCGATCAGAATTGAATTATGACCGATCAGACTTATTTCAATCGATTAAAACGTATTTCAATCGATTAAAATAACTTAGAAAATCTTTTCAATCGATTAAAACAAACTTTCAATCGATTAAAATGACTTGAAAATATATGTGCAGTTTTTCAATCGATTAAAATGACTTTATATCAGCTAAAATAACTTGGAAAGTTTTATAAGAAGGTTTTTAAACAAATCAATCGATTAATACGCGATTCAATCGATTGTTTTATACTTAGAAAATGTTTGTAAAACGTTTTAACTGATAAAAACGTGGTCGTATCAACTAAAACATTTTCTGTTAAAGATCAAGAACGCATTAATGGGTTGAAAGGACTTTTAACAGATTATAACGGCTATTTCAACAGATTAAAACAAACTTTCAACAGATTAATTAATGCAGCTTTTTTTGAAAACTCTTTATAAACAGTTTTGATTGAATTTTTTAGACATAAGATTGAATATCAGTTTTCATACAAACATTCAAGCAACTGTTAAGCATCTTTTTCCAAGAAAGATTCGCAACCACTTTGTGAACTTCTTTTGAAATCTTTCTTGAGGCATATTGCATCCTTTGAAGAAGAAACTTACTGTGGATTAGTGTAATCCGGTTTGAGCTTTCTTGTTTCTTCTTTGTAAATTCATTTTCATTACTTTGTATTGTGTTTGTGCCTGGAATTTGGGCACAAGTTTTCTCTGCAGCTGAAAGTTGGTTGTGGAGGTTATCAAGAACTGGAATTTGGTTCTTGGTAAGAGGTTGAGCACAGGAGCTGGAATTTGGTTCTTGTGTGTGGTACCTGGAATTTGGGTACTGGTTTCTCTGCGGCTGGAATTTGGTTGCAGAGGTTTCCAAGAGCTGGAATTTGGTTCTTGGTGGAAAGGTTAAAGCAAGAGCTGGAATTTGGTTCTTGTGTGTGGTGCCTGGAATTTGGGCACTGGTTTCTCTGCGGCTGGAATTTGGTTGCAGAGGTTTCCAAGAGCTGGAATTTGGTTCTTGGTGGAGAGTTAGAATAGGTGTAAGAGTGTGAGTCTGTAAAACATCTATTCTAGTGGAACCCAGCTGGAATTTGGCTGGAGACTGGACGTAGCCCTGGTATTGGGTGAACCAGTATAAAATTACCGGCGAAATCTTTCCTAACCTTTCTCTCTTTAAATTTCTGCTGCTGCACTTAAACTAGTTGATTGCTTTGTGATTTGTGAATTGATAAGTAATCTTAATTTTCGGATTAGATAATCTGTGTATTGCGAAAAACTTTCAAAAATCAATTCACCCCCCCTCTTGATTTAAAACTACTTTTCTAACAGACCTGATATTATGCATTCTGTCTGTGTGTGTGCTAGATTTCAGGCTTGTCCTAAAGAATTTCACCTAATTGCAGTAAAACATATTTTAAAATACTTAAAAGGAACTACTGGATTTGGCTTGTGGTATCCGTCTGATGCTTGTATTAGTTTATTAGGATATTCTGATGTTGATTATGGTGGATGTAAAATTGATAGGAAAAGCACTAGTGGGACATGTCAGTTGTTAAGTTCATCCTTAATATCATGGCATTCTAAGAAACAAGCATGTGTAGCTTTATCTACCACTGAAGCTGAATATATTGCAGCTGGTAGTTGTTGTGCTCAAATTCTGTGGATGAAACAACAATTAGAGGATTATAGCATATATTTAAATGACATTCCATTAATGTGTGATAATACGAGTGCAATCAATCTAACTAAGAATCCGAGTAATGCACTCTAGGACTAAACATATTGAGATTAGACATCACTTTTTAAGAGATCATATCAGCAAAGGAAACTGCAAAATAGAGTATGTAGACACTAAACGTCAATTAGCGAGATATATTTACTAAGCCTCTACCCAAGCATAGATTCTATGATCTTAGAAGAGACTTAGGGATATTAGAAATAGCTTAAAATCTGCTTAATTTGACTGTTTCTGGATGGTTGTTATGTTAAAATTCGCGGTGTAGCATGTTCATAGGTTATTATGCATATAAATCTCAAAAACTTGATATAGCCTCTGGAATAATCGATTACTGGAAGTGATAATCGATTATTTTCCCTCAAAAAGTCCAAAACAGGGTATTCTCCTCTGGAATAATCGATTATTTCGTGAAATAATCGATTAAATGCCTTAGATAATCGATTATTTGCTGGAAATAATCGATTAAAGCTGTCTGATATCGAAATAATCGATTATTTTGAGATATAATCGATTAAATGCGACCAGTCTTGCCTCCTAGCCGTTGCCAACGGATATTTTTGCCATGGAATCTCTTCTATATGACCGTTGGAAGTGTTTTCCCTATAAATAGAGACCTCTAGTTCAATTATACTCACTTCTAACTCTTGCAATCAAGTTTTTCTTGCAATCTATACTCTCTTTGCCTCATTATTCCCTCACTTGTCTCCAAATCTTCTTCATACTTCATCTATTCTTTCAAATGGCCTCTTCCTCTCGCCCTAAGATTCCTACAAGAAGAAGATCTGCACCTTCTTCTCATTCCCGTCCTAATTCGTTGAAGGATGGATTTCGATATGGAAGGTCAACAGGAATTTCGATGTACTTGGAAGGAACGTGCCGTCATTTCTCCTAAATTCCTAATTGGTGAGCAATTCATTCATAGAGGATTTAACTTTCCTAATCTTCTTGAATTTCAAGGAGTTCTCCCATTTATCCAAATGCAAGGTACATACTATCCCGACTTAGTTAGGGTATTCTATTCTAGATTTAAGTTTAGGGATCAAATTGCTACATCCCGTGTAAAAGGGGTTACCATAATTCTAGATGATGATATTTGGGAAAACGTTGCCCACTTCCCCATTAGAGAAGATGTTATTAACGTTTATGGTGAGCTAGATGACTTTGATAGGTTCTTAGCTTATCGATCTTTTACGCGAATCCCTCTATGGAGATTGGGCGTATTCTTCATGCTTGGACCTTTGAAGAAGGAAGAACGCATGATTCTTCATTTGCTTGTCCTGGATTTTATGTCCCCGGGCCACAAATCATGCCCAATGCTCTTCTATTGATCTTCACATTATTCATGCCATAATGAATAATGAACCTTTAGATTGGGGTGTTCTTGTCACAATGACAATGTTAAAGGCCAAACGTCATCCAACATTCAAAATTCCATATGCTCTTCTTGTATCCCGAATTCTTGAATATAAAGGAGTCAATGTCGAAGGTGAACAAGTTGTCCGAACTAATAACTTGAATCGCATGCTAGACAGCACATTGATTCATCTCCAAATGGTGCGGGTAAATGACATCTATGTTCACAAAGATGACGTCCAAAATTAAGGTGATGCAATTGAAGACTCTGATGAAGATATGCCTCCAGCAGCTGAGTTTCCCTCTACCCAAATCCAAAGTGTTGGAACAACCTCTTCTCATCAAGAATCAAGACAATCCATGGAAGATATGCTTTCCGATATGAATGAAAGAATTCAATCATTCTTCAATCTTTCTGGGGTACGGCATGATGAAATTATTCGCCGTATATCCGATGTAGATGATAGAGTGGGTAGATTAGAAAATAGATTTGATACTCACTTTAATGATGAGGATAGTGAAGAATTTTAGATTTTATTTTGTTAATATATTTATATTGTAATGAATGAATGATTATGAAATAAAATTTGATGTTTCTTTCATGCTATGATTGAGGAGGAACTTTCTCTAACTTATGCATATTTTGAGGGGGAGCTCTTATGATTGATGTTGCAGAGTTCTTTTTGATTATAATCAAAATAGGGGGAGAAAAATTTAAAGCCTATGATTTAATTTTAAATTTTATTTGGTATGTTTAATGTGTTTGTTAGTATGACGGATAAAACGAGGTTATTACAAGGGCTTTAAAAAAAATAATTTTGATCATCATCAAAAAGGGGAGATTGTTGAACATTCAAGGACTTGATGTTGCAAATAATGATCATGAAGAATGTTGATTTTGATGATGATCCAAGAGCTTAAAGACTTAGAGTATTGAAGATTGAAGATAGATGGTTTCTGTATTGTAATAACTTCTGTTTTAGTTTGATTGAGTCCGTAATTATAGAATCTAAGATAGCCGGTACATAGTCCGTAACTTAGATGCTTCAAAATGCTCAAATTTATCATTCAGAGCTCAGCTTTAATCGATTAAATAAGTATATAATCGATTAAAACAAGTGAGAAAACCATTTTACGTCTAAAACTCACTGCTTTAATCGATTAAACAGCAAAATAATCGATTATTCCGTACAGTTCAGTACAAATAATCGATTATTTCATCAAATAATCGATTAAACTAGAGAGGATTGGGTTCTGACGTATTTGGCTCTGTTTTAATCGATTATTACTCCAAATAATCGATTATTTCAGTCTGTTTCTGATTTTAAACATCAAACAAACCCTATTTTCGAAAATCCAATTACCAAGAACCCTAGTTTCGAAATCCCCAATTCCTAAACCCTAATTTCCCTACTTAAACTCTGCTTTGGCACTCGGAAAAAAGAACAACCTTTTCCATACAAAAGTTAAGTGTTGTGAGTGCCGGAGAACTGTTTGTTGCAAGGAAAGGGGCTTTCGAACCTGGTGTGGGCTAGAAGCGATAAGAATCACTAAGTGGAGTTCTTAGTGGATTGTGTGCTGTGCCGTCTCTGGGGAAAGTTGTTCATCATCTCTTGTGGATTTCAAGAGAGGTGTATTCTGATCTTTATCTGTTCATTTGTAATCTGTTTGTAACAATTTGTTCTTAGTGACAACGTTAATCCTCTTTTGAGTGATTAGCAACTGGACATAGGGTCTTTTGATCCGAACCAGTATAAACCTACTGTGTAATCTTCTCTACTCTTCTCTATTTACATTTACGCAGTTTTTAATCGGTAAAATTTGGGGAAAATTTTGAAAACCTAATTTTTATTAAGAAACCAATTCACCCCCCCTCTTGGTTTTTGTCCGACCACGCGAACATTCCGCTGCGCGATTCTAACATTATTTTATTATCTATTAGAAGTTTGTCATTAGCAAGATTCAATCCCAGTACCTTAGAGTTGAAGACTAATACTCCAACCACTAAGCTACTATGATTTTCCGATAAATAACTTACAAATAAATTATATTTATATACAAAATATATAAATACAAATATATTTATATATTTTGATATATTTATATATTTTGATATATTTATATATTTATATATTTAATTTTTTTGATTTAATATACACTTTCTATGTCGGTTCAAATTTAACCGACATAGAAAGTGAACTTTTATGTCGGTTGAAATTTAACCGACATAGAAAGTGAATTTGCTCACATACCATGTCGGTTATATAACAACCGACATAAAAAGTTTATAATATTATTACAAAAATGCCACCAGCTCTATATACTATGACGGGTGGATTACAACCGTCATAAAAAGTCGTCATAGAATCATATTTTTCCACTAGTGTTTGTATCTTTGGTTTCTTATTATCTATTGAATGAATAACTTGAGGATCTAGAAATCCATAGACCTCTTGCTTGCTCTAATTCACACATAGTGCATATACATACCTACAACAAGTGACATAATGACTAATTAATTAACTAAATAACCAAACTATTAATAATCTAAGTTTAAATAAGTTATATAATCCATAACTGCACAATGAGTATATTGAGCTCTAGATTGCATAATGCAATCTCTAACACATAATATGTGTGTATATATAATGGGACATCACCCTCCCTACCAAAAAAGAAAAAGTCTCATGGAACCTTTAATTGGTGTGTACTCATGACCCTAACAAATTCAACAATATAGTCAAAGGATCCTAAGTAGTATATCTTTCTTAATTTTCCTAACATCTTTTCAATATTATTGTTGTACATAAATAACAATTTAATATTATAAAGAATATAAAATAAGTATTAAATAGTGGATTGTTATTGTCAATATTGTAAGAATTAATGATTGAGTTCAAGAGGGGGGGGGGTGAATTGAACTTTAGAAATCTTTTTCGAAAAACACTCTTTCTTTATGGAAGAATGATTAATCTTTATCCAATATTTTATTAGGTAGATTTGGTTTTAAACAAAGCAAGAATATAAACCATAAATGAAAAGAGATAAAAACAGAAATACAACACAAGAGTTTATACTGGTTCACTCTTCCCAAGAGCTACATCCAGTTCTTGACAAATCTGCCAAGTTCCACTAATCCCAAGTGAAAATACAAACCAGTAGATATACACCAATCTACCCCAAGAACTACCTTACAACACCACAAGATAGACTCTTCAAAAACCACCCAGCAACCAAACCCAATTACTGTAATCAGTGCAGATTCAAACCCAATCTACACAATTAGAATTCGTACAAGTATATGAAAAAAATAAACCTGGACTACAACTTTTACAATATAGAAGTCCAGAAGCAATTTTTCTAACTCAGAACTTTCTCTCTTGAAGATCTTTCAACAATCTTGATCAAAACGCCTTATGATATGAAATGTGTATGAATGCTCGGAGAAAAATGTTGAACATTCAAGGACTTGATGTTGCACTTGATGAACATGAAGATTGTTGATTTTGATGATGATTCAAGAACTCAAAGACTTAGTGTGTTGAAGACTTGTTTTGTATTGTAATAACTCTGTTTTAATTAGATTGAGTCTGTAATATTAGAGTTTAAGATAGCCGGTACATAGTCTGCACCTTAGAAGCTTCAAAAAGCTCAAATTTATCATCCAGGCTCGGCTTTAATCGATTATATAGGGAAATAATCGATTAAAACAATGAGAAAAACCATTTTCTGTATCAACTCACTGCTTTAATCGATTAAATCTCCAGATAATCGATTATCAGGTCTGATAATCGATTAAAACCCCTTTTAATCGATTAAAACAGAGAGGTTTTGGGTTCTACTGATTTTGGCTCTGTTTTAATCGATTATAACTCCATTTAATCGATTATTTCAGTCTGTTTTTGATTTTAAACTTCAAATCAACCCTATTTTCGAAAACCCAATTTCCAAGAACCCTAGTTTCGAAATCCCCAATTCCTAAACCCTTATTTCTCTACTTAAACTCTTCTATAGCACTCAGAAAAAATGAACAACCTTTTCCATACAAAAGCTAAGTGCTGTGAGTGCCAGAGAACTGTTTGTTGCAAGGAAAGGGGGCTTTTGGAACCTGGTGTGGGCTAGAAGCGATAAGAATCACTAAGTGGAGTTCTTAGGGGATTGTGTGTTGTGCCGTCTCTAGGGAAAGTTGTTCATCATCTCTTGTGGATTTCAAGAGAGGTGTTTTCGTATCTTTACCTTCTCAATTGTAATCTGTTTGTAACAACTTGTTTATAGTGACAGCGTTAATCCTCTGTTGAGTGATTAGCAACTGGACGTAGGGTCTTTTGATCCGAACCAGTATAAATCTCCTGTGTAAGATTTCTATCCCTTCTCTATTTACATTTACACAGTTTTTAATCGGTAAAATTTGGGGAAAATTTTGAAAACCTAATTTTTATTAAGAAACCAATTCACCCCCCTCTTGGTTTTTGTCCGACCACGCAATCATTTCGCTGCGCGATTCTAACAAGTGGTATCAGAGCTTGCTTTGATAGTCATTCAAATTTTTGAAAATGGCCGGACAAAATCAAACTTTTGCCGAAGGTGCGTCTATCAACAGACCCCCACTTTTTGCGGGTCAAAATTATCCTTTCTGGAAGGTACGTATGCAAATATTTTTAGAGTTTGTTGATAGAGGCGTTCGGGACGCTATTTTAAACGGTCCATTTGTTCCTAAAACTACTGAGAACGATGTTTACGTTCTTAAACCTTTTTCTAGATGGACTGCAGAAGAAAATAGGAAAGCCCAATTTGACGTTAGGGCTAGAAATATTATTTCATCTGCTCTAACACTTGACTAGTTTTATAGAATTTCTGTTTGTAAAAGTGCACAGGAAATGTGGGAAATGCTTAGAGTGACCCACGAAGGAACAAACGACGTTAAAAGAGCACGCAAAAATTCTCTAATCCAAGAGTATGAGATGTTCCGGATGCAACCAGGCGAAACGATCTTTGACGTACAAAAGAGTTTCACTCATATCGTGAACCATCTCACCGGACTAGGTAAAATCTTTGATGTTGATGAATTAAGTGTTAAAATTTTGAAATCTTTGGATAGGAAATGGCAACCTAAGGTGACGACCATCTCGGAGTCACAAAATCTTGCCACAATGTCTATGGTGGCGTTATTTGGAAAGCTTAGAGAGCATGAGCTTGATCTTGGAAGGCTAAATGAGGAAGAAGGTCAATATCAAAAGAAGAACCTTGCCTTCAAAACCGAAATTTCCAAAGGGAAAAATAAAAAGGAAGAAGAAGAAGACTCGGAAAATGATGAAGAGGAGTTGAGTCTTATGATAAGAAAGTTCACCAAATTCATGAAAGCAAAAGGAAGACATCCCTTCAAAGGTAAAGGAAAGGTAAGAGAAAATTCTTCTATAAATATAAAATGTTATGGTTGTGGTGAAGTAGGGCATGTAAAGACCGAATGCCCAAACAAGAAAAACGATGAAAACAAGGGCAAAAAGCAATTCAAGAAGAAAGCCTATATTGCTTGGGACAATAGTGACTCAAGTTCAGAATCAAGTGACTCGGAAATAGAAGCAAACATTTGCTTAATGGAAAATGACAACATATCTTCTGATTTTGAGGTTAGTGATTCTGACTCATCTTCTAGTGATGATAATGATCATGATGAACTACAAAATGCTTACAATGAATTATTTATTGCCTTTAAGAATTTAAAAAATGAATATAAAGTTGTAAAGAAGAATCTAAGTAGATCCAAAAAGGAAATTGAGTCATTAAAAACGAAAATTGCATGTTTAGAGGAAAAGGAAACCTTAGAAACGAAAATTGTATGCTTAGATGAGAATGATGATAAGAATATAGTATGTGCATCTTGTAAAGAATATGAGTATGACATAGATATACTTAATCATTTGCTTGATAAAGCCAAAAAGGAATTGAGTAATAATAATAAGGATAAAATTGTTGTAACTCAAAATAGTGTAAATCATCAAGTTTCTATGAAAAAGCCTAAAACTAAAAAGAGAAGAGTATGGGTGGAAAAAGGAACTAAATTATCTATTGTTAGAAATACATCATTTTCAAAAGCTACATCTAAAGCATGTTTTTATTGTATGAAACATGGCCATACTTCAAATAGATGTAAAATAAAACATTTTGGTGTTCCTAAAGGAAAATATATTTGGGTTCCTATAGTTAAATGAATTGTTTATCTCTTGTATTTTTTCAAAGAAAATTAATCATTTAGTATGTTTGAAATAGAATGCTCATTAGGTCAATTATTAAATCTACTCCCTATGAATTGTTTCATGGTAGAAAACCTAATGTTGCTCATTTGAAAATTTTTGGTTGTAAGTGCTTTGTGTTGAATAATGGTAAGGACAACTTAGGAAAATTTGACTCTAAAGCTGATGAGGGCATTTTCTTAGGTTATTCATTACCTAGCAAGGCTTATAGGGTGTTTAATAGGAGAACTTTGAATATAGAAGAATCTATACATGTTACCTTTGATGAGATTGTAGACCTTGGGGGAAATCCTCTTGAGTCAAATAAAGAACTTGCAGGTGATGATGAGTATATAAGAGAAGCTCTTGATGAATTATATTTGGAAGAAAATGAGCCTTCTCAAACGCCTGAATTAGCAAAAGAATGGCAATCACCTAGAGGACTCTCAATGGACAATATCATAGGTGACATCTCAAAAGGGGTAAGAACTAGAAATATGACTAATTTTTGTATGTCTGTAGCTTTTGTGTCACATATTGAACCCAAAAACGTTGAGGAAGCACTTAAAGATGATCAACGGTGCATAGCCATGCAAGAAGAACTTAACCAATTTGAAAGAAATCAAGTCTGGGAATTAATCCCAAGAGAAGAGTCACATCAATTTATTGGAACCAAATGGGTGTTTAGAAATAAGCTTGATGAAGATGGGAACATAACAAAGAATAAAGCCAGACTTGTTGCAAAAGGCTGTTGTCAGGAGGAAGGTATAGATTATGATGAAACTTATGCTCCTGTTGCCAGGTTAGAGGCTATACGCCTACTTCTTGCCTATGCATCTTTAATGAAATTTAAACTATATCAAATGGATGTTAAAAGTGCATTTTTAAATGGTTTTATTAAAAGAAGAAGTTTATGTGGAGCAACCCCCTAGTTTTGAGGATTTTAGTTTTCCTAATCATGTTTCTAAATTAAAGAAAGCATTATATGGGTTGAAACAAGCTCCTAGATCTTGGTATGAAAGGTTAAGTAGTTTCCTAACATTAAATGATTTTTTTAGAGGAAAAATTGATTCTACACTGTTTATAAAGAAAGTTAAAGAACATATCTTATTGGTCCAGGTGTATGTTGATGATATTATTTTTGGATCAACTGATAATTCGTTATGTGTAGAATTTGCTAAGATAATGCAGGGAGAGTTTGAAATGTCTATGATGGGAGAATTGACATTCTTCCTTGGACTACAAATCAAGCAACTTAAAGATGACATTTTCATCTCTCAAACCAAATACTGCAAAGAGATCCTTAAAAAGTTTGGTATGGACACCTCAAAGGAAGCTAACACACCCATGGGAACTTCATGCTATCTAGACAAGGATGAATCAGGTTTGGAAGTTAATCAAACTATGTATAGAGGTATGATAGGATCACTGTTATACTTAACTGCAAGTAGACCTGATATTATGCATTATGTCTGTGTGTGTGCTAGATTTCAGGCTTGTCCTAAAGAATCTCATCTAATTGCTAAGTAAAACATATTTTAAAATACTTAAAAGGAACTACTGGTTTTGGTTTGTGGTATCCGTCTGATGTTTGTATGAGTTTAATAGGATATTCTGATGCTGATTATGGTGGATGTAAAATTGATAGGAAAAGTACTAGTGGGACATGTCATTTGTTAGGTTCATCCTTAATATCTTGGCATTCTAAGAAACAGGCATGTGTTGCTTTATCTACCACTGAAGATGAATATATTGCAGCTGGTAGTTGTTATGCTCAAATTCTGTGGATGAAACAACACTTAGAAGATTATAGTATCTTTTTAAATGACATTCAATTGATGTATGATAATACGAGTGCAATAAATCTTACTAAGAATCCAGTAATGCACTCTAGGACTAAACATATAGAAATAAGACATCACTTTTTGAGAGATCATATCAGCAAAGGAAACTGTAAAATAGAGTACGTTGATACAAAGAATCAATTAGCAGACATTTTTACTAAGCCTCTACCCAAGGATAGGTTTTATGATCTTAGAAGAGACTTAGGGATATTAGAAATAGCTTAAATTCTGCTTAATTTGACTGTTTTGGATGATTGTAATGCTATAATTCATTTTGTAGGATGTTCATAGGTTATCATGTGTTAAAACACTCAAAACAGGGCATTCCTCTCTGGAATAATCGATTACTTGGAATTATAATCGATTATTTACACTCAAAACATCCAAAATAGGGCATTCTTCTCTGGATTAATTGATTATTTCGTTAAATAATCGATTAAAACTGTCTGATAATCGATTATCAGCTTAAAATAATCGATTAAATGCGACTGGAACTGGTTTCATCGATTATTCTGAGTTTTAATCGATTAAACCTGGCAAGTATGGGTTCTAGCCGTTGCCAACAACTCTTTTGGCCTCTATTCACTTCCATATGACCGTTAGACATGCTTGGCTATATATAGGGACCTCTATTTCACTTCTACTCACTTCTATCTCTTGAAATCAAGCCTTCTTGCCTTATTATACTCTCTTTGTCTCCTTATTCCATCACTTGTCCTTCTAAATCTTCTTGATATTCATCTAATCTTTCAATGGCCTCATCTTCTCGCACTAAGATCCCTACTAGAAGAAGATCTGCACCCTCCTCTCATCCCCGTCCTAATTCTGTAGAAGGATGGATCTCTGATGCAGAAGGCCAACAAGAATTTCTGACCTACTGGAAGGAACGGGCTATTATTTCTCCTAAATTTCTTATTGGTGAGCAATTCATTCATAGGGGATTCAATTTTCCTAATCTTGTTGAAATTCAAGGAGTTCTCCCTTTTATCCAAATGCAAGGTACGTACTATCCCGACTTAGTTAGGGTATTCTACTCGAGATTCAAATTTAGAGATCAAATTGCTACATCCCGTGTAAAAGGGGTTACAATAATTCTTGATGATGATATTTGGTAGAATGTTGCTCACTTTCCAATTAGAGAAGATGCTATTAACGTATATGGTGAGTTAGATGACTTTGACAGGTTCCTAGCTTATCGCTCTTTTCTGCGGAATCCCTCCATGGAGATTGGACGTATCCTTCATGCTGGACCTTTAAAGAAGGAAGAACGCATGATTCTACATTTACTTGTATGGATCTTATGTCCCCGGGCTACGAATCATGCCCGATGCTCTTCCATTGATCTTCGTATTATTCATGCCATAATGAATAATGAACCTTTAGATTCGGGCGTTCTTGTCACAATGACCATGTTAAAAGCAAAACGTCATCCCACCTTCAAAATTCCATATGCCCTTCTTGTCTCCCGTATTCTTGAATATAAAGGAGTGAATGTTGAAGGTGAACAAGCAGTTAGAACAAACAACTTAAACCGCATGCTGGACAATACATTGATTCACCTCCAAATGGTGTGAGTCAATGATATTTATGTTCACAAAGATGACGTTCCTAATCAAGGGGATGCTAATGAAGATTCTGATGAAGATATGCTTCCAGCCTACCGAGTTTCCCTCGACCAAATCCAAAGTGTTGGAACTTCCTCTACTCATCATGAAACCCGACAATCCATGGAAGACATGTTATCTAACATGAATCGGAGGATGCGAGTCATTCTTCACTCTCTCTGGAGTACGGCATGAGGAAATAATTCGTCGTATATCTGATATAGATGATAAAGTGTGTCGTTTAGAAAATAGATTTGATGCACACTTTAATGATGATGATAGTGAAGAATTTTAAATTTTGTTGATTATTTTCTTATTTTTCTCTTGTTATTGTAATAAATGATTGTTTCTGCAATAAAATATGATGTTTTGTTATTGCTTTGATTGAGGCGGAGTTATCTCCAACTTATGCATATTTTGAGGGGGAGCTCTTATGATTGTTATTGCAGAGTTCTTTTTTATTATAATCAAAATAGGGGAGAAATATTTAAAGCCTCTTATGAATTGCATTTAAATATTATCTGGTATGTTTGATGTGTTTGTTAGTATGACAGATAAAACAGGTTATTACAAGGGCTTTAAAAGATAATTTTGATCATCATCAAAAAGGGGAGATTGTTGAACATTCAAGGACTTGATGTTGCACTTGATGAACATGAAGATTGTTGATTTTGATGATGATTCAAGAACTCAAAGACTTAGTGTGTTGAAGACTTGTTTTGTATTGTAATAACTTTGTTTTAATTAGATTGAGTCTGTAATATTAGAGTTTAAGATAGTCGGTACATAGTCTGCACCTTAGAAGCTTCAAAAAGCTCAAATTTATCATCCAGGCTCGGCTTTAATCGATTATATAGGAAATAATCGATTAAAACAGTGAGAAAAACCATTTTCTGTATCAACTCACTGCTTTAATCGATTAAATCTCCAGATAATTGATTATCAGGTCTGATAATCGATTAAAACCCCTTTTAATCGATTAAAATAGAGAGGTTTTGGGTTCTATTGATTTTGGCTCTGTTTTAATTGATTATAACTCCATTTAATCGATTATTTCAGTCCGTTTTTTATTTTAAACTTCAAATCAACCCTATTTTCGAAAACCCAATTTCCAAGAACCCTAGTTTCAAAATCCCCAATTCCTAAACCCTTATTTCTCTACTTAAACTCTTCTATAGCACTCAGAAAAAACGAAAAACCTTTTCCATACAAAAGTTAAGTGCTGTGAGTGCCAGAGAACTGTTTGTTGCAAGGAAAGGGGGCTTTTGGAACCTGGTGTGGGCTAGAAGCGATAAGAATCACTAAGTGGAGTTCTTAGTGGATTGTGTGTTGTGCCGTCTCTAGGGAAAGTTGTTCATCATCTCTTGTGGATTTCAAGAGAGGTGTTTTCGTATCTTTACCTTCTCAATTGTAATCTGTTTGTAACAACTTGTTTATAGTGACAGCGTTAATCCTCTGTTGAGTGATTAGCAACTGGACGTAGGGTCTTTTGATCCGAACCAGTATAAATCTCCTGTGTAAGATTTCTATCCCTTCTCTATTTACATTTACACAGTTTTTAATCGGTAAAATTTGGGGAAAATTTTGAAAACCTAATTTTTATTAAGAAACAAATCACCCCCCTCTTGGTTTTTGTCCAACCACGCGATCATTCCGCTGCGTGATTCTAACAAAAAACACAAATATGAGAGCTCCAAGATTGCTTTCAATCGATTTCCAAATTGTATATTCGAAAGAGAAATCAAAAATGTATTTATAGAGTAAAAGAGAGAAACTGATAGTTTCAATCGATTTAAAATGATGTTTTAATCGATTGATTCTATTTAAAACTCTTTCAATCAGTTAATTCGAGCTTTTAATGGATTGAAACAGTTAGAAAAAAATGGTAGATCTCTGTTTCAACAGATTAAAGTATATTTCAACAGATTAAAATTCTGAGATACCTTAAAATGAAAAATGATATCTCTCTGTTTCAACAGATTAAAATTTATCTCAACAGATTAAAAATTTGAGAAACTTTAAAATGAAAAATGGTATCTCTCTGCTTCAACAGATTGAACTTGATTTCAACAGATTAAAAATCTGAGATACTTTTGAAATGAAAAATGGCTAGAACATTTTAATCTATTGATTTATCAATTCAACAGATTAATACTGCGAAACCCTTAATATGGAAAAACCATCAAGAACATTTTATCCTGTTGATTCTACGATTCAATCAATTAAAATATTGGCTGTATATATACATTTCCTATTTTAAGTGATTTTAACAGATTAAAAATGATTTTTAACAGATTAAAAAACTTAGTTTGTTCTTTCAAGGCTTAAAGATTGGTTTTTCATGCAGTAAGATAAATTCTATGAAATGCAACAGTTATAGGCGCTTATCACAAGATATACTAAAATTATCAAGAGATTAAATTCTAAACATATAGCCTATCTACCTCCACAAACTAAACTTTATATGTCTTCATCAAATCCAACAAGTGCTTCAATCTCCCCCTATTTGATGGAGACAAATAACTACTGCACCTGCATAAAAGAAACAATAACAGAGACATATGATTTTGTGATGTGTGTGTGTAGTGTCAGCATAAAGCGAATACTTCTCCCCCTATTTGACTTCATCAAAAAGTGTTCAAATACAAGCCATAATTACCATTTAGGTACCCAAAATTAAAACAAATAAAGCAAACAAAACACAAGTGAAAGACAACTTTTAAAGAGAAATTTCACTCATCACCATCCCAGGGACCCTGATTGAATTGGAGCTCTCCAATTCTATTGAAGATATCCTCCAGTTGATTATCAATGTGCTAAAATCTGGCAATGGAGTCTTCATAGAGCCGATGATGGCGAGCTTGCAGAGCATATATCATTTCCATGTGCCTCCTTTGATTAGTTTGAATTTCATTCATTTGATGCAGCATAGTCCTTTCGAACTGTGAAAGAGGTGTGCCACGGTCAGGTGGTGCCACAAAAGGAATCATTTCCAATGGAGATTGCTGAGCCATAACATCTTCCATGGGATGTGTTTGTCTTGCTTCAGTAGCACTTGGAGCACTAGTGTTCTCATCGTCTTCCTCTTCTTCTTCTTCTTCATCTCTCCCAGCTTCTTCTTTTGAAATCCAATCACCATCAATCTTAATGAATCCCATTTTATGAAGGATGGAATTGTTAATCTCATTTGTGGGGCGAACAATTTCAGACAGTTCTCCTTCTAAGTCAACACCAAAATGAGTTAGAAATTTAGAAATTAAGATAACATAAGGATACCTAAAATCACCTAGCCTTTTTGCTTTGATCATATGGTCCTTGATAACAAATACCCAGTTTACTCTGATTCTGTGGTGGATACAATACATCAGTACCAAGTCACCTTCATTCAGTACTGCATGATTGCTCCCCCTGGGAGTAAGCTGCCAGGCCACTATGAATGCAAGTACTCTTTCTTCAAGGTTAAGCTTCCCAGTGTTGAAGGAACTCACAGAGTCATGCTTATTTCTCAAACAAGAATGAAAATATTGGACTTTGTTGAAATCTTCTACATCAGAGGTATACCCTTTAGTGACTTTTACCCCTTCATCCTTGAGTCCAGCAACATTTTTCCAGACACTGGGAGTGTCACTGCCGTCAAAATGACGCGGTCGGAGCAACGCGATGGTTCCGACTTTCCGATTTTCGCATTTTTATTGGTGTGGTTACAACGCCTTTAGGTTGTCCGATAACCGGGCTGAACCTAGAGGCAAGGTTTTCGAAAGAGTATTCTTGGATTGTCCGATAACCAGGCTAACCCAAGAACTAATTTTGAAGGGTTCTTTTGTGTTAGAAAAAGAGGCTGAGATCAAGAGGGGTGGTGAATTGATCTTTGAAAGATTTTCGCAATTAACAAATTATCTATTTCAAAAATTAAGATTTCAGATCTGTTCTTGAATCAGACAGCAAGCAATCAAAAAATAAATGCAGCAACAGAATTAAAGAAAAGAAAGGTTTAGAAAGATATCACCAAGGTTTATACTGGTTCACCCAATCCCAGGGCTACTTCCAGTCTCCAGCCAAATTCTAGCTGGGTCCCACTAGATTGAATGTTTTACATATTACAACCTTAACCTTACACTCAATCTACCACAAGAACCACAATTCCAGTTCCTGCACCTAACCTTTCACCAAGAACCAAATTCCAGTTCTTGACAACCTCTACAACCAAATTCCAACTGCAGAGAAACCAGTGCCCACAATTCCAGGCACCAACAATATAGAAAAGAATGTAAAGAAACAAACAGAAGAAACTAAAACGCTCAAACCAGTTTTATGCAATTCTGTGTAGACCCCAAATCTTGCCTGGCCTCAGAATAAAGTCAGAAAGCGTCCTATTTGAAGATGGCTGAAGCTTAACAAGTCATTAGGAGAGACTATTAGGCTCCCGTACCAAGATAGGAAGGTTTTTTGGCCCGAAAATAAAGTTTCTCGCCCTGAAAGGACGAGACCACTGTCTAGAAGGACCAGACCGCCGTCTCGTCTCAACGCCAGGACGAGACCGCCGTCTCGATTGTCCAGACGGCGGTCTCGTCACCTGCAAAGTCGAGACGGCGGTCTGGGTTTCCCAGACGGCGGTCTCGATTCTTGCAAAAGTCGAGACGGCGATCTGGGTTTCCCAGACGGCGGTCTCGATTCCTGCCAAGTCAAGACGGTGGTCTGGATTATCCAGACGGCGGTCTCGACCCTCTGCCACGAACGAGACGGCGGTCTAGACTTTCCAGACGGCGGTCTCGACCCTGTCAGAGGAGACGGCGGTCTCGACCTGTCAGGCGCGAAAAACTATAAATAGGGGTCCTCCCCCCCTCATTTCCACACAGAATCAACATAGCTCTCCCTTCTCTCTAGACTTTCTCTCTCTAAGAATCCCTCTGAGGCATTTCCGGAGTTTCTGAGTGTCTCTAGGCATAAACTGAGCGTTCTAAATCTTCTTTAGAATCCCTCCGAGGCATTTCCGGAGTTTCTGAGAGTTGTAGAGTGAAGGGTTGCCAAAACGCACCCTCTCTTTAAAGAAATATAAAAGCTTGCTTTGGAGGTGCATATTCTCCCTCTCTATTTTTATTACTGTCATTTAAATTACGCAATAGAAGCTAGGGCCATGTAGTCGTTGACTTAAATTCCGCATAATAAAAAGGGTAAAAGCGCAATTTTCCAGTTTAATTATTTATTCAAAGTAGCCGGCCTATCATAGGGAACCCGAAAGGGGCGTTGTAAAGGAACTAACACTTCCTTTACACGTAACTAACTCCCTTACCCAACTCTGGTTCTAATGACCAAAGTTGGTTTTCGAAAACCAATGCCTTTTTAAAACCCCTTTTCCGATGTTTATGGTAAAAATATCGGTGACGACTCCATAGAACCCAAATTAAATAAATCCCTGGGTTAGCCCGGTTATCGGACAACCCAGGGATACTTTCGAAAACCTCGCCCCTAGGTTAGCCCGGTTATCGGATAGCCTAAAGGCGTTGTAACCACCAATGAAAAACGTGAAAATCAAAGAGGGTCAAAAAAACCATCGCGTCGCTCCGACCGACCTTCTCTTTTGAGACGGCGGCGACAGATGGCGACTCCACTGGGGAAGCCTAGAGAGTTGATCCCATTTAGTGATGGGCTGGCTTAAAAATAATTAAACCAAGAAAATAGCGCTTTTACCCTACCTTGTATTATAACATGCTTTATTGTTTGGCTTTCAAATAACTGTTGCTTGTTTCTACTTACACAATTGATTGAAATATAAATTGCACACAAAACCCTTGCATACTACAGTTCCCTCTATACCCGGGGGCAAGTGAGAAAACCATAGGGAGTGGGTGGCAGGTACGGTTCGCTGCAGTTAGGGCCTTGTGCCCACCAGTGTGATCGGAAACCACCACTCAAGGTGATAACCTTCCTCTTTTGGCAACAAGACCGACTCTGGCCTTAGTGCTGAGCATGGTTGGACGGCTGGAGAGTGGGGACCCTATAATGGGGGCACCTTGGGGGCCTTAGCCTGGTGAGAACAGTTAGAACCTACCCTGTCCAATGCACTTTTCTACAAGAAAACCCTACCTCGTGATAAAAACAAAGTCTCGCCTGTTCGGGGATGATCGAATTGTGTGTGCATATGATTGTTGCATTTGTATGTTGCATAGCATAAACAAACAACAGAACAAAATCACCAAAAAAATTTTACAAATAAACACCCTTATCTCGGACAGTCTGCCTTTTAGCTAGCCTGGTTTCAGGTTCTTTGTAAGCTAAGTAGCCACGCAGTTCCGACAGAAGAGATAAAGGACGCTAAATATTCTTTTGCATAAAGCCATATTTTATCTCGGACAGTCTGCCTTTTAGCTAGCCTGGTTTCAGGTTCCTTGTAAGCTAAGTAGCCACGCAGTTCTGACAGAAGAGATAAAAGGCTATAAAATAAAATAAAAAATAAAGTCCAAAATAAATAATAATAACAAAATCAAAAATAATTTTGTCAAAGTCAACACCATTCATATTACATCATATTACACGAGTAAAGAAAAACCAAGAGAGAAAATAAAAATGAAAGCACATTCAACATCATTTAAACAGAATCTCTCATGCATGAGCATATTCATGTTAGTCTAAGCACTCAACATACATTAATAAAACTTTGTCGGGCATTCTAGAAAGTGGCTGGTCCTCTCCCCACTCGTACTCGTGCACAAAAGGCAAGGGCAATGGAAAATCTGGAGGAACAAAACCGGAAGCTCACTGCAGAGGTTAATACCCTCCGCGAGCAGGTGGCCCAATTAATGGAGGTCGTGCGCCAGGGTCAGAGCAAGGGCGGCGAAGGCCAAGCCGAACATGTCCCTCCCCATGAGGAAGAGGAGGAAGAATACTTTTTTTGGCGATAAGGATGCTAGGACTACGCGCATCCTTACTCCAGAAGTATCCAAACAACAACTCTCTGCCCTGGAGGAGAGACTGAAGGCAGTCGAAGGGCATAACTTCGACGTCAAGGAGGTAGCTGACATGTGCCTCGTGAAGGACATCCGCTTCCCTCCCAAATTCAAGATCCCGGACTTCCCCAAGTACGCTGGGATGACCTGCCCCAAGAACCATCTTACGATGTATTGTCGTAAGATGGCCGCCCATGCTGATAATGAAAAACTCCTGATCCACTGCTTCCAGGAGAGCTTGGCGGACACCACGCTTAACTGGTACATGCAGTTAGAGAGAGGGCAGGTCCAGAACTGGAAACAGTTGGCAGACGCTTTTCTCCGTCGTTACCGTTATAACATCGATCTGACCCCCGACAGGTCAGATCTTAGAACCCTGAGCAAGAGAAACGACGAGCCCTTTAAAGCGTATGCCCAAAGGTGGAGGGAAATGGCAACCCAAATAGAGCCTCCTTTGACGGACAAAGAAATAGTGGCTATGTTCATAGACTCACTGACTGGAGCGTACTACGACAAGGCGATAGCCAGTACCTCCAATCTCTTCTCAGACATAGTCACTGTAGGGGAAAGAGTGGAGCAAGGGCTGAGGAGCGGCAAAATAGCACGACCCTCTCCTCCCAACACATCATCCAAGAAACCCTTCAAAAAGAAGGAAGAGGCCGTGCACGCCATTAATTTCGCAACCCCTTCCTCTACCTCTCAGGCAGGACGACAACCACAAAAGAGAGAAAGGAAGTTCACTCCTATCCCCACCTCCTATGCGAAACTGCTGCCCCAGCTGTTAGAGGCCAGCCTCCTGGCACGTGTTCCTCCCAAGAAGCAGCTGGAGCCACCCTATCCCGAGTGGTACAAACCCCATGAGAAATGTAGTTACCACTCGGATGCACCAGGGCATTCAACCGACAACTGCTTGACCTTGAAGTATAAGGTCCAAGAATTAATTGACGCTGGTTGGATAACCTTTGATGCCTCTGCTTCCAGCACGGATGACAAGCCTCTGTCAAAGCCAGAGTAGCAGAGAGGGAGGACCGGGAGGATCAGCCCTAGGGTCTTTTGTTTCGTTTTTAAGCTTTTTCTATATCTCCTGCGGTCCCCGCCCGTGGCCGCAGGAATTTTGATTAAAAGGGCTTGTACATACATCCTCATTTTCATTAATATACGAGGCATTTTTTTGTCATATTCATTCTTTTCTCTCTTCTATTTATTATTCCTTCAAAAACAAAATGAATAATAAAATCTATGACTAAAACAGAACCTAAAACGCATCATGTCTATGATTGATGAATCTCTGTGGACCCTGGAAACAGAAGATGAATGGATTGAGTCCGACAGTGAGCAGGAGACCATTTCTCCGGACATGCAAAGGATGATGGAAAAGGAAACGCGCATTATACAACCGCATCAGGAAGAAATAGAAACTGTAAATCTGGGAAAAGAGGATGAGGAGAAAAAGGTAAACATCGGCACCCAAATGGAAAGTAGCATGAAAAAAGGATTGATACAGCTTCTAAAAGAATATATAGACGTATTTGCTTGGTCATATCATGACATGCCAGGGCTTGACACAAGTATTGTGGAACACAAATTGCCACTAAAAGAAGGGTTTCGGCCTGTGAAGCAAAAGCTCAGGAGAATTAAACCCGACTGGTCCTTAATGATAAAGGAGGAGGTGCAAAGGCAGTTGGATGCCAATTTCCTGGTAGTTTCCAAATACCCAGAATGGTTGGCCAACATCGTACCCGTCATCAAAAAGACCGGGAAGGTCAGAGTTTGCGTGGATTATAGGGACCTCAATCGAGCAAGTCCAAAGGATGACTTTCCCCTACCACATATAGACACGCTGGTAGACCATACCGCTACTAACACGTTGTATTCCTTCATGGATGGGTACGCAGGGTACAACCAGATCAAGTTGGCCGTTGAGGATAGAGAAAAAACCTCCTTCATTACACCATGGGGTACCTTTTGCTACCGAGTGATGCCATTTGGACTGAAAAATGCGGGGGCAACCTATCAAAGGGCTATGGTCACACTATTCCACGACATGATCCACAAGGAAATAGAAGTATATGTGGACGACATGATAGCCAAGTCCAGAAATGAAATGGACCATATTCAATATCTCCGAAAACTTTTCGATCGGCTTCGGAAGTATCAACTTAAGCTAAACCCGGCAAAGTGCACTTTCGGAGTACGATCAGGAAAACTCCTAGGGTTCATTGTCAGCAAAAGAGGAATCGAGGTGGATCCCGACAAAACCAAGGCAATCTTGGGAATGCCTCCACCAAGCACGGAAAAAGAGGTCAGAGGCTTTCTAGGCCGAATCAACTACATTGCCCGTTTCATCGCACAGTTAACAGATAAATGCATCCCCATCTTTAAACTGTTGCGTAAGAATCAGCCAACGGTGTGGAACAAAGAATGTCAACAGGCGTTTGATAAAATCAAAACCTATCTAACCAATCCACCAGTATTGGTACCACCCGTTGAAGGGAAACCTCTGATCCTATATTTATCAGTTCTCAAAGAGTCAATGGGATGTGTGCTCGGCCAGCATGATGAAACCGGAAGAAGGGAACGGGCCATTTATTATCTCAGTAAGAAATTCTCGGACTACGAAACCCGTTATACACCATTCGAAAAGACTTGCTGCGCATTGGTGTGGGTCACTCAACGTCTCAGACAGTATATGGCCCGACATACAACATGGTTGGTCTCCAAAATGGATCCAATCAAGTACCTCTTCGAGAAGCCCATTTTAACGGGAAGAATAGCTAGGTGGCAGGTTCTTCTCTCAGAATTTGACATCGTTCATGTCACCCAGAAAGCTATTAAGGGAAGTCCCCTAGCGGATTATCTAGCCCATGGATCCACAGATGAATACCAGTCCTTACAAGACGACTTTCCCGATGAGCATATCATGCACATCGAACACGAAGAGACCAAAGAAGAGATGTGGACCATGTTCTTCGATGGGGCTTCCAACATGCTTGGACACGGGGTAGGAGCTATTTTGATATCCCCCGAAAAGAAACACATTCCTGTAACGGCTAGGCTTAATTTCGATTGCACCAACAACATGGCCGAATACGAAGCATGTGCACTAGGAATCCAAGCGGCTTTAGATCATGGGGTCACTAAGCTCAAAATATTCGGTGATTCATCCCTTGTCATCTATCAACTTAAGGGTGAATGGGAAACCCGAAATGCCAAATTGATCCCATATCTAGAGTACATCCGCGAGCTGGTCTCGAGAATGGAAAGCGTCACTTTCCAGTATATCCCTAGGGAGGACAATCAAATTGCCGATGCCCTCGCCACTCTATCATCCATGTTTGCCCTGGATCAAGAACGTGAGATGCCAATCATTCAAGTTAAACTGCATGATAAACAAGCTTTCTGCATGGCAGTAAATGGCGAGCGCGATCGGAACCCGTGGTACCATGACATCAAGCGGTACCTCATGGAGAGCGAATACCCCGAGGGAATCAGTGACAACGACAAGCGGACCATTCGCAAGAGAGCCGCAGGGCTCACGTTGATTGAAGGAACCCTTTACAAAAAGAGCCCCGATTCCACTCTTTTAAGGTGCGTAGACCAAGAAGAAGCCCAAACATTGATCAAAGAAATCCACAAAGGGGCTTTTGGAACCCACGCACCCGGGCATGTCATGGCAAAGAAAATCCTCAGGGCAGGGTACTATTGGTCCACGATGGAAGCTGATTGCCACCAATATGCCAAGAAATGTCACAAGTGCCAAATATACGCCGATAACATTCATGTGCCACCCGCACCTCTCAGTAACCTGGCTACACCATGGCCATTTTCTATGTGGGGCATGGACATCATCGGACCCATCGAACCCAAAGCGTCCAATGACCATCGCTTCATATTCGTAGCCATTGACTATTTCACCAAGTGGGTTGAAGCAGCATCGTACGCACATGTAACCCGGAAAGTGGTGACCACCTTCATCAAGAAAAACATAATATGTCGGTACGACATTCCTCATAGGCTCATTACTGACAATGGGTCCAATCTCAACAATAAGATGATGGAGGAACTATGCCAAGACTTCAAAATCCAACACCACAATTCCTCCCCGTATCGACCAAAGATGAACGGTGCAGTAGAGGCAGCTAATAAAAACATCAAGAAAATCACTCAGAAAATGGTGGTCACCTACAAAGATTGGCACGAAATGCTTCCCTTTGCCCTACATGGTTACCGAACGTCAGTACGGACCTCCACAGGGGCTACCCCGTTTTCCCTCGTATACGGAATGGAGGTCGTACTACTAGTAGAAGTCGAGATACCCTCTCTGAGAGTTGTCATGGAAGCCAAATTAACAGAAGCTGAATGGGTCCAAAACCGGTATGATCAATTGAACCTAATAGAAGAAAAACGGCTGGACGCCATATGTCGGGGACAGGCTTATCAAAAGAAAATCAAAAAAGCCTACGACAAGAAGGTCAATCCCCGCACTTTCCTAGAAGGAGATCTAGTAGTGAAGAAACAGCTTCCAACCTAGAAAGACAAAATCGGGAAATGGGCAGCCAACTACGAAGGACCCTTTGTGGTCAAGCGAGCCTTCTCAGGAGGAGCCCTCATCCTCACCAATATGGATGGAGAAGAGCTCCGATATCCTGTCAACTCAGATGCGATGAAAAGATACTACGCCTAAAAGACATTGCTCATGACCCGTCAGGATGAAAACTCGCAAAGAGCGTCCTGGGCAAAAGATAGGGTCCACATTCCTCGGTAGGACACGTCCTAGGCAAAAACTAGAGGGTTTGAAAAAAAAAAAAAAAAAACAAAAATAATATATACAAAGCAATGATTACCTTAGCCGAAAACCGCAAAGGCGACTAAGGTAATACCTCCACAATAGCAAGCAAACTTCGCATAGTCTTCACTCCGGACTCGGGCATCTCAACTGAAGGGACTAGGAAAAACGGGGAAACAAAAATCACAGACATGATTGTGGCACCCTTATACAGTTTAGCCAACCATGGCCATCCATGCTTACAAATTCCTTTATAAAACCCCCATGTAAGAAATAAGTTATTCGTTTATATCAATAAAATTGTCTTTTCCCCCTCTTTACCTACTTGTGTAAATGCCTCTGTATTAATGAAATATGAGCATGCATAAAACAAGCAATTCCAGAAAACATAAAAACAAAAGACGAACATCACCAACCAGGGCCATCCCAAGTAAAAAGTACAAGGCAGATTGCTAGATCGAAAACCCGCAAAGGGCAGTCTAGGCAAAAGATAAGGCTTTCGTAAAAAGGAAAAAACCCATCAAAATATCTCAAAAGGAAGAATCAAAACCCGCTAGATCGAAATCCCGCAAAGGGCGGTCTAGGCAAAAGACAGGGTTAAAACAAAAAAGTGCAAAAAAGAATAATCACGAGAGAACAAAAAGAAGGAAGCACCGGTCACTTTCTAGATGTCCTCAACTAAAACAAATTGCATAAAAAGCATCCACACACAAGTAGTTGCACAAAAATGACTTTTTCAAAAGCAAAACAAACAAAATACTGTAGGCAAATAAAAAGCATTCAACCTCATGCTTGCATTCATGAAAAAACAACCAAAAAAGGTATCCCGGTATGACTACCGCATCCTTCGCCTTATTTTGCAAAAAGCCAGCATAACAAAAAGAAGCTTAAAGAAGAAAAAGGCACACGCTCAATAAAAAGCCAGAATCCAAAATCGCGAGAAAAAAAGAGATAAAACGCGAGAAAAAGGCAGGATTAAAACAACTACCTTAAACCAAACAAAATTTCGACTATCAAGCAAAAGTCGAACAAAACAAAGAAAACCCGACCAACCAGCAAGAGTTGGATAACCACCACAAAAGTTAAAAACAAAAATCCCCAGCAACCAATAGAGCTGGATGAACAACAAACCAGATTTCTGGCAACCCGAATGCCCATTCCAGAAAGGTCCAAACCACAAACACAAAAAAATCACTCTCCAGGAAGACGGCGCATGATCAGAATCAGTAAGCCGCCACCATTGCCAAAGGATCAGCTACCGCAAGAAGGGGCATCCAGAGGCACCAAACCAGACGAGGGTTCGTACTCGTCAACCAAAGGATCAGCTACCGCGTCGAAGGAGCATCCGGAGGTCAAACACCAGATGCGGGTGT
The DNA here is from genome assembly GCA_963425845.1 of Sphenostylis stenocarpa. Lineage (NCBI taxonomy): Eukaryota > Viridiplantae > Streptophyta > Magnoliopsida > Fabales > Fabaceae > Sphenostylis > Sphenostylis stenocarpa. The sequence continues at coordinate 46,366,622 of OY731403.1, forward strand.
AAACTCATCAGGCCTTACAAAAGGGGGCTTACCGAGGCGGGGTTAGTACTCGTCAAACCGGATGGGGGTTCGTACTCATCAGCCAAAGGATCGGCTACCGCGTTGAAGGAGCATCCAGGAGGTCAAACACCGAGATGGGGGTGTAAACTCATCAAGCCTTACAAAAGGGGGCTTACCGGGCGGGGTTAGTACTCGTCAAACCGGATGGGGGTTCGTACTCATCGGCCGAAGGGGTCAGCCTACCGCGTCGAAGGAGCATCCCGAAGCGCACAACACATCTCCCCGTAAGGTCATCCGCCGCAAAGACGGAGTATCCGAAGGGAAACCGGGCAAGAGGGTCAACTCCTTTACCCTCCAGTCGATCACCTCAAGCACAAAAGGCTTGCAGTCGACTGGTCGGGAAAAGGGGGGGCAGCTGTAGACCCCAAATCTTGCCCGGCCTCAGAATAAAGTCAGAAAGCGTCCTATTTGAAGACGGCCGAAGCTTAACAAGTCATTAGGAGAGACTATTAGGCTCCCGTACCAAGATAGGAAGGTTTTTTGGCCTGAAAATAAAGTTTCTCGCCCTGAAAGGACGAGACCGCCGTCTGGAAGGACCAGACCGCCGTCTCGTCTCAACGCCAGGACGAGACCGCCATCTCGATTGTCCAGACGGCGGTCTCGTCACCTGCAAAGTCAAGACGGCGGTCTGGGTTTCCCAGACGGCGGTCTCGATTCCTGCAAAAGTCGAGACGGCGGTCTGGGTTTCCCAGACGGCGGTCTCGATTCCTGCCAAGTCGAGACGGCGGTCTGGATTATCCAGACGGTGGTCTCGACCCTCTGCCACGAACGAGACGGCGGTCTCGACCCTGTCAGAGGAGACGGCGGTCTTGACCTGTCAGGCGCGAAAAACTATAAATAGGGGTCCTCCCCCCCTCATTTCCACACAGAATCAACATAGCTCTCCCTTCTCTCTAGACTTTCTCTCTCTAAGAATCCCTCCGAGGCATTTCCGGAGTTTCTGAGTGTCTCTAGGCATAAACTGAGCGTTCTAAATCTTCTTTAGAATCCCTCCGAGGCATTTCCGGAGTTTCTGAGAGTTGTAGAGTGAAGGGTTGCCAAAATGCACCCTCTCTTTAAAGAAATATAAAAGCTTGCTTTGGAGGTGCATATTCTCCCTCTCTATTTTTATTACTGTCATTTAAATTACGCAATAGAAGCTAGGGCCATGTAGTCGTTAACTTAAATTCCGCATAATAAAAAGGGTAAAAGCGCAATTTTCCAGTTTAATTATTTATTCAAAGTAGCCGGCCTATCATAGGGAACCCGAAAGGGGCGTTGTAAAGGAACTAATACTTCTTTTACATGTAACTAACTCCCTTACCCAACTCTGGTTCTAATGACCAAAGTTGGTTTTTGAAAACCAACGCCTTTTTAAAACCCCTTTTCCGATGTTTATGGTAAAAATATCGGTGGCGACTCCATAGAACCCAAATTAAATAAATCCCTGGGTTAGCCCGGTTATCGGACAACCCAGGGATACTTTCGAAAACCTCGCCCCTAGGTTAGCCCGGTTATCGGACAGCCTAAAGGCGTTGTAACCACCAATGAAAAACGCGAAAATCAAAGAGGGTCGAAAAAACCATCGCGTCGCTCCGACCGACCTTCTCTTTTAAGACGGTGGCGACATTCTGCAATATGTGTTTCTTCTCCAAAGAAATGCAATTTTGCCTCAAGAAAGAACTTTGATGAACTTCACAAAAACAAGCGTGATTCTTTCTTGAAAGTAGTACTTTTGATTGCTTGATTGATTGCAAAAAGATGTGTATCAGATGTATTTTAAAATGATCAAGCAACTCTGTTTATATAGAAGATTTTCAAAACTGCTGGTTTAATTAATCTGTTAAAATAATCTTTTAGTCTGTTAAAAACCTTGTTTTAATCTGTTAAAACTTCTTTTAATCCATTAAAACGTTCTTGATCATTTTCCAGATTTGTTTTAACTGATATGACAACGTTTATATCAATTAAAACTCTTTGTAAAAAATCTTCTAATTTGTTTTAATCGATTGTTTCGTCTTTCAATCGATTAAAATACTGCAAAATATTCTTATAAACTTTTTCAAGTGATTTTAACTGATAAAAGATCGTATTAATCGATTAAAACGCGTAGTATAAATTTTCTTAAGTTGATTTAATCGATTGAAACGTAATTTAATTGATTGAAATAATTCTGATCGGTCATAACTAAATTCTGATCGATCATATCTGATTCTGATCAGTCATAATCTCATTCTGATCGATCATACAGTATACCAAATGAAATTAATTGATTAAAACGAAGTTGTATAGATTAAAATACTGCCAAAACACTTCTCTGAACATTTTAAGTGATTTTAATCAGTTATTTCGAAACTGTATCAGTTAAAATACTTACTAAAGGTTTTCAAAACCTCCTTTAATGAAAACAATCGGCTATTTCGAAGTTATATTAGTTAAAACCCTGTTATAAAAGTGTGAAGAACATTGTAGTTGATAAAGCTTATATGCTATTAGTTAAAATAGTTGATTAAGAAAGCTTTTATCAAAATACTTTGGTTTTGATCGTTTAATCACTTTTAGAGGCATTTTGCAAAATCTTTTAAGTGAAGAGACCTCATGCAGTAGAAAAGATAAAAATGATTATACCTAAGCAGAGCTGCAAACTAAACTTTCTACTCTTTTATCCAAGTGACGTTCGACTGCCACAAAGTTGCTTTTGACTTCATTTTTTTGACTTCATCAAATCAACAAGATCTTTGCCAAAGTAAGTAAGATCTTCATTACTTTCAGTCTCCCCCTATTTGATGAAGACAAACACCACTTTGAATAATAACTCTGCAAAAGAAGTCACTTGATAAAATAGATTAGTGAGTAATCAACATTTAATCATTTTCCTATTTCTCCCCCTAAATTTCTGCTTCCCTCAACTACGGAATTATTATTTCTCCCTCTAAATTGATCAAAATTAAGGCAATTATTTCTCCCCCTTTTGACTTCATCAAAAATAGGGAACGAGAGAGAAAAAAATATGACATGTATTAAGTTTTAGATTTTTGAAAAATAGAAAACAAATTGGATATGATACTTTACTCATGTAAAGACAAATCAAAGTTGATTCAAGCTTATCTTCATTAACACGTTTGTAATGAATACAATTAACACGTGTAAAGATAAGGGAATCACGCTTTAGTAGCATGTTACAAGAACAACCATTAACTAAAGCCTTTAATTTTTCTTTCCAGAATAAAAATCGATTAAAAAAAGGACAAAATCGATTAAAAAGTTTTTGTTAATGGTTTTAATCGATTGGAATAAAGTTTTAATCGATTAAAACAGTGATGAGTTTTGAAGGTTTGAACCATAAGTTGATATAATCGATTAAATCGACATTTAATCGATTAAAACAGTAAAGAAAAATGTTGTATAAGTGCTTTTAATCGATTTAAAATTTGTTTATATCGATTAAAACAACCAGTTTTGAAAACTAAGTAATGTTTGATGCATCTAAAATGCCAATTTATCATGCCTAATCCAGTGTAAATTTTGTAAAACCGATCATTTAGAGAGATGTTTTACAATAATATCAACTACATCGATTAAATTTTAACCAATAGATCCATCAAAATTAGAATAAAATCTTATTTAGCTAATTCAACTGATGTAAACTAGTTTATATAGATTTTAATCGATTGATACGCAGTTTAATCGATTATTTTGTTGTGAAAGTGTTTCCTTTAATCGATTAAATACATTTTGTATCAGCTAAAAATATCAGGGATCTATGTTAAATTCCATCTAGGCTAGTTTGATTCGATTTAAAACCTACATTATATTAATCAAAGCTAAAAAGATTGTACCTGGTATACAACCAGTAAATATTACAGACCAGAAATTGAAATTAGCATCAAAAGAACTAAAACATAAAAGAAAGATAAGAAGGGACCCTTTTTATCCACACATTCAATCATCCCAGTTTCCTTGGTTCAGCTGCATATCTTCCAGCTTGGTGTAGATATCAACAATCTGGTTTCCAAGGGATGCGAATTGATTATTTGTTTGCTGGAAATGTTGATATTGTTAGAATCGTGCAGCGGAATGTTCGCGTGGTCGGACCAAAACCAAGAGGGGGGGTGAATTGGTTTCTTAATAAAAATTAGGTTTTCAAAGTTTTCCCCAAATTTTACCAATTAAAAACTGTGTAAATGTAAATAGAGAAGAGAAGAGAATCTTACACAGGAGATTTATACTGGTTCGGATCAAAAGACCCTACGTCCAGTTGCTAATCACTCAAACAGAGGATTAACGCTGTCACTATAAACAAGTTGTTACAAACAGATTACAAATGAACAGATAAAGATCAGAATACACCTCTCTTGAAATCCACAAGAGATGATGAACAGCTTTCCCCAGAGACGGCACAACACACAATCCACTAAGAACTCCACTTAGTGATTCTTATCACTTCTATCCCACACCAGGTTCAGAAAGCCCCCTTTGCTTGCAACAAACAGTTCTCTGGCACTCACAGCACTTAACTTTTGTATGGAAAAGGTTGTTCTTCATTTCTGAGTGCCAAAGCAGAGTTTAAGTAGGGAAATTAGGGTTTAGGAATTGGGGATTTCGAAACTAGGGTTCTTGGTAATTGGATTTTCGAAAATAGGGTTTGTTTGATGTTTAAAATCAGAAATAGACTAAAATAATTGATTATTTGGAGTAATAATCGATTAAAACAGAGCCAAATACGTCAGAACCCAATCCTCTCTGGTTTAATCGATTATTTGATGAAATAATCGATTATCTGTACGGAACTGTACGGAATAATCGATTATTTTGCTGTTTAATCGATTAAAGCGGTGAGTTTTAGACGGAAAATGGTTTTCTCACTTGTTTTAATCGATTATATACTTATTTAATCGATTAAAGCCGAGCCTGAATGATAAATTTGAGCATTTTGAAGCATCTAAGTTACGGACTATGTACAGGCTATCTTAGACTCTAAAATTACGAGACTCAATCAAGCTAAAACGAGTTATTACAATACGAAATCATCAATCTTCAATCTTCAATACTCTAAGTCTTTAAGCTCTTGGATCATCATCAAAATCAACATTCTTCATGATCATTATTTGCAACATCAAGTCCTTGAATGTTCAACAATCTCCCCTTTTTGATGATGATCAAAATTATCTTTTTAAAGCCCTTGTAATAATCTGTTTTATCTGTCATACTAACAAACACATTAAACATACCAGATAAAATTTAAAATTGAATCATAGGCTTTAAATTTTTCTCCCCTATTTTGATTATAATCAAAAAGAACTCTGCAACATCAATCATAAGAGCTCCCCCTCAAAATATGCATAAGTTAGAGAAAGCTCCCCCTCAATCATAGCATGAAAGAAACATCATATTTTATTTCATAATCATTCATTCATTAAAATATAAAGATATTAACAAAATAAAATCTAAAATTCTTCACTATCCTCATCATTAAAGTGAGTATCAAATCTATTTTCTAATCTACCCACTCTATCATCTACATCGGATATACGGCGAATAATTTCATCATGCCGTACCCCGGAAAGATTGAAGAATGATTGCATTCTTTGATTCATGTCGGAAAGCATATCTTCCATGGATTGTCTTGATTCTTGATGAGAAGAGGTTGTTCCAACACTTTGGATTTGGGTAGAGGGAAACTCGATTGCTTGGAGGCATATCTTCATCGAGTCTTCAATTGCATCACCTTGATTTTGGACGTCATCTTTGTGAACATAGATGTCATTTACCCGCACCATTTGGAGATGAATCAATGTGCTTGTCTAGCATGCGGTTCAAGTTATTAGTTCGGACAACTTGTTCACCTTCGACATTGACTCCTTTATATTCAAGAATTCAGGATACAAGAAGAGCATATGGAATTTTGAATGTTGGATGACGTTTGGCCTTTAACATTGTCATTGTGACAAGAACACCCCAATCTAAAGGTTCATTATTCATTATGGCATGAATAATGCGAAGATCAATAGAAGAGCATTGGGCATGATTTGTGGCCCGGGGACATAAAATCCAGACAAGCAAATGAAGAATCATGCGTTCTTCCTTCTTCAAAGGTCCAGCATGAAGAATACGCCCAATCTCCATAGAGGGATTCTGCAGAAAAGATCGATAAGCTAAGAACCTATCAAAGTCATCTAGCTCACCATAAACGTTAATAGCATCTTCTCTAATGGGGAAGTGGGCAACGTTTTCCCAAATATCATCATCTAGAATTATGGTAACCCCTTTTACACGGGATGTAGCAATTTGATCCCTAAACTTAAATATAGAATAGAATACCCTAACTAAGTCAGGATAGTATGTACCTTGCATTAGGATAAATGGGAGAACTCCTTGAAATTCAAGAAGATTAGGAAAGTTAAATCCTCTATGAATGAATTGCTCACCAATTAGGAATTTAGGAGAAATGACGACACGTTCCTTCCAGTACATTAGAAATTCCTGTTGACCTTCCGTATCAGAAATCCATCCTTCAACAGAATTAGGACGGGAATGAGAAGAAGGTGCAGATCTTCTTCTTGTAGGAATCTTAGGGCGAGAGGATGAGGCCATTTGAAAGAATAGATGAAGTATGAAGAAGATTTGGAGACAAGTGACGGAATAATGAGGCAAAGAGAGTATAGATTGCAAGAAAAACTTGATTGCAAGAGTTATAAGTGAGTATAATTGAACTAGAGGTCTCTATATATAGGGAAAATACTTCCAACGGTCATATAGAAGAGATTCCATAGCAAAATATCCGTTGGCAACGGCTAGGAGGCAAGACTGGTCGCATTTAATCGATTATATCTCAACATAATTGATTATCTCTATATCGGACAGCTTTAATCGATTATTTCTAGCAAATAATCGATTATTCGAGGCATTTAATCGATTATTTCACGAAATAATCGATTATTCCAGAGGAGAATACCCTGTTTTGGACGTTTTGAGGGAAAATAATCGATTATCACTTCCGATAATCGATTATTCCGGAGGCTATATCAAGTTTTTGAGATTTATATGCATAATAACCTATGAACATGCTACACCACGAATTTTAACATAACAATCATCCAGAAACTAGATCAAATTAAGCAGATTTTAAGCTATTTCTAATATCCCTAAGTCTCTTCTAAGATTATAGAATCTATCCTTGGGTAGAGGCTTAGTAAATATATCTGCTAATTGACGTTTAGTGTCTACATACTCTATTTTGCAGTTTCCTTTGTTGATATGATCTCTTAAAAAGTGATGTCTAATCTCAATATGTTTAGTCCTAGAGTGCATTCTTGGATTCTTAGTTAGATTGATTGCACTCGTATTATCACACATTAATGGAATGTCATTTAAATATATGCTATAATCCTCTAATTGTTGTTTCATCCACGGAATTTGAGCACAACAACTACCAGTTGCAATATATTCGACTTCGAGTGGTAGATAAAGCAATACATGGCTATTTCTTGGAATGCCAAGATATTAAGGATGAACCTAACAAATGACATGTCCCACTAGTGCTTTTCCTATCAATTTTACATCCACCATAATCGAGCATCAGAATATCCTAATAAACTAATATAAGCATCGAGACGAATACCACAAGCCAAACCCAGTAGTTCCTTTTAAGTATTTTAAAATATGTTTTACTCGCAATTAGGTGAGATTCTTTAGGACAAGCCTGAAATCTAGCACACACACAGACAGAATGCATAATATCAGGTCTACTAGCAGTTAAGTATAATAGTGATCCTATCATACCTCTATACATAGTTTGATTAACTTCCAAACCTGATTCATCCTTGTCTAAATATCATGAAGTTCCCATGGGTGTGTTAGCTTCCTTTGAGGTGTCCATACCAAACTTTTTGAGGATCTCTTTGCAGTATTTGGTTTGAGAGATGAAAATGCCATCTATAAGTTGCTTGATTTGTAGTCCAAGGAAGAATGTCAATTCTCCCATCATAGACATTTCAAACTCTCCCTGCATAATCTTAGCAAATTCTACACATAACGAATTATCAGTTGATCCAAAAATTATATCATCAACATATACCTGGACCAATAAGATATGTTCTTTTACTTTCTTAATGAACAGTGTAGAATCAATTTTTCCTCTTGAAAAATCATTTGCAGTTAGGAAACTACTTAATCTTTCATACCAAGATCTAGGAGCTTGTTTTAACCCATATAATGCTTTCTTTAATTTGAAAATATGATTAGGATTATTAAAATCTTCAAATCCAGGGGGTTGCTCTACATACACTTCTTCTTTAATAAAACCATTTAAAAATGCACTTTTAACATCCATTTGATATAATTTAAATTTCATCATAGATGCATAAGCAAGAAGTAGGCGTATAGCCTCTAACCTGGCAACAGGAGCATAAGTTTCATCATAATCTATACCTTCCTCCTGACAATACCCTTTTGCAACAAGTCTGGTTTTATTCTTTGTTATGTTTCCATCTTCATCAAGCTTATTTCTGAATACCCATTTAGTTCCAATAACTTGATGTGACTCTTCTCTTGGGATTAATTCCCAGACTTGATTCCTTTCAAATTGGTTAAGTTCTTCTTGCATGGCTATGCACCATTGATCATCTTTAAGTGCTTCCTCAATGTTTTTAGGTTCAATCTGTGACACAAAAGCAACAGACATACAAAAATTTGTCATATTTCTAGTTCTTACCCCTTTTGAGATATCACCTATGATATTGTCCATTGAGAGTCCTCTAGGTGATTGCCATTCCTTTGCTAATTGAGGAGTTTGAGAAGGCTCATTATCTTCTAAATACAGTTCATCAAGAGCCTCCCTTATATATTCATCATCACCTGCAAGTCTTTTATTTGACTCAAGAGGATTTCCCCCAAGGTCTACAATCTCATCAAAGGTAACATGTATAGATTCTTCTATATTCAAAGTTCTCCTATTAAACACCCTATAAGCCTTGCTAGTTAATGAATAACCTAAGAAAATGCCTTCATCAACTTTAGAGTCAAATTTTCCTAAGTTATCCTTTCCATTATTCAACACAAAGCACTTACATCCAAAAATTTTCAAATGAGCAACATTAGGCTTTCTACCATTAAACAATTCATAGGGAGTAGATTTCATAATTGGCCTAATGAGCATCCTATTCAAAACATACTAAATGATCAATTTTCTTTGAATAAATACAAGAGACAAACAATTCATTTAACTATAGGAACCCAAATATATTTTCCTTTAGGAACACCAAAATGCTTAATTTTACACTTATTTGAAGTGTGACCTTGTTTCATACAATAGAAGCATGCATTTGAAGTAGTTTTAGAACAAGATACATTAATAACATGACATGCTCTAGTTCCTTTTTCTACCCATACTCTTTTCTTTTTAGTTTTACTCTTTTTCAAAGGAACTCTTTGATTTACATTATTTTGAGCAATTCCCATTTCATGCTTCTTAAGATCATCAATTTCTTTTTCGGCTTTGTCAAGCAAATGGTTAAGAATATCTATGTCATATTCATGCTCTTTACAATTTGCACATGCTAAGTCCTTATCTTCATCTAAGCATACAATTTTCGTATTGGCTACCTCCTTTTCTTCTAAACATGCAATTTTCAATTTTAAGGACTCATTTTCCTTTTCGGATCTTCTTAGATTTTTCTTTACAACTTTAAATTCGTTTTTCATATTCATAAATGCAGTAAATAACTCATTATAAGAATTTTGCAATTCATCATGGTCATTTTCTTCACTAGAGGATGAATCGGAATCACTAACCTCAAAATCCGAAGAAATGTTGTCATTTGCCAACAAGCAAATGTTAGCTTCTATTTCTGAGTCACTTGATTCCGAAATTGAGTCACTATCATCGGTTCCTTCATAAGTTACTCTTAGTTTTTCCCACATCTCTTGAGCACTCTTACAAGTGGATATTCTGTAAAACTCATCAAGGGTTAAAGCAGATGAAATTATATTTCTAGCCCTAACATCATATTGGGCTTTCCTATTTTCTTCATCCGACCATCTAGAAAATTGTTTTGATACTTCTACTCCATTTTCAAAAACTTTAGGAATAAAAGGACCGTTTAAAATAGCGTCCCAAACGCCTCTATCAACAGACTCTAAAAAGATTTGCATTCGTACCTTCCAAAAAGGATAATTTTGACCCGCAAAAAGTGGGGGTCTGTTGATAGACGCACCTTCGGCAAAAGTTTGATTTTGTCCGGCCATTTTCGAAAACTTGAATGACTATCAAAGCAAGCTCTGATACCACTTGTTAGAATCGCGCAGCGGAATGTTCGCGTGGTCGGACAAAAACCAAGAGGGGGGGTGAATTGGTTTCTTAATAAAAATTAGGTTTTCAAAATTTTCCCCAAATTTTAACAATTAAAAACTGTGTAAATGTAAATAGAGAAGAGAAGAGAATCTTACACAGGAGATTTATACTGGTTCGGATCAAAAGACCCTACGTCCAGTTGCTAATCACTCAAACAGAGGATTAACGCTGTCACTATAAACAAGTTGTTACAAACAGATTACAAATGAACAGATAAAGATCAGAATACACCTCTCTTGAAATCCACAAGAGATGATGAACAACTTTCCCCAGAGACGGCACAGCACACAATCCACTAAGAACTCCACTTAGTGATTCTTATCGCTTCTATCCCACACCGGGTTCAGAAAGCCCCCTTTCCTTGCAACAAACGAGTTCTCCGGCACTCACAACACTTAACTTTTGTATGGAAAAGGTTGTTCTTTATTTCTAAGTGCCAAAGCGAGTTTAAGTAGGGAAATTAGGGTTTAGGAATTGGGGATTTCGAAACTAGGGTTCTTGGTAATTGGATTTTCGAAAATAGGGTTTGTTTGATGTTTAAAATCGAAACGGATGAAATAATCGATTATTTGGAGTAATAATCGATTAAAACGAAGCCAAATACGTCGGAACCCAATCCTCTCGGTTTAATCGATTATTTGATGAAATAATCGATTATCTGATCTGAAGCTGTACGGAATAATCGATTATTTTGTTGTTTAATCGATTAAAGCGGTGAGTTTTAGACGGAAAATGGTTTTCTCACTGTTTTAATCGATTATATACTTATTTAATCGATTAAAGCCGAGCCTGAATGATAAATTTGAGCATTTTGAAGCATCTAAGTTACAGACTATGTACCGGCTATCTTAGACTCTAAAATTACAGACTCAATCAAGCTAAAACAGAGTTATTATAATACAGAAATCATCAATCTTCAATCTTCAATACTCTAAGTCTTTAAGCTCTTGGATCATCATCAAAATCAACATTCTTCATGGTCATTATTTGCAACATCAAGTCCTTGAATGTTCAACAGATATGTCATCTGCATATGCTTTCTCTGATTTTCCTGCATTGCAGCCATTTGAGAAAGCATTGCTCTTTCAAATTGAGATAAAGGAGTCCCACGGTCAGGTTGCTCCATGTAAGGAATGATTTCCATATTCTCATATGAAGCTTGACCACTGTTTGACTCAGGAACCTCTGCAGCAGCTAGAGAGGAAGGAATTTGGCCTTGTTCATCTTCATCTTCATCTTCTCCCTCACCCTCAGACATCCCAACATTAATTTTAGAGATCCATTCATCATCAACTTTTATATACCCCATTTTTCTCAGGGTAGAGTCATCAATTTCATTTGATGCCTTGGGGGTTTCTATGCTTTCCCCAGTAAGATCAACTTCAAAATATCTAAAGAAATTATTAATTAACATGGCATAAGGCAGTTTGAAATCTGCCAACCTTTTTGCCTTTAACATGTGATCTTTAATCACATAAACCCAGTTTACCTGAATATTGTTAAAAATGCAGTACATGAGGGCAAGATCTCCCTCATTAAGAATAGCATGATTACTCCCTCTTGGAGTAAGCATCCATGCCACAATAAAAACAAGTAGTCTATGTTCAAGTGCAAGTTTTCCAGCATTTAAAATTCTTACCGAATCATTTGGATCCTTAAGGCAAGATCGGAAAAACTAAATTTTATTGAAATCAGGAATCTCAGAAATATTCCCCCTGGAAACTTTGACACCCCTATCCTTGAGGCCAACAATTTGCTCCCAAACAGAAGGAGTAATTTCCATATTAACTCCCTTTACCTGAGATCTGATTGTTGAACCATTTACTGTCAAATTTGAATAAAATACCCGAACCAGATCAGGCTGTATGTTCCTAGTAAACTCCACGAAGGTTTTTAGCTTTTGACTTTTTAGCTTTCCTCTCAGACTAGTAAATCCCTCTTCATCAAGACATTTGTATTTGATAAATTTTGGAATAACAATCTGTTTCTGACTGAACTCAGAATGAAGGTGTTCATTTTTCCAATATCACCATTAAACCATGCTTCCAGATGACCACCAGGATTAGCAGCAGAAGAAGATTCCTCTTTTTGCTTCTTTCTTGACTTTGATCTCCTCAGCATCTTGTTGTATAGTTTAGAGAGGGTTTTTGAGACGTGAGTACAAGAAAAGAAGAGAGAAGCAATTTGAACCAGAAAGAGAAGAATGAGAACAATGAGCTACAAGTGAGCAAAGTGAAGATTCACGGATGTCAATTTTCGTGAATTGTGGTTAAATTTTGACAGAACCTGCAAAATAAGCTTTAATTGTATATGTCCCCTTGACCGAAGACAGAGGCACAAATTTTTGGATAGTGGGTGTATCAGCTAAACTGTTCTTGGGAAGATGTTTGACTTGGTCAAATAATATTAAAAAGAATTATGCAGATTGTGATTACCACAAAAACTTGGGATTTTGACTCTTGATTTGCTTACCAATTTTCAATTGGATGATGTAAAAATAATTTTCAGGAACAAATTAATCGATTAATCAACTAATTAGCCTATTAATTTGATCTTTAATACTAGGTTTAAAAATGCTACAGTGAAATAATCGATTAATTCATAAAGGAATCGATTAATCTTGTACTGGATGAAATTAATAAAGTGATAACAGAATTTTAATCGATTAAAACGAAAAAGAATCGATTAAATTTGATATCTTAGTGTTTTTAGTTGATATAAATCCTTTTTAATCGATTAAAACAGCTAAACTCAAATCCTGAGAACATTTTAATCGATTAATTCGTATTTCAATCGATTAAAGCTGTACGGACAGATTTTACGGTATTCTCGTAAGTTATTTTAATCGATTAATACTATTTTATATCAATTAAAACATTCAGTTTATGAAACCGAGAACCTAATTTCTTGTTTTGAACACCAAGGGACTTCCAGATTTTGTTCCTGCAAAACAGATTTAGCATGTTTACGGTACCCTTTATAATTACTGGGTCCAATTAGGTTATTTGAAATGAATTATTTTTGGGAATCCACTTCATTCTACCTCTAGGAATAACATACTTCTTAATTCTACAATATTTCACTGAATGACCTCTTTTCATGCAGTAAAAACATTTAATCTCAGAGTATGATTTCCTCTTTACATTTGTTTTTCTGAATTTCATCCTAGATTTAAATCCTATGCCAAATTTGTCAAAAATTAGTTTTTGTGACCCAAGTAAAACGTCAAGATTAGCTTGACCTTGTGTAAACTTTGAAACAATTTGTGATAAAAATCAATCTTCTTTTGTAATTCTGGACAATTATTACAGGGTTTATTACATGCACAATCAGAATTATCATGAATTAATTTTAAAAAATCAAGATCAGCTTCATCTTCAAGAATTTTCTTTTCAAGAGAGTCTACTTTATTTACTAACCAATTATTCAATCCTTTTAGCCTATCATTTTCTTTTTGTAGTTTCTTAGCTTCTTCATGCATTTCATTAAATGCTTCTTGTAATGAATTATAATTCACTAAATTTGAAGAAGAGTTAGAACTTACACTCGTTGGATTGAAGATTTTGATTTGCCATTAGACAAAAGTTGACTTCTTCATTATCGAAATTTCTACGTTGATGAAGTATCATTGTCATCCCATGCTATATAGGCTCTTCTTTTGACTTTCTCTTCTTTCTTGTCATTGTATTTATTCTTTTCTGGGCACTCCATTCTTACATGACCCTGCTTGCCACAACCATAGCATTTATAGTTAGAAGAATCAGTTTTTTTCTCATACCTTTTATGTTTTTCTTTGTCTTGAATCTTTTTCTTGAGAAATTTGTTGAACTTTCTGACAAGCAGTCCAAGATTTTCACTTTCCTCCTCTGATTCTTGATTCCTTTCTTCAACTTTGAGTGCTATACTTCTGCCTTTCTTCTCAGAGACTTCTTGCCCATTGAATCTGTTAATTTCCATTTCATATTCTCTGAGTTTGCCAAACAAGGACGTTGTTGTCATGACGGACAAGTCTTTTGATTCTGAGATTGCTGTGACCTTTGGCTGCCATGACCTGTCAAGACATTTCAAGACTTTAATATTTAATTCTTCTTTATCAAATATTTTACCTAAGCCCATTAGGTGATTGATGATGTGAATGAAGCGCTTCTGCACATCTGCAATACTTTCTCCAGTTTGCATTTTGAACAACTCATATTCTCTTATGAGAGTATGTTTTCTGGCTCTCTTTACATCAGTAGTCCCTTCATGAGTAACCTCAAGAACTTCCCACATTTCCTTGGCATATTTGCATTGGGAGACCCTGAAAAACTCATCCATATTTAGTGCAGAAGTAATTATATTTTTAGCAGTGCAATCACTTTGAACTTTTTTCTTTTCTTCATCATTTAAACTGGACCATTCTTTTTCTGTAATTAATGGACCATTAGCAATTACATCCCAAACATTCCTATCAATAGATTCAATAAAGATCTCCATCCTAATTTTTCAAAATGGATAATCTGTTCCACAAAACAGTGGAGGTCTATTAATAGAAGTTCCCTCAGAAAACGGTAATTTGTTTTCAGCCATTGGATCGAAGAACTTGAATAACTTTCAAGCACCTCGCTCTGATGCCAATTGTTAGAAAAGAGGCTGAGATCAAGAGGGGGGGTGAATTGATCTTTGAAAGATTTTCGCAATTAACAGATTATCTATTTCAAAAATTAAAATTTCAGATCTGTTCTTGAATCACACAGCAAGCAATCAAAAAATAAATGCAGCAACAGAATTAAAGAAAAGAAAGGTTTAGAAAGATATCACCAAGGTTTATACTGGTTCACCCAATCCTAGGGCTACGTCCAGTCTCCAGCCAAATTCCAGCTGGGTTCTACTAGATTGAATGTTTTACAGATTACAACCTTAACCTTACACTAAATCTACCACAAGAACCACAATTCCAGTTCCTGCACCTAACCTTTCACCAAGAACCAAATTCCAGTTCTTGACAACCTCTACAACCAAATTCCAGCTGCAGAGAAATCAGTGCCCACAATTCCAGGCACCAACAATACAGAAAAGAATGTAAAGAAACAAACAGAAGAAACTAAAACGCTCAAACCAGTTTTATGCAATTCTGCAATATGTGTTTCTTCTCCAAAGAAATGCAATTTTGCCTCAAGAAAGAACTTTGATGAACTTCACAAAAACAAGCGTGATTCTTTCTTGAAAGTAGTACTTTTGATTGCTTGATTGATTGCAAAAAGATGTGTATCAGATGTATTTTAAAATGATCAAGCAACTCTGTTTATATAGAAGATTTTCAAAACTGCTGGTTTAATTAATCTGTTAAAATAATCTTTTAATCTGTTAAAAGCCTCGTTTTAATCTGTTAAAACTTCTTTTAATCCATTAAAACGTTCTTGATTAGTTTCCAGATTTGTTTTAACTGATACGACAATGTTTATATCAATTAAAACTCTTTGTAAAAAATCTTCTAATTTGTTTTAATCGATTGTTTCGTCTTTCAATGGATTAAAATACTGCAAGATATTCTTATAAACTTTTTCAAGTGATTTTAACTGATAAAAGATCGTATTAATCGATTAAAACGCGTAGTACAAATTTTCTTAAGTTGATTTAATCGATTGAAATGTAATTTAATCGATTGAAATAATTCTGATCGGTCATAACTAAATTATGATCGATCATATCTGATTCTGATCGGTCATAATCTCATTCTGATCGATCATACAATATACCAAATGAAATTAATCGATTAAAACGAAGTTGTATAGATTAAAATACTGCCAAAACACTTCTCTGAACATTTTAAGTGATTTTAATCGATTATTTCGAAACTGTATTAGTTAAAAAATACTTACTAAAGGTTTTCAAAACTTCCTTTAATGAAAACAATCGGTTATTTCGAAGTTATATTAGTTAAAACCCTGTTATAAAAGTGTGAAGAACATTTTAGTTGATAAAGCTTATATGCTATTAGTTAAAATAGTTGATTAAGAAAGCTTTTATCAAAATACTTTGGTTTTGATCGTTTAATCACTTTTAGAGGCATTTTGCAAAATCTTTTAAGTGAAGAGACCTCATGCAGCAGAAAAGATAAAAATGATTATACCTAAGCAGAGCTGCAAACTAAACTTTCTACTCTTTTATCCAAGTGACGTTTGACTGCCACAAAGTTGCTTTTGACTTCATTTTTTGACTTCATCAAATCAACAAGATCTTTTTTACCGGAAACATCAGAAAAGGAGTGAAAAGGCGTTGGTTTTTGAAAAACCAACTTTGGTCATTAGAACTAGAGTTGGGTAAGGGAGTTAGTTACGTGTAAGGGAAGTGTTAGTTCCCTTACGACGCCCCTTTCGGGTTCCCTATGATAAGCCAGTTATTTAAATAAGTAAACCGGTGAAAAGACGCTTTTACCCTTTTTATTTGCGGAATTAAAGTTACGACTACATGGCCCTAATATCTATTGCATAATTAAAAATAAACAGTAAAAGAGAGAGGGAGAATGTAAAAACCTCCGAGGCAAGCTTTATATTAATTTCTTGAAAACTAGGGTGCTTTTTGGCAGCCATTCACTCTTTACAGTGCTGGGAATCTCTCGAAAACGCTATAAAAAACTCTAAAAAGCTCTTAGAAACTCCGGAAATACTTCGGAGGGATTCTAGGAAGATAATTTGAGGAAGTGACAAGAGAGAGAATGGAAGAATTGTGTGAAATGAGGGTGAAGGCACGACTATTTATAGGGATTCGCGCCTATCAAGTCGAGACGGCCGTCTCTCCTTGCAAAAATGGCGAGATGGCTGTCTCGCCAACCGGGAAGGCCGTCTCGCCATTTGCAAGTGGCGAGATGGCCGTCTCGCCAAACGAGACGGCGGTCTCGACTTGCAGAAGTGGCGAGACGATGGTCCCGATAAGCGAGACGGTGGTCTCGACCCTAAAAGGCGAAAATCCTTATTTACATGCAGAAAATCCCTCCTATCCTAGTATGGGGCCTAATAGTCTCTCCTAATGGCTTCTTATGCTTCATCCATCTTCGAAAAGGAGGTCTTCTGGTCTTTATTATGAGGCCGGGCAAGATTTGGGGTCTACAGCTGCCCCCCCTTTACCCGACTAGTCGACTGTTGGCCTGTTGTGCCAAGGAGATCGACTGGAGGGTAAAGCAGTTGAACCTCCTGCCCGGTTGCCCTTTAGATGTTTCGTCTTTGTGGCGGTTGATCTTCTGGGGAAAAGTGTGCTTCCAGGATGCTCCTTCTGGCGGTAGCTAATCCTTTCAGCTGATGAGTATGAACCCCCATCTAGTTTGACGAGTTTGAACCCCCACCCAGTAAGCCCCCTTTTGTAAGGCCTGATGAGTATACACCCCCATCTAGTGTTTGACGAGTATGAACCCCCGTCCAGTAAGCCCCCTTTTGTAAGGCTTGATTAGTATACACCCCCATCTGGTGTTGTGCCTCCGGATGCTCCTTCTTGCGGTAGCTGATCCTTTGACTGTGGTGGCGGCTTATTACTCTAGCTCATGCGCCTGTGTTGAGATGTGTTCTATTATCTTTGTCTTTTCTGAGATTGGTCATCCGGTCTGTGCCGGAGATTTTGTTGGTGTTCATCCAACTTCGTTAGTTGCTGGGGATTCTTTTGATTTTGATCTTTTTGGTAGTGATCATCCGACTTTGCTGGTTGTCGGGTAGTCTTGTTTGTTTGTTCGACTCTTGCTTGGTCGTCGAAATTTGTTGGTCAAGGTGATCAGTTTTGTTTTAATCCTACCTTTTTCTACGGTTTTATCTCTTTTTTCTCGCGATTTTGGATGTTGGCTTTTTTTAGCGTAAGTCTTTTTACTCTTAGTTTTTTGTTATGCTGACTCTTTTTGAAAGGGATAGCAAAAAATGCATGAAATAAAATTTTATTTATGATAAAAATTTATTACAGCAGTTTATTCTATAAGCATTATCCCTAAGAAGGTGGGCTCTCATCTGGAGATGATCCATAAGAGGGGAACTGCCGGTACATATGCCTTCGGAACTTTTCCTGGTCCCAGGCTTCGTCGCGGTACTCCTGCTTGAAGGCCGCCCAATCTTGCCTCATTCCCTCTTGATATTGGTATATTGTCTCTAATCTCGTGTCGAAGGCCTCTTGCCTTAGGGACATTTGCTCTTGTCTCACAGACACCTGGTCAAATTGCTGGCGCAGATCGTAGATGTTCTGGTTTATGCCAGCGAAATCATCTGTGTACTGCTGCTGTTGTTGTTGCTATTGTTGTTGTTGTTGGAACTCGGGAGGTGTTGGGAGATCGTGCATTGCCATGATATCCTGGAGATCCAAAGTGATATCCAGTGAGGGGTGGACGATGAGCTGGGTCTCGTGGCGCAGTAGCATCCCCATGCTAACTAGGACCAACCCGTTGATAGACTCGGGTCGGAGGCTGGAGGCCAGTTCCTCCCTGCCACTGCACCCCCATTTTTCTGCTAGGGGGGTAATGAGGGGAGCCACGAGGACGGCTCCCACGGGCCGGCTCCCAAAGTCCTTGAGGGCCTTCATGAAGAAATAGCCAGAGTTGCATCGGCGCCTCTGGCTCATGCAGTAAAGGACAAAGAGGTCCGAAAGGGTTACCTTTCCTTGGCTCTCCTTCCGCCCGTGGTTGGTCCCTGCCAGCAGCTTGTGGCAGATGCGGAGGACTGGGGGAAGTGCGGAGCCCTTCATCAGCGTGGGCAAGGTGTGTGCCCTAGTGAGTTTTTCCCACATCTCTCCTGCAGTGAGGTTGGTGGGGCATGCGCAGATAGCCTCCTGGTAGTCACGAGTCAGCACGTCCTCGGGCTGGACGAATCCGATGGACACGTTGAATTCATCCAGGGTGGTGGTCCGGTACATCCCACCCATAAAGTATGTCACCATTTTTGTCGGTGACAGACCTGGTAGCATGGCGGGAGTCTCGACGTAGGAGATGGAGGCGAGGAACTCTAGCACCGCCTGGGGGTAGACGTGGGTAGGTGGAGGCTGAAGGAGGAAGCCCCACCCTATGTTGTCGATGTGGGCCCGGACATCATCCTCCCATCCGAATTCGGCGAGAATTCCGAAATCCAATCTGAGGATGGGGTGCCATGTATACCCCCGGATGTGCTCTAGGCGAGCCTGATGTATTGGTGAAAGCTGCGTGGGGTCTTGCGGAGCGGGAGCTGAGGAGCTGCTAGGGCCGGCAGAGCCCCTTCTCTTTCTGGACTGACTTCCACAGTGCATTTTGACTGTAGGGTACTTGAGAGTGAGAGAATAGAGAGTGGGAGTGCAAGAGGAGGTGTGGAGACCCCCCTAGGCCGCCTTCTGACAATACCTTGTTATGTTTCATCATAGTCAATACCTTCCTCCTGACAATAGCCTTTGGCAACAAGTCTGGCTTTATTCTTTGTTATGTTTCCATCTTCATCAAGTTTATTTCTAAACACCCATTTGGTTCCAATAACTTGATGTGATTCTTCCCTTGGGATTAATTCCCAGACTTGATTCCTTTCAAATTGGTTAAGTTCTTCTTGCATAGCTATGCACCATTGGTCATCTTTAAGTGCTTCCTCAACATTTTTGGGTTCTATCTGTGACACAAAAGCTACAGACATGCAGAAATTAGTCATATTTCTAGTTCTTACCCCTTTTGAGATATCACCAATGATATTGTCCATTGAGAGTCCTCTTGGTGATTGTCATTCTTTTGCTAATTCAGGTGTTTGAGAAGGCTCATTTTCTTCCAAATACAATTCATCAAGAGCCTCTCTTATATATTCATCATCACCTGCAAGTTCTTTATTTGACTCAAGAGGATTTCCCCCAAGGTCTAAAATTTCATCAAATGTAACATGAATAGATTCTTCAATATTTAAGGTTCTTCTATTAAACACCCTGTAAGCCTTAATAGTTAATGAATAACCTAAGAAAATTCCCTCATCGACTTTAGAGTCAAATTTTCCTAAGTTATCCTTTCCATTATTTAACACAAAGCACTTACATCCAAAAATTTTCAAATGAGCAACATTAGGCTTTCTACCATTAAATAATTCATAGGGAGTTGATTTTATAATTGACCTAATGAGCATTCTATTTAAAACATAACATGCAGTACTAACCGCATCAACCCAAAAATATTTAGAAACATTAGATTCATTTAACATAGTTCTAGCAAGTTCCTCTAATGACCTATTTTTCCTTTCAACTACACCATTTTGTTGGGGAGTCCTAGGAGCATAAAAGTTATGTAATATTCCATTTTCTTCACAATAACTTTCAAACTTTTCATTTTGAAACTCACCACCATGGTCACTTCTTAAAACTTTAATTCTTAAGTCTTTCTCATTTTGAATTTGTTTTGCAAATTTTCTAAAGACTTTAAAGGCTTCACTTTTCATAGTTAGGAAAAATGTCCAAGTATACCTAGAGTAATCATCAAAAATCACAAGGCCATAATAATTTCCACCAAAGCTCTTTATCCTAGAAGGTCCAAAAAAATCTAAATGTAATAATTCTAGGGGTTTTGAAGTGGAAATAACATTCTTTGATTTAAATGATGATTTTACTTGTTTACCTTTTTGACATGCATCACACAATCTATCTTTTTCAAATTTTAACTTAGGCAAACCAATAACTAAGTCTTTTGAAATCAATTTGTTCAAATGATGCATATTTATATGAGTTGCTCTCTTATGCCATAACCAAGGGTTCTCTTCCTTAGCAACTAAACATTTTATACTAGAATCATGTAAACAATCCAAATCAATCAAGTATATCTTGTTATGCCTAATGCCTTTTAATTCTACATTTTCGGAATCTATCAAATGTATGGTGCAAAATTTAATTTCAAAGATTACCTTAAATCCTTTGTCACATAGTTGACTTATGCTAAGGAGATTATGCTTTAATCCATCAACAAGAAGCACATCCTTAATCTCCAAAGTGTTTGCACCACCTATGTTTCCAATTCCAAGAATCTTCCCTTTGTTGTTGTCCCCATAAGTTACATATCCTTGTTCTTTAGCTTTGAAACTCACAAATTTTGATTTATCACCGGTCATATGCTTTGAGCATCCACTATCAAGATACCACATAGACTTCTTAGATTTGGAAGTTTCCTACAAAACAAGAACATAGTAAACTTAGGTCCGCATAACTTTTGGGTCCTTGGGGTTAGAGACAAATAAATTATTTAACAATAGGAACCCAAATGTATTTACCTTTAGGAACACCAAAATGTTTAATTTTACATTTATTTGAAGTGTGACCTTGTTTCATGCAATAAAAACATGCTTTTGATGTAGCTTTAGAATAAGATGCATTACTTACAAAACATGATCTAGTTCCTTTTTCTACCCATACTCTTTTATTTTTCCTTTTATACTTTTTTAAAGGAACTTGTTGATTTACACTATTTTGAGAAAACACCATTTCATGCTTCTTAAGATCATCTATTTCCTTTTCGGCTTTGTCTAGCAAATGGTTAAGAATATCTATGTCATATTCATGCTCTTTACAAGTTGCACATGCTAAGTTCTTATCATTATCCTCATCTAAACATACAATTTTCATTTCTAAAGATTCCTTTTCTTCTAAACATGTGATTTTCGTTTTTAAAGAGTCAATTTCCTTTTCGGATCTACTTAAACTCTTCTTCACAACTTTATATTCATCTTTCAAATTCTTAAAGGCACTAAATAATTCATTATATGCATTTTGCAGTTCATCATGGTCATTATCATCATCACTAGAAGATGGGTCGGAATCATTTACCTCAAAGTCAAAAGATATGTTGTCATTTGCCATTAAGCAAATATTTGCTTCTACTTCCGAGTCACTTGATTCCTAACTTGAATCATTTGCTTCTTGAAGAACTTCTTGCTTTTGTTTTCATCATTTTTCTTGTTTGGACATTCGGTCTTTACATGTCCTGCTTCACCACAACCATAACATTTTATATTTACGGAAGTACTTTCTCTTACCTTTCCCTTACCTTTGAATGGATGCCTTCCCTTTGCTTTCATGAATTTGGTGAACTTCTTTATCATAAGACTCAACTCTTCTTCTTCATTTTCTGAGTCTTCTTCTTCCTTTTTATTTTTACCTTTGGAAATTTCGGTTTTGAAGGCTAGGTTCTTCTTTTGGTATTGTCCTTCTTCTTCATTTAGCCTTCCAAGTTCAAGCTCATGCTCTCTAAGCTTTCCAAAGAGCGCCGCCATTGACATAGTGGTAAGATTTTGTGACTCCGAGATGGCCGTCACCTTAGGTTGCCATTTCCTATCCAAAGATTTTAAATTTTAACATTCAATTCATCAACGTCAAAGATTTTACCTAATCCAGTGAGATGGTTCACAATATGAGAGAAACGCTTTTGAACGTCAAATATCGTTTCGCCTTGTTGCATTCGGAACATCTCGTATTCTTGGATTAGGGAATTCTTCCGTGCTCTCTTAACGTCGTCGGTACCTTCATGGGTCACTCTTAGCATTTCCCACATCTCCTGAGCACTTTTACAAACAGAGATCCTGTAAAACTCGTCAAGGGTTAGAGCAGTTGAAATAATATTTCTAGCCCTAACCTCAAATTGTGCTTTTCTGTTTTCTTCTGTTGTCCATCTAGAAAAAGGTTTGGGAACGTCAACACCGTTCTCAGTAACTTTAGGAATATATGGACCGTTTAAAATGGCGTCCCAAACGCCTCTATCAATAGACTCTAAAAAGATTTGCATTCTTACCTTCCAGAAAGGATAATTTTGACCCGCAAAAAGTGGGGGTCTGTTGATAGACGTACCTTCGACAAAAGTTTGATTTTGTCCGGCCATTTTTGAAAAGTTTGAATGACTATCAAAGCAAGCTCTGATACCACTTGTTAGAATCACGCAACGGAATGTTCGCGTGGTCGGACAAAAACCAAGAGGGGGGGTGAATTGGTTTCTTAACAAAAATTAGGTTTTCAAAATTTTCCCCAAATTTTACCGATTAAAAACTGTGTAAATGTAAATAGAGTAGAGATAAAATCTTAGACAGGAGATTTATACTGGTTCGGATCAAAAGACCCTACGTCTAGTTGCTAATCACTCAAACAGAGGATTAACGATGTCACTATAATCACAGTTGTTACAAACAGATTACAATGGAAAAGATAAAGTAAAGAAAACACCTCTCTTGAAATCCACAAGAGATGAAGAACAACTTTCCCTAGAGACGGCACAACACACAATCCACTAAGAACTCCACTTAGTGATTCTTATCGCTTCTAGCCCAAACCAGGTTCCAAAAGCCCCTTTTTCTTGCAACAAACAGTTCTCTGGCACTCACAACACTTAACTTTTGTATGAAAAAGGTTGTTATATTTTCTGAGTGCCATAGAGAAGCTTAAGTAGAGAAATTAGGGTTTGGGAATTGGGATTTTGAAACTAGGGTTCTTGGAAATAGGGTTTTCGAAAATAGGGTTGATTTGAAGTTAAAAATCAAAATCTGATTGAAATAATTGATTAAATGAAGTGTTAATCGATTATTACAGAGCCAAAATCAACAGAACCCCAAAACTCTCTATTTTAATCGATTAAAAGACCTGTTAATCGATTAACAGGCCTGTTAATCGATTAAACCAGTGAGCAGATACAGAAAATGGTTTTTCTCACTGTTTTAATTGATTATTTCACCAATTAATTGATTAAAGCCGAGCCTCTTTGATAAATTTGAGCTTTTTGAAGCTTCTAAGGTGCAGACTATGTACCAGCTATCTCAAACTCTAATATTACAGACTCAATCTAATCAAAACAGAGTTATTACACTACAAAACAAGTCTTCAACATTCTAAGTCTTGTGTTCTCTGATTAATTCATGCTTCCTTGCCCTTTTCACATCAGAGGTACCTTCGTGAGTGACTTCTAGAATCTCCCATATTTCTTTGGAAGAGGCGCATTGAGAAATCCTGAAAAACTCATCAAGATTTAAGGAAGAGGTAATAATGTTCTTAGCAGTATAATCATATTAAACTTTCCTATTTTCTGCATCAGTTAAGTCAGCCCATTCTTTTTCAACAATTTTACCATCCACTGTATGAGTTGGTTTGAAAGGACCATTAACAATTATATCCCAAATACCCCTATCAAGAGATTCAATAAAGATTTTCATTCTAACCTTCCAAAAGGAATAATTCACACCAGCAAATAGAGGAGGCCTATTGATGAAGGCTCAGCCATTTAAACTTTCTTGGACCGAATTCTTGAGTAACTTACA
This sequence comes from Sphenostylis stenocarpa, assembly GCA_963425845.1. Taxonomy (NCBI): domain Eukaryota; kingdom Viridiplantae; phylum Streptophyta; class Magnoliopsida; order Fabales; family Fabaceae; genus Sphenostylis; species Sphenostylis stenocarpa. The sequence continues at coordinate 46,391,240 of OY731403.1, forward strand.
AGAACCAACTCTTGATACCAATTGTAAGAATTAATGGTTGAGTTCAAGAGGGGGGGTGAATTGAACTTTAGAAATCTTTTTCGAAAAACACTCTTTCTTTCTTTGTGGAAGAATGATTAATCTTTATCCAATCTTTTATTAGGCAGATTTGCTTTTAAACAAAGCAAGAATATAAACCAGAAATGAAAAGAGATAAAAATAGAAATACAACACAAGAGTTTATACTGGTTCACTCTTCCCAAGAGCTACATCCAGTTCTTGACAAATCTGCCAAGTTCCACTAATACCAAGTGAAAATACAAACCAGTAGATATACACCAATCTACCCCAAGAACTACCTTACAACACCACAAGATAGACTCTTGAAAAACCACCCAGCAACCAAACCTAGTTACTGTAATCAGTGCAGATTCAAACCCAATCTACACAATTAGAATTCGTACAAGTATATGAAAAGAATAAACCTAGACTGCAGATTTTACAATATAGAAGTCCGGAAGCAATTTTTCTAACTCAGAACTTTCTCTCTTGAAGATCTTTCAACAATCTTGATCAAAACGCCTTATGATATGAAATGTGTATGAATGCTCAAAGAAAAACATGAATATGAGAGCTCCAAGATTGCTTTCAATCGATTTCCAAATTGTATATTCGAAAGAGATATCAAAACTGTATTTATAGAGTAAAAGAGAGAAACTTATAGTTTCAATCGATTTAAAATGATGTTTTAATCGATTGATTCTATTTAAAACTCTTTCAATCGGTTAATTCGAGATTTTAATGGATTGAAACAGTTAGAAAAAATGGTAGATCTCTATTTCAACAGATTAAAGTATATTTCAACAGATTAAAATTCTGAGATACCTTAAAATGAAAAATGATATCTCTCTGTTTCAACAGATTAAAATTTATTTCAACAGATTAAAAATCTGAGATACTTTAAAATGAAAAATGGTATCTCTCTGTTTCAACAGATTAAACTTGATTTCAACAGATTAAAAATCTGAGATTCTTTTGAAATGAAAAATGGCTAGAACATTTTAATCTCTTGATTTATCAATTCAACAGATTAATACTGCGAAACCCTTAATATGGAAAAACCATCAAGAACATTTTATCCTGTTGATTCTACAATTCAATCAATTAAAATATTGGCTGTATATATACATTTCCTATTTTAAGTGATTTTAACAAATTAAAAATGCTTTTTAACAGATTAAAAAACTCAGTTTGTTCTTTCAAGGCTTAAAGATTGGTTTTTCATGCAGTAAGATAAACTCTATGAAATGCAACAGTTATAGGCGCTTATGACAAGATATACTGAAATTATCAAGAGATTAAATTCTAAACCTATAGCCTATCTACCTACACACCCACAAACTAAACTTTATATGTCTTCATCAAATCCAACAAGTGCTTCAAATATCAATATCTTCAGCATATAGCAAACACTTGATAGGATAGTCTATGTCATCCAGTAATGGCACATATGGTTTTGTAGTAACAATTTTCTAGGAGAGCCCTAGGCTTATCAACCATAGTCAAACTACTGTCATAAGTTTTGTGTCATAGTCTTTGTGACTTCTTATCTAATCCTTTAGCTTATCCTTGTTCTCCTCTCTTAATTATGCTTTAAGGTTTTGTAAATACCCAAGACTAATGCCACTAGAGAAGGAGTGTGATTGATGAAATGTTGTTTTGAAGTAAGATTTAATCTCTACACCTACTCCAAATGCTTGAACATGACTAGGGTGTTCAGGTCACCCAAGGGCAGTTCTCAAGATATCCTAGCGACCATGAGGAGTTAAAGTACCTTCGATACATTCATCAACCAAAGAATCCTGCAACATAATCAAACTATGTTGGTGATTCATCATTCTCTTGACGCCCATTAAAATCTTTTCTCAATCTATGATAAAGGTGAAACTTTTTCAGAAATCTTCAATGTCTAAGATATATTGTCTTTCTTTCATATATCAATTATTCATAACTAGTTTTTTCTTCAAAAATAAGACAACATTTATGACCATTTGTACTGTAACCTGACAAGTTTCAACATGTAGGAAATTCATTGATAAAAATAACATGACATACATCTTGAAAGACTTACAAGAAAACCCATAACACTCCAACTCTTTCATCCCACAACAATTTCAAATATTCAATCATTGGATTAAGATATACATCTATGCCATTTTTTAGCTATCTTGGGCTTCAGAGCATCATAAAAATATCACGTATTTACCTTTCATAAAAACAACATAAAAATTAAATTACCAAACAAATATATTCCATCTATAGTGACACCAAGTGTAAGATTTCTTGACTCATCTCCAAATTAAGGAAACTCATTATCAAAGTTCTTCCATTACATAGAGTCAGCTAGATGATAAATCACTCCATCACACATCCTCCCATTTGCATGTCATCCAAGGTTTTGTGTTATTGGGATTCGTAAAAAAACACTTAAACCTTGAAACTATTAGAAGAAATGAACTTGACAAGGGATCCCTCAATTATTAATGTCATTACTATTGTCTTAATTATTAACCTTCACTTTGTAACAAGATACCCTTCACATTGGACATGTTTTTAGTTCTTCAAACTCATTCCTGTATAAAATACAATCATTCAGACATGCATATATCTTTTTACAATCCATACCCATTGGACAAAGTATTTTTTATAAGATTTGTTAGAAATATAGGCTGAGATCAAGAGGGGGTTGGGTGAATTGATCTAAACAAAAGCTTTTTACAACTTTTGAATACAAATTATAAATTTCAAAGATTGAAGAATTCAATCAATTCTTGAACCAAAAAACCAACACTATATGAATGAAAGAAAGAGATGAAAGAAAAGCAAGAACACCAAGTTTTATACTGGTTCATCCAATCCACCGGGTTACATCCAGCTCTCAACCAAAATTTAGTTGAGTTCTACTAATTAGAATTCATTTTATTACAAGAACATATTGCAAACAGACAACCTACACTAAGAACTTTAACCCAGTTCTTGAACCTATGACAACAACAGAAATTCCAGCTGCTAAACTAGTGCCCACACTTCCAAACACAAAAAATACAATGAATCGAAAAAGAATTGAGAAACTAGTAGAAACTACAACAATAAAACCAGTATGCAGATGCAAAGATCCAACAATAGATTGAGTTTCTTAAAAAAAAAGAACAAAGAACCTCAAGAAATATTGCTAAAAAATTCTAATGATAAGAGCAAGTTTCTCTCTTGGAAAAAATCTCTAAATGTTGCTTGATTGATTTCTCAAGGATGTGTTTTGAAACATTGAAGAAAATCTGTTTATATAAATATTTTTCTAACTAACTGATGTGATTAATCGATTAATTCTCTCTTAAATGGATTAAAACAACTTAGCTTAAAAGAAATTAACTGATAAAAATTCATTTTAATCGATTAAAAGGTTCTACCAATTTTTCCCAAGACGATTAAACTGATAAAAACATGATTTCATCGATTAAAATAATTCTGAAAATTTTCCAAAGGCATTTTAACTGATAAAAACGAGATTTAATCGATTAAAATTGTGATACAAAAATTTCTTAGGTGCTTTCAATCGATTAATTCAAAGTTATATCGATTAAAAATATGGCAGTAAGTTTTCTAAAACTCCTTAAGTGATTTTAATCGATTATTTAGAAGATATATCAGTTAAAATTTTGATAGAAGATTTTCTAAAATATCTTAAGTGATTTTAATCGATTATTTCGAAGATATATCAGTTAAAATTCTGACAAAAAGTTTTCTCAAACTTCTTAAGTGAAGTTAATCGATCATTTCGAAGATATATCAATTTAAATTTTGACAAAAGGTTTTCTCAAACTTCTTAAGTGAAATTAATCGATTAATTCAAAGATTTATCGATTAAAATTGTGACAAAAAATGTTTTTACTTTGTTTAAGTGGTCTTAATTGATTATTTCGAAAATGTATCAATTAAAATTGCGACAGAAAGTGTTTTTAAGTTTCTTAAGTGATTTTAATCGATTATTTAAAAAACTTATCAGTTAAAACTGCGATTGAAGAACATATTAATTGATTAAAATGATTTGTAACAGATTAAAAATACTTAAGGCACTTTATACTCTTGTAAAAGATAAAAACTCATGCTATAGGAAGGATAGACGATTATACCTACTCAAGGTAGATGCAGACTCCCTAATGGACTAAAATAATGTCTCCTATTTATGACATCTTTTGACTTTATTAAATCTTCAAGACTTCTAAGATTCTTGTTTCTTCATCATTCTCCCCCTATTTGATGAAGACAAAGAACACCTTGAATCCTACAAAGAAACCACTTAGATGTTTGTGTTAGACATAGTTAATGTTAGTGAGCTTATTTAATTCTTCTCCCCCTTTTGACTTCATAAAAAATGGGGAAAATAATAGTGAAGCGAAAAAGAAACATCATGCATTTAGGTTGAGAGTTTAATATTCCTAGACATAAGCCAATTTAAATATTATAGTCCAGACAAAATAGAAAAACAACATGTCGTGGTTAAGAAAGACCCTCTATAAAAATTTAATCATCCCATTGTAGACTCCAAATCTTGTTCGGTCTCGCAATAAGTTCAGAAATCCTTCGTTTCGAAGATGGTCAAGGCTTCATTAGGCCCCTAGTAGTGTTTCTAGGCTCCATTTAAGAAAAGGAGGGTTTTCTTAGAAAAATAAAAATTAGGATTTTTGTCAGAAGGCTGGGACGACTGTCCCAGATCCAGACACCCGTCTCAACCCCCTTGGGGGCCTGGGACGGCCATCTCACTCCTTTTGTAGCCTAGGACGGTCGTCCCAAAATTCTAGATGGTCGTCCCACCTGACAAAATCCAAGACGACCATCCCAGCCTCCTAGATCTGCGAGCCTATAAATAGGAGCTCATTCTCCCCCATTTTCACACACTTCTGCACCTTAGATTGAGAGCTCTCTTCTCTCTCCTACTCTGAAACATTTTTTGAGCATTTTTTTCTTTGTTTCAAAGTCTGAGTAGTCTTTCCAGTTATCCTTTTTGGATTAATCGGTTAAGGAAGTTTCCTTTTGAGACATCCGGTGCTCGATAGTGTAATAATTTTACTGTTCGTGGGAGGAGTGCTCTTGTAGAGGGAGGGGACTACCAAAAAGAGTCCTCATGTTTTCAAGAGATATATATAAAAGTTCACTTCGGAGGTTCCTCTTTCTATTCCTTCTCTTTTACTGCTTTCCTTTATCGCTTTCTTCTGTGTGCATTATAAATTAGGGTCATGTAGATATTTAATTACTGCAAGTAGATAAATAAATAGGGTAGAAGCATAATTTTTATGTATTTATTTTAAGATTATTCCATCGTAGGGAACCCGAGAGGGGCGTTGTGGGGTGCTAACACCTTCCCCACACGTAACTAACTCCCTTACCCAATTCTGGTTATAATGGCCAAAGTTGGTTTTCTTAAAAAAGAATACCTTTTTATTTTCCTTTTCAAATGTTTATGGTAAAAACAATGGTGACGACTCCAAAACCCTTTTACAAAAACCTCGCTCTTAAGGGTAGTTCAGTTATCGAACACCCTAAGACCGATGACCACATTTTTTACAAAAAATGTGAGTCAATTAACCATCGCTTCGCAACCAACCACCTTACGTCAGTTTCCCCTCCCCATTTTTCCAAGAAGGGATGACGACGATAGATGGTGACTCCGCTGGGGAAGTCATGAGATTTGATCCCATTTAGTGATGGAATAATCCAAAAAATAGTAGAGTTGAAATTATGCCTCTACCGTTTTTTTGTTTGTATAACATGTTTTACTTTTATGGCTTTAATAACTGTTGTCTGTTTATTTTCTGCAATTGTTTGAAATACAAATTGTACACAAACCCTTGCACACAACATTCCCTCTACACCTGGGGGCAAGAGTGAATACACATAGGGAGCGAGTGGTGTTTATGGTCGACCTTGGTAATGACCTTAGTGCTTGCAGGTTGTTGTCAGAAGCCACCACTCAAGGTGATAACCCTCCTCTCTCAGCCTGCAGGACGTCGACACGGCCAGACGCCATGCAAGGTTTGATGGCTGAGAGACTGTGGGAACCCTATAATGGGGGCACCTTGGGGACCTGACCTTAGTGAGGACACTTAGAACCTACTCTTACTATGCACTTTTCTGCAAGATACCCCTACCTTAGGATTAAAACATCGTTGCTCTATTCGTGGATGAGTGAACTGTTTGTGCATATGTTTGTTGCATTTGTTCATTGCATTTGCATAAATAATCATACAATAAACAATAATAATTTTTTCTTAATAAACAACCTTATCTCGGACAATGTTCATTTAAGCTAGCTTGGTTTCAGGTTCTTTATAAGCTATGTAGCCACATTGACTTACAAAAGAGACAACGGGTTATAAAGCAAATAATTTAATAACAAACCAACTTTATCTCGGACAGTCTTCATTTAAGCTAGCTTGGTTTCAGGTTCTTTATAAGCTAAGTAGTCACGTTGACCTATAGAAGAGATAAAGGGGTTACAAAACAAATAAAAAACAAAATACAATAAAACAATTTTGACAAAGTCAAATCATTCATACCCTCATCATTTCAAGAGCGATAAAACCAAGAGATAAAATAAGTGCATAAGGAAAGTGTCCATAACACATCATCCTAATAAAATCTCTCATGCATAAACACATTCATGTTATGGACACTAGATATGCTTAAGACAAAGGCAAAAGAGACCCAAGTGCGTTTGTAACCTTCCACAAGGAAGGGACAAGTTTGTTGAGGTGTGGTAACCTTCGTTACACTTATCAATCCATGATGGGGAAGGAACCATTATACCAAGGTGGGTATGGTGCTCCATAAAGCGTAAGCTTTAAGGAGGACACCAAAGCCATTGCCTTAAGGCATGTCCATTCCACTTTCGCCGCCGTCCGTTTCGACGTCCAGGGACATCTCGAACGTTTATGCGAGCGGTCGCGAAAAGATGGTTTAGACTCACGTTTTATGTTAAAATTATGTTCATTGCTTTCGAGGTGCTCAACAACTGAACTATCCTCTAATAAAAGCAAGGTTTTCGAAAAAGGGTTCTTTTGGAGTCGCCACCAATGTTTTGACCATAAACATTGGAAAAGGATAAAAAGGCGTTGATTTTAATAAAAACCAAAATTGGCCATTATAACCAGAGTTAGGTAAGGGAGTTAGTTACGTGTGGGGAAGGTGTTAGCACCCCACAACGCCCCTTTCGGGTTCCCTATGACGGATTGATTCATTTAAGTAAAGATTACGAGAAATTATGCGATTACCCTATTTTATTGCATAATGTTAAAAATGGTTATCTACATGACTTTATTTACTATTGCATACAGAAAGCAATAAATAAAAGCAGTAAAATAGAAGAGAATTGAACAGAACCTCCGTAGCAAGCTTTGTATTGCAAATCTTTAATCGTGAGGATGCGTTTTGGCAATCCTTCGCTCTACAAAGACTCTCCTCTCCGAATACAACACTGACTCTACTAAATTTTACAGAAGAATCGAATGCTGGAATATGATTCCTTAACTGATTGTTACCTTATCAAGGCAATCAGAGAGTTAATTCGAATAAAGAAGAGAAAAGACAAGTACTGGGAGTTGTCTGGTGTGGGAAACAGTGGCAAATGAGCCTCCTATTTATAGTTTTTCGCAGCCTGACACTTTGAGATGCCCCTCTAGGTTGGGACGGCCGTCTGGGTTGGGACGACCGTCCCAACTGAACATTTTACACATGCTGGGACCCCCTGAAGAGTGGGACTGGCAGCCTCACTTGGGACGACCGTCACACTTGGCCAGGGTAGCTTGGGACGGTCGTCTCGACTTTGGGACGGTGGTCTCAACCTGTTTTGGCTAGTTTTTGTGTTCTGGGACCCCTGGGAAGCTTTCCTTTCTTTATTCGGACGTCGGTTGATGTCGATGAACGCCCGTTAAAGCTTTATCTTCATATAGGAAGTCTTCTTGGCCTTTATTGAGATGCCAGGCGAGCTTTATCTTGTTGTAGGAAGTCTCTTTAGCCTTTATTGAGAGACCGAGCAAAATTAGGGGTCTACAGCTGCCCCCCCTTCACTTGCCTGCCTAATTTGTTGGCTTAATATGCCGACAAAATTAGATGGTAGGGGAAGGAGTTAACCCTTTTGCTCGGTTATCCTCCAGATGCTTCTTTGCTGATCCTCCGGATGATAAATATTTTTGATAGGTACCAACCCCTATCTGGTTTGAGCCTTACTTTATAAGGCTCTGGTGAGTAATTACCCTCACCCGGTATGAGTCTGTATTTCACTAGACTCTTGTGGGTACCTACCCCCACTAGGTATGAACCTTGTTTTGCAAGGCTTTGGTGAGCACCTACCCTCACCTGGTACGAGTTTGCATTTTGCTAAACTCTTGTGGGTACTTACTTCCGAGGTGCTCAACACTTGAACTATCCTCTAATAGAAGCAAGGTATTTGCAACCCATTTTTGTAATGCTCAGGCGAGTATTTTACTCCACCTGATGCATTCTGCTAAGTTTTGATGAGTACCTACCCTCATCCGGTACAAACCTTATTTTATAAGGCTCTGGTGGGTACCTACCCCCACCTGGTACGAATCTGCATTTTGCTAGATTCTGATGAGTACCTGCCATCATCCGGTATAAACCTTATTTTATAAGGCTTTGGTGGGTACCTACCCCCACTTGGTACGAATCTGCATTTGGCTAGATTTTGATGAGTACCTACCCTCATCCGGTATAAACCTTATTTTATAAGGCTTTGGTGGGTACCTACCCCCACCTGGTACGAATCTGCATTTTGCTAGATTCTGATGAGTACCTACCCTCATCCAATATAAACCTTATTTTATAAGGCTTTGGTGGGTACCTACCCCCACCTGGTACGAATCTGCATTTTGCTAGATTCTGATGAGTACCTACCCTCATCCGGTATAAACCTTATTTTATAAGGCTTTGGTGGGTACCTACCCCCACCTTGTACGAACCCTATTCTATAAGGCTCTTGTGGGTACCTACCCCCACCTGGTACAAACCCTATTCTATAAGGCTCTGATGAGTACCTACCCTCACCCGGTATGAACCCTATTCTATAAGGCTCTTGTGGGTACCTACCCCCACCTGGTACGAACCCTATTCTCTAAGGCTCTGATGGGTACCTAACCCCACCTGGTACGAACCCTATTCTATAAGGCTCTGATGAGTACCTACCCTCACCCGGTACGAACCCTATTCTGTAAGGCTCTTGTGGGTACCTACCCCCACCTGGTACGAACCCTATTCTATAAGGCTCTTGTGGGTCCTACCCCCACCCGGTACGAACCCTATTCTATAAGGCTTTGGAGGGTACCTACCCCCACCCGGTACAAACCCTATTCTATAAGGCTCTTGTGGGTACCTACCCCCACCTGGTACGAACCCTATTCTATAAGGCTCTTATGGGTACCTACCCCCACCCGGTACGAACCCCGTTCTGCAAGGCTCTGATGGGTACCTACCCCCACCCGGTACGAACCCCGTTCTGCAAGGCTCTTGTGGGTACCTACCCCCACCTGGTACGAACCCCGTTCTGCAAGGCTCTGATGGGTACCTACCCCCACCCGGTACGAACCCCATTCTGCAAGGCTCTGATGGGTACCTACCCCCACCTGGTACGAACCCCGTTCTGCAAGGCTCTTGTGGGTACCTACCCCCACCCAGTACAAACCCCATTCTGCAAGGCTCTTGTGGGTACCTACCCCCACCCGGTACGAACCCCATTCTGCAAGGCTCTGATGGGTACTTACTCCCACCCGGTACGAACCCTGTTCTGCAAGGCTCTGATGGGTACCTACCCCCACCCGGTACGAACCCCGTTCTGCAAGGCTCTGGTGGGTACCTACCCCCACCCGGTACGAACCCCGCTCTGCAAGGCTCTGATGGGTACCTACCCCCACCCGGTACGAACCCCGTTCTGCAAGGCTCTTGTGGGTACCTACCCCCACCTGGTACGAACCCCGTTCTGCAAGGCTCTTGTGGGTACCTACCCCCACCTAGTACGAACCCCGTTCTGCAAGGCTCTGATGGGTACCTACCCCCACCTGGTACGTACCCTGTGCTGCAAGGTTCTGAATAAGCCCTGTTCTGCAAGGCTTTTAGGATGACTTTTTGATAGTCAATCCTGTGGTCATCTGGTTTTGGAGATGTGTTGGCGACTTATTGTTTTTGTTTATGCGCCCATTCCGTGGGGAATATTTGTTTTGACTTTTTGACTTTTCTGTTAGTCATCCGGTTTTACCGGGGATTCTTTGTTTTTGGCTTTTCTTGTTTACCCATCCGGCTTTGCCGAGGATTCTTTTGCTTGTTGCCTCTTCTTTGGGCGGGAATCCACTGGGGATTTGTTGATTTTTGTTGGTTGTGCCTCTTGATTAGGCAGATGCTTCAATAGTGGTGAAGGCTTTTTACTTGTTGTTTTTCGCCTCTGAATAGGCTGATGTTCTACTTGAGGATATTTGTTCTTGATAATACCTCTGAGTAGGTGGATGCTTTTTGGAAGCTTTGTGCTTGTATTGACTCTTGCATAGGTTGATTTCCCATTTCTCGGCGATATCAACTCTTTGCTTGCCTCTGAATAGGCATAGGCATTCTTGGGAGTGAAGGTTTTTCCTTTCACTGGGGATATTCATATTGGGTGTTATAGGCGATTAACTCCCTGAGGATATGAATTTGTATTTTGCCTTTTGCTGGTAGGCCCGCTGGGGATTTTTTTTTTTTTGGTAATCCACCAGGGATTTGGTTGTTTTTTGGGGATCTATTTTGAATTGCCCCCTAGGGAGGAATGGAGTTTTTGACTTCTTATTGGACGCTGTTGTTTGAGCTGGCTTTGCCTATGCTCTTATTCCGCTGGGGAATGGGTTTTTACATATGTGCGCCTTTTATGCACATTGGCTTTTTCTTTGGATGAAAAGATATCTTTTTTCTCTTTTCTTTTTGGTGATCCCTGGGGAATTTTTCTTTTCTTGGGAGATCTAATCCTTGATTTGATTTTTTATGATGGAGTCTTGGCTCCTGACTTTTGTGAAGCTCTTTATTGAGCGGGACAAAGAGATTTTCTTCTTTTTCTTTTTTGGGATTCACCGAGGAGTCTGTCAGCTTCCTAGGGATCCAATTTTGATGATGGAGTCTTGGCTCCTGGCTTTGTGAAGCTTCTTATTTGAGCTGGAAGATGGAAAAATTTTTGTTTTCCTCTTTTTGTAAATTTTCTTGATATACTCTACTTGGAGATTTTTATTCGGCCTTTTTCGTTGTGGCCTCTATTGGGGAATGAAAGTTTTTCTTTTCTTTCTTTTTGTTGCCCCCTGTTGATATGGAGGATTTGACTCCGTATTTTCTTTGATGGACTCTTGTGTAGTCCTTATCCTCCTTATTCTCCTTTGGGGAATGAAGCGGAGATTCTTGCATGAGTGTGCTTGATGACTCACGTGGTGATGCCACTAAGTCGTGAGGTAATCTTTTTGTCTTTCTTCTGGAGTAGGCAAGGATCCTCTTGGGGATGATCAAGCCTTTCCGTTGGCTTTTTCATGGCTTCCTTCTTTCTTGGATGGAAGGATGTTGATTGACGCTTCCAATGATTATGTTTGATGACTCATGTGGTGATGTTGAGTCATGAAGTAATTTTTTTTTGTTTTTTTTTTTAGAGTAGGCAAGGATCCGCTTGGGGATCATCGAGCCTTTCCGTTGGCCTTTTTCTGGTTTACCTTCGTTTATTGGGGATAGAAGGTTTAGAGCTATTTTCCTTGAAGCTCGTCATTCTGCTGGAATAGTTTTGATTTCGCCTTTCGCGATTTTGATTTTCATATGGAGACTGGATTCTGGCGCCTCCTGTTTTTAATCACAAGTATGGAGACTATCCTCCTTATATGCATGTTTATTATTTTGAAGAAAATTATTTTTTCTTGATTTTGACAAAGTCGTATTATGCAACTACTTTGTGTGTGGATGTCCTAAATGCAATCTATTTGTTTATTTATTTTTGATGCATTTAGAAAGTAACTGGCCTTCTCCCGTTGGCTACTTATGAATACGCCGATGGGCTCCTCTTTTATGACCACGATGGTGGGCTCCTCTTTCATGATGATGGGCTTTTCTTTTGTTCATCTTTTGGTCTTAGCCCTATCTTTTGCCTAGACCGCCCTTTGCGGGTTTTCGATGTAGCGGGCTGCCTTAATTTTTGTCTAGAATATCTTAGGGGGCTTTTGCCTTATCTTTTGCCTAGATCGTCTTTTTTATGCTTCCCTTTTTTAGATGCATGTTTGATCTTTGATTAAAGGTCTTTGCGCATATTTATGATTTATCAATAAAGAGGCATTTCCATAATATTTGGTCAAGAGAAAGGAAAGGAAATGAAAAGGAATTTTATTGATAAATGAGAAAAAGTTTTATTTCTTTTATAGAAGGATTTCAAAAGGTATTTAGAAGAATGGGTGGTCAGGGTTGGTTGTACTGTTTAGGCTTATACAGTCATGTCTATGATATCTGCCCCCTGGTTCTCCTAATTGCTTCAGTTGAGATGCCTGAGCTCAGAGCGAAGACTATGCAGACTGCTTGCTTCTGGAAGAATGTTACTTTAGCCGCCTTTTCGGTTTTCGACTAAAGTAACCATTGCTCTTAGTTTTTTTTTATTTTTTTTATTACCTCTACTTTTTGCCTAGGACGTATCCTAGAAAGGGACATAGACCCTATCTTTTGCCCAGGGATGCCCTTTGCGGGTTTTCATTCCTGACGGGTCATAAGCAATGTCTTCAAGCATAATACTTCTTCACCGTATCAGAATTGATCGGGTGTCGAAGTTCCTCTCCATCTATATTAGTGAAGATAAGTGCCCCTCCCGAGAAAGCTCGTTTGACCACAAAGGGTCCTTCGTAATTTGCTGCCCACTTTCCAATTTTATCCTTCTGGGCTGGAAGCAATTTCTTTATCACTAGATCTCCCTCTTGATAAGTATGAGGGTGGACCTTTTTATCATAAGCCTTTTTGATCTTCTTTTGATAGGCTTGTCCATGACATATAGCGTTCAGCCACTTTTCATCGATAAGGTTTAACTGATCGTATCGACTTTGAACCCATTCAACTTCTGTTAAGTTTACTTCCATCATCATGTGCTTTTGTCAACATGATTAGTTGTACCGATTTTCCATCTCGGATCTTTGCTATAACCGAAGAGTAATTCTTTTGAATATAGAGCAATTGTCATATCAATGTCCCTCTTCCTTTCCTTAGGGATTTCAATCCTCCTATTGATCACTATATTTTCACATTTCCCAGTCAATTACTTGAATGCTTTATTGTGAATGGTCAAGAGAAGAGAAAGAAAGGGATTTATTGCAAAGGCTTGTGTTTTAGAGGAAATGTTTTTTTTTGTAATAGAAGTTTCTGTAAGAATGGCTAGCCAAGGTTGGTTGGTGTTTAGGCTAGTTCAAACAAATGTTTTGTTTTTATGAGGTGGCGTCTTCAAATGAATACTCCGGCGCCTATTTGTGACTGATTAACTTTCCTAGTCTGCCCTTTTGGGAAAGAAGCAGATAGTAAGAATAGCATTCTTTTGTAATTCAAAGGGAAATGTGTGCCCTAAAGATGCTCGGGGGTCGGGCGCACCCCGAGGAGTGATCTCTAATAGTCATTGGGTTTACATCCCTTAAAATCAGAAGAGGGACATCTAATGACTAATACTATCCTTGATGCTAATATCCCTCCTTTTCGGAATATCGTCTTTAAGGTATGGAGGAGAGACTTCTCTTTTCTTTGTACGACTTGATCTTCTGTAGGGTCGTACTTTAAAGGATTATCCTTAAAATCTGGTGGCTCTCTTATTCTTTGAGCATCCTTTCCAAGCCCTTGTCTGGGATGTATCCATATCTCTTCATTATATGGGCCACTTTTAAACTGCTAGGAAGTCTTTCCATATTTTCAAATGTCTTCTTCAGCCGCATCCATTTAAGGTATGGTGGACGGTTCGCTAATTCGAATGTAGTCTTTAGCTTGAACCATGATCAACTTGTCGCCTACCACGAATTTGATTTTTCGGTGGAGCGTTTGAAGAAGCTACCCTAGTACCGTTAATCCAAGGTCTACTTAATCTTCCCCTTGGATTCTTTTTTCTTCTTCTTCGGTTTCTTTATTTTTCCTTTGTTTTTAGGAGCATTATCTTGTAGCTCCTTGGGGAATAAATTCTTACACTTCTTGTCGTGCCCCCAATGCCAGCTATGTTGAAGATATCTTCATCGATGGGCAATTCTTCTGTGTATCTTAACGGTACAGTTTTATCCGATGTATAAGGGAAAGGACGAGGCCTAAATAAACGCAAAGGTGTTATTTCCCATTCCCTGTCATTATCAATTTGGGTACCGATATTTACTTCTTTCTTATTGTCTCCTTGTCCCAAATTGAAGGCCTTAGTTTTTTCCTTATGGGGCTGTATCCATTGAGCTTATTTTTCTAACAGTCTTTGCATGTCTGGGGAGATGGTCCCCTCCTCACTGTCTGACTCAATCCATTCGCCTTCGGCTTTTAGATCCCGCAGAGAGCTTTCAATCACAGACATGATTGTTTATATGGTCTATATTTCGGTTTAGATTTTATTTAATTATTTTGGAATGAGAGAGAAAAGAATGAAAAGAATATGCACATTATGTAAAATGCCTCATTGTATTGATCAAAAGAGAAATATGTACAGAGCCCTTTTAAAGATCTCGCGGCCACAGGCAGAGATCGCGAGAGATGCATTAGAAGATTTTTTTATTTATTTATGCTTTTTATTTTTTTTACCAAAAGATGCACAAAATGAAGAGCCCTAGTTAGCTGGCCTTCTCTACCTAGGCTCACTATTCTGGTTGTGACAGAGGCGTGTCATCCATCTAAGGACCTAAGGGTCGGGAGCATTGAAGGTGATCCACCCAGCATTCAACAAATCTTGGACCTTATACTTCAAGGCCATACAATTCTCCACAGAATTCCCAGGAGCGCCTGAATGGTAATCACAGTTCTCATTAGGCTTGTACCATTCTGGGTATGGTGGCTCCATTTTCTTTGGAGGGACATATGCTAGGAGATGGTCCTTTATCAATTCTTGCAGCAGACTTCCATAGGAGGTTGGAATTGGAGTGAATTTCTTCTCTTGTCTGCGTGACTGCCTAGATGGTTGTGAAGAGGAAGAAGGGGTAGTGAGGTTGATGGCATTTACGCTCCCCTCTTTCTTCTTGCCAAAGGACTTCTTGAATGATATGTGGGATTTCTTAAACTTGGGAGGGAATCAAGTATTTTTGACATCGGTTACCTCCTTTACATCAAAGTTGTATCCCTCTAATGCCCTTAATTTCTCTTCTAGGGCAGAAATTTGTTGTTTGGAAACCTCATTGTAGAGACATTGTTGCCGTATTAGTTCCATTAAATACGCTATCTGCTCTTTTACGAAGTTAAGCTCAGTGGTGAGCCTATGGTTTTATTTCTCTAACCACTCCCTTAATTGTGGCACCTGCTCCTTTATGGCATTAAGCTCAGCGGTGAGCATGCGGTTCTGCTCCTCCAATTTCTCCATCTTCTTGGCTTTTTGAGAGCGAGTGAGAACAGGTAGAAGACCAGCCACTTTCTAAATGATTTAAAGATTTTTATTATAGCTTTTTATTTTAAATGATTAGTGTGAGATAGATATGTCTTAGACAATAGCTTTGGTATCTTCTCAAAAGCCTATGTTTTAAGGGTACCATACCCACCTTAATGTGCTAACTTCCTTTTTTCAAAGGTTGCCAACATACCTTAGCGCACTTATCTCTTCTAGGAAGGTGATAAACACACTTGGGTCTCTTTCGCTATTGTCTAAGGATATCTAATACATCCTAGAATGAATGTGTTTATGTATGCACTACAAAAATATTTTTTTATGACAACAGATATTGAAAGTGGAATAACTTTTGACTGGGTTGTCCGATTTGGATGCACAACATGTCAAAACGAAGAGAAAAGGGTGAAGAACCAAGTTGCAAATACCCAAAGGGAATTTGGCCCAATAATTTTCCCAAAAAACACTCCTAAGACCTATTTTTTGGAGGTTTATTAAAATGATGCGCATGCATACTTTTCTTAGGGCATTTATTTTCTCTCTTAGTTTTACCACTTATTGGATGATGTGATAAGAATGATACGACTTTGTCGAAAATCTTTTTATTGCAAAAGGCATTCTTATGGGTTTTAATTGTTTTTCTATTTTTTATGACCCTTTATCTCTTCTGTCGGTCAACGTGGCTACTTAGCTTACAAAGAACCTGAAACCAGGCTAGCTTAACTGAAGACTGTCCGAGATAAAGTTGGTTTATCTTATCACTTTTATGATTTTTAGGGTTTTTCCTTTTTTTGTTTGTTGTATGATTACCCTATGCTAATGTATCAATACAAATGCAGCAAACGAATGCACACATAATTCATACATCCACGAGCAAAGCCACGCTTATTTAATCACGAGGTAGGGTTTTCCTGCAGAAACGTGCTTGGTTTAGGTGGTTCTAAATTGTTCTCACCAAGGCCAAAGGTCCCCAAGGTGCCCCCATTATAGGGACCTCTCAATCTCTCAGTCCTCGAGTCATGCACGGAACTCCGTGTCGACATCCTTAGACCAAAAGAAGAGAGTTATCACCTTGAGTTGGTGGTTTCCGACAACGCTTGTAGCCCCGTGTGCCAACAAGCCAGTCGTATTTGCCACCCACTCCCTTTAGGTATTCACTCTTGCCCCCGAGTATAGAGGAACTGTTGTGTGCAAGGGTTTTTGTGTGCAATTTATATTTCAGACAATTTGCAAACAATAATCATACAACAATTATTAAAGCCATACAATAAAACATACGGAAAAGGGTAAAGGCGTAATTTCAAATCTTAACTTAGTTTGAATTTATCCATCACTAAATGGGATCAACTCTCTAGCTTCCCCAGTGGAGTCGCCATCTGTCTCCGTCGTCCGTTCCGACGTCCAGGGACATATCGAACGTTTATGCGAGCGGTCGCGAAAAGATGGTTTAGACTCGCGTTTTATGTTAAAATTATGTTCATTGCTTCCGAGGTGCTCAACAACTGAACTATCCTCTAATAAAAGCAAGGTTTTCGAAAAAGGGTTCTTTTGGAGTCGCCACCAATGTTTTGACCATAACATTGGAAAAGGATAAAAAGGCGTTGATTTTAATAAAAACCAAAATTGGCCATTATATCCAGAGTTAGGTAAGGGAGTTAGTTACGTGTGGGGAAGGTGTTAGCACCCGACAACGCCCCTTTCGGGTTCCCTATGACGGATTAATTCATTTAAGTAAAGATTACGAGAAATTACGCGATTACCCTATTTTATTGCATAATGTTAAAAATGGTTATCTACATGACTTTATTTACTATTGCATACAGAAAGCAATAAATAAAAGCAGTAAAAGAGAAGAGAATTGAACAGAACCTCCGTAGCAAGCTTTGTATTGTGAATCTTTAATCGTGAGGATGCGTTTTGGCAATCCTTTGCTCTACAAAGACTCTCCTCTCCGAATACAACACTGACTCTACTAAATTTTACAGAAGAATTGAATGCTGGAATATGATTCCTTAACTGATTGTTACCTTATCAAGGCAATCAGAGAGTTCATTCGAAGAAAGAAGAGAAAAGACAAGTACTGGGAGTTGTCTAGTGTGTGAAACAGTGGCAAATGAGCCTCCTATTTATAGTTTTTCGCAACCTGACACTTTGAGACGCCCCTCTGGGTTGGGACGGTCGTCCCAACTGAACTTTTTACACATGCTGGGACCCCCTGAAGAGTGGGACTGGCAGTCTCACTTGGGACGACCGTCCCACTTGGCCAGGGTAGCTTGGGACGGCCGTCTCGACTTTGGGACGGTGGTGTCAACCTGTTTTGGCCAGTTTTTGTGTTCTGGGACCCCTGGGAAGCTTTCCTTTCTTTAATCGGACGTCGGTTGATGCCGATGAACACCCGTTAAAGCTTTATCTTCATAAAGGGGAAGTCTTCTTGGCCTTTATTGAGATGCCAGGCGAGCTTTATCTTGTTGTAGGAAGTCTCTTTAGCCTTTATTGAGAGACCGGGCAAAATTAGGGGTCTACATCCATAATAATCATTCATTTCAAAATAAAAAACCTAATGCATTTTGCATTCTAGAAAGTGGCTGGCCTTCTTCCTGTCCTCACTCGTGCGCAAAAGGCTAAGAGGATGGAGCAGCTAGAGGAATAAAACCACAAGCTCACTGCTGAGCTTAACTCCATGAAAGAACAAATGGCACAGTTAATGGAGTTAATGCGTCAGCATAACTTACACAAGGAGAGCCCTCACAGTGACCATGCCTCACATCATGCAGAAGAGGAGGGCTACGACCATGAGCTTGAGCAGGGAGCTCATGTACAACCCGAAGTGAGGGCAGTAATCATCCAACCTCTTGAAGTTTCCAGGCAACAAATTTCTGCCTTCGAAGAGAGGTTAAAAGCTATGGAGGGACATAATTTTAGTGTTAAAGAGGCGGTCGACATGTGCTTCGTTAAGAATATCCAATTCCTTCCCAATTCAAGGTCTCATATTTTCGCAAGTACATGGGAATGACTTGTCCCAAGAGTCATCTTACAATGTATTGTCGTAAGATGGCTGCAAATGCCGATAATGAGAAACTACTGATCCACTACTTTCAAGAGAGCTTGGTTGATTCGGCCTTGAGTTGGTATATGCAGTTGGAAGGGGAACAAGTCCAAACCTGGAGATAGCTGGCAGATGCCTTCCTTCATCGTTACAAGTACAACATTGATCTGATTCCGGATAGGTTAGATCTACAAGCTCTGAGTAAGAGAAATGATGAACCCTTCAAGGCATATGCTCAGCGTTGGAGGGAGTTGGTCGCCCAAGTAGAGCCTCTGCTATCAGACAAGGAAACCGTGTCCATGTTCATCAACTCGTTAACGGGTCCCTATTATGATAAGATGATAGGAAACACGTCAACCCTTTTTGCGGGTGTGGTGACCATTGGAGAGAGAGTGGAGCAAGGACTGAAAAGTGGAAGGATTACGCAACCTTCCTCATCTAATGGTTCATTCAAGAAGTTCTCCAGCAAGAAGAAGGAGGGAAGCGTAAATGCCATCAACCTTACTACTCCTTCTTCCTCTTCACAACCAACTAGGCAGTCATGCAAACAAGAGAGGAAATTTACTCCTCTTCCAACCTCTTGCGGGAGTCTACTACAATTGTTAGTGGAGGCCAAGAACCTAGTCGTGTCCCTCCAAGGAAGATGAATCCACCCTACCCGAATTGGTACAAGCCTAATGAAAAATGCGATTACCATTTGGGCATACCTGGGCATTCTGTGGAAAATTTCTTGACCTTGAAGTATAAGGTTCAAGAGCTGTTGGATGCCAGGTGGATCACCTTCGACGCTGCCGCTCCTAATGTTAACGCCAAGCCTCTGTCATAGCCAGAATAGTGGGGATTGGGAAAAGAAGGCCAGCTGATTAGGGCTCTTCATTTTTTTAAGCTTTCCTTGTATTTCTCGTGGTCCTCGCCTGTGGCCGTGAGAATTTTGATTAAAAGGGCTTTTACATATTTGTCTTTTATTAATACAATGAGGAATTTTTCATATGCATCCATGTCGCTGCCGTCAAAAGAGGCGGTCGGAGCGATGCGGTGGTTTCTTTTGACTCGTGTTTTTTAAAGAAATGGTTCAACGCCTTTAGGTTGTCCGATAACCAGGCTAGACCTAAAGGCGAGGTTTTTGAAGGGTTCAAGGAGTTGCCACCAATGTTTTTAACAAAAACATTGGAAAAGGAAAAAAAAAGAGAAGGCATTGGTTTAGAAAACCAACTTTGGCCATTACAACCAGAGTCAGGTAAGGGAGTTAGTTACGTGTAGGGAAGGTATTAGATTCCCTACGACGCACCTTTCGAGTACCCTATGATGGACTGTTTATATGAAGAAATAAAAATCATAAATTGCACTTGTCGCCGCCGTCCCTTTCCGACGTCCCGGGGAGGGAACGTCTTTGAGACGTTAATGCGAGCGGTCGCGAAAAGATGGTTTAGACTCGCGTTTTTGTTTTAAAAGGTTTTCGAAAAGGGGTTCTTATGGAGTCGCCACCAATGTTTTGACCATAAACATTGGAAAAGGAAAAAATGTTGATTTTAAGAAAAACCGCACTTGGCCATTATAACCAGAGTTGGGTAAGGGAGTTAGTTACGTGTGGGGAAGGTGTTAGCACCCCACAACGCCCCTTTCGGGTTCCCTATGACAGATTAATTCATTTAAATAAAGACTACGAGAAATTACGCGATTACCCTATTTTATTACATAATATTAAATGGCTATCTACATGATTTTATTCTATGTTGCGTGTATAAAATGATGAATAAAGCTAAATAAAGCAATAAAAGAGATATTAAAATAGCTATCTACATGATCCTATTCTACATGACATAATAAAGCTAAATAAAACAATAAAATAATAAATAAAACAATAAAAGAGAAGGGAATTGAAAAGAACCTCCGTAGCAAGATTTATATTGAGAACCTCGAACCGTGAGGATGCGTTTTGGCAACCCCTCTCTCTACACAGCCTCTCCTCACCAATACAAGATCGACTCTACTAAAAATTTAAAGAAGAATCAAATGCCGTAATATAATTCCTTAACCGATTGTTACCTATTTAAGGCAATCTGAAAGATCATTCGAGAGAGAGAGAGAAGTAGACAAGTGCTCCAAAGTGTTTCGCAGCTCTCGGAGTGTCTCGTGGTGTGAAAAAGTGGCAAATGAGCCTCCTATTTATAGTTTTTCGCAGCCGGCGCACTTTGGGACGGCCGTCCGGGTTGGGACGGCCGTCCGGACCGGGATGGCCGTCCCAAATGGCAAATTTACACAGTAGCCGGACCCCCAGGAAGGCCGGGACGGCCGTCCCACTTAAAATGGGTTTGGGACGGCCGTCCCAACTTTGGGACGCGCGTCCCAACCGGATTTAAGAGGTTGGGACCGGCCGTCCCAACTGGGACGGCCGTCTCAACCTCGTTCCGTCCAGCTTTGCGCGTTTCGGGCTCCGGAAGCTTTCCTTGCCTCGTTTTGGACGTCGCTTGATGCCGATATGTGTCTATTGAAGCTTTATCTTCATATAGGAAGTCTTTTTGGCCTTTATTTGGAATGCTAGACAAGCTTTATCTTGTTACTGGTGATCTCCTTTATCTTTATTTGAGAGGCCGGCAAAATTAGGGGTCTACAGCTGCCCCCCTTCACCTCGCCTAGCTAATTGGTCTACTGGATATGTCGACAAAATTAGTTGGTAGGGGAAGGAGTTAACCCTTTTGTCTCTGGTCATCCTTCTGATGTCGCTTTTGCTGATCCTTCTGATGATAAATATTTTGTGTTGTTGTCTTCGGGATGCTTCCTTGCTAGGGAGGCTGATCCTTTAGTCGATATGTGTGAAGCTTCAGGATGCTCCTTTGATACTGGTAGTCGACCCTTTGGCTAGTGAATGAAGATTTTTCCCTTAGGGTGCTCCTTTGATGCGGTAGCCGACCCCTGGATAATGAATGTGAACCTCAGGATGCTCCTTCGATGCAAGTAGCCGATCCCGTGGTTGATGAGTATGAATTTTGTAGTTTTGGGATGTTCCTTCGATGTGGTGGCCGATCCTTCTGGTACAGTGATGCTCCTTTGGTGAGGTAGCCGATCCTTCGTGTGCAGTGATGCTCCTTTGGTGAGGTAGCCGATCCTTCTGGTAGCAGGATGCTCCTTTGGTGAGGTAGCCGATCCTTCGGTGTGCGTGGATGCTCCTTTGGAGAGGTAGCCGATCCTTCGGTGCGTAGGATGCTCCTTTTGTGAGGTAGCCGATCCTTTGGTGTGCAGGATGCTCCTTTGGTGAGGTAGCCGATCCTTCTGGTGCAGGATGCTCCTTTGGTGAGGTAGCCGATCCTTCGGTGTGCGGGATGCTCCTTTGGAGAGGTAGCCGATCCTTCTGGTGCGCAGGATGCTCCTTTTGTGAGGTAGCCGATCCTTTGGTGTGCAGGATGCTCCTTTGGAGAGGTAGCCGATCCTTCTGTGCGCAGGATGCTCCTTTGGTGAGGTAGCCGATCCTTTGGTGTGCAGGATGCTCCTTTGGAGAGGTAGCCGATCCTTCTGTGCAGCGGATGCTCCTTTGGTGAGGTAGCCGATCCTTTGGTCTGCAGGATGCTCCTTTGGAGAAGTAGCCGATCCTTCGTTTTGCAGGATGCTCCTTTGGAGAGGTAGCCGATCCTTCTGATGATGAATAGTTTTGATAGGTACCAACCCCTATCTCGGTTTGATGAGAATGAACCCTCATCTCGATTCGAACCTTCTTTGTAAGGCTCTTGTGAGTACAAACCCCCACCCGGTTTGAGTCTCGTATTTGCTAGATTTTTGTGGGTACTTTCCCCCACTATGTTTGAGTTCGCGTTTGCTAAACTCTCCGACGAGCCTCGTTTTGCAAGGCTCTTAGGATTCTCTTTTGGCGGTCAATCTTTTGATGAGTACAAACCCTCACCCGGTTTTTGGATATGTGTTGGCGGCTTATTGTCTCGATCATGTGCCTTTGGGGAGTAATTGATTTTTCTTTTTGACTTTTCTCGTTTTAGTCATCCGGTTTTACCAGGGATTGCCGTATTTTGGCTTTTCTTGTTAACCATCCTGGATTGGCCGGGATTCTCGTCGATTGCCTCTTTTTAGGCTGGAATCCTTTGGGGATTTTGAATTCTCTCATTGATTGTGCCTCTTGATTAGGCGAATATCCACTTGGGGATTTTGTTGTGCCTCTTGATTAGGCTGGAATCCACTGGGGATTTTGTTGTGCCTCTTGATTAGGCGGGAATCCACCGGGGATTTGTTGATTTTTGATTGTGCCTCTTGATTAGGCGGGTGCTTCGATAGTGGTGAAGGCTTTTTACTTGTTGTTCGCCTCTGAATAGGCTGATGTTCTACTTGAGGATATCTGTTCTTGATAATACCTCTGAGTAGGTAGATGTTTCTTGAAAGCTTTGCTTGTATTACCTCTTATAGGTTGATTTCCCGCTTCTTGGGGATATCGGCTCTTTGCTTGTTTCTGAGTAAGCATAGGCATTCTTGGGAGTGAAGGTTTTGTACCTTCCTGGGGATATTCATATTGGGTGCTTAACTCCCTGTGGATTTGTAATTTGCTTTTGCGGAAATTTCTTTCGGCTCCTTCATGTCGTAGCCTTTGTTAGAGGGTGAAAGGCTCTTCTCTTCTTTCTTTTTGTTGCCCCCCAGTGATGTGGGGGATTTTGACTCTGTTTTTTCTTTGATAGACTCTTATGTAGTCCTTGTTCTTCTTTGAAGCGGATACTCTTGTATGAGTGTGCTTAAGGACTCTTGCGGCGATGTCTTCGAGTCGTGAGGTAATCTTTTTGTTTTGCCTCTGGAGTAGGCGAGGATCCGCTTGGGGATAATTAAGCCTTTCCGTTGGTCATTTTCTTTTTGATGGTTTTCCTTCTTTCTTGGATGGAAGGTGTTGATTAGAGCTATTTTCTTTGAAGCTCCTTATTTGGAATGGTTGACGACTCATGCGGTGATGTTGAGTCAGGAAGTATTTTTTGTTTTGCCTCTGGAGTAGGCAAGGATTCTCTCGGGGATAATTAAGCCTTTCCGTTGGCTTTTTCCTATTGATGATACCTCCTCTTGTTGGTGTAGAAGGTTGGTGATTGGGGCCAGTTTCTTCGAAGCTCTTTATTTTGCTAAAGTGGTTTAGATTTCGCCTTTTTCCATCGCGGTTTTTATTTTCATATGGAGACTGGATTTTGGCGTTTCCTCGTTTTTCAATTATAAGTATGGAGGCTAGACTCCTTATATGCATTTTTATTTATTTGAAAAGATTATTTTTTCTTGATTTTGACAAAGTCGTATTATGCAACTACTTTGTGTGCGAATGTCCTAAATGCAATCTAATGTTTATTTATTTTTGATGCATTTAGAAAGTAACCGGCCTTCTCCCGTTGGCTTCTTACGAATACGCCGATGGGCTCCTCCTTTATGACCATGAGGATGGGCTCCTCTTTTTATCCATCTCTTGGTTTTAGCCCTATCTTTTGCCTAGACCGCCCTTTACTGGTTTTCGATCTAGCTGGTCGCCTTAATTTTTGCCTAGAATATCTTAGGGGCTTTTGCCTTATCTTTTGCCTAGATCGTTCTTTCGGGTTTCCGATCTAGCAGGCTACCCTAGTTTTTACCTAAGAATGTACTAGCAGTGCCTTTATTATTTTCTTTTTTTTGTTATGCTTCCCTTTTTTAGATGCATGTTTGATCTTTGATTAAAAGTCTTTGCGCATATTTATGATTTATCAATAAAGAGGCATTTCCATAATATTTGGTCAAGAGAAAGGAAATAAAAGGGAATTTTATTGATAAATGAGCAAAAGTTTATTTCTTTTATAGAAGGATTACGAAAGGTATTTAGAAGAATGGGTAGTCGAGGTTGGCTATACCGTATAGGCTTAAACAACCATGTCCATGATATCTCGCCCCCGGTTCTCCTAATTGCTTCAGCTGAGATGCCCGAGCTCGGAGTGAAGACTCATGCGGATCGCTCGCTTTGGAAGAATGCTACTTTAGCCGCCTTTCGGCTTTCGACTAAAGTAACCATTGCTCTTGGTTAGTTTTTTTTTTTATATACTTTTATTTTTTTACCTCTTCTTTTTGCCTAGGACGTATCCTAGCGAGGAATATGGACCCTATCTTTTGCCCAGGAATGCCCTTTGCGGATTTTCATTCCTCGACGGGTCATGAGCAATGTCTTCAAGCATAATATTTCTTCATCGTATCGGAGTTGATTAGGTGTCACAGCTTCTTTTCCATCCATACTAACGAGGATAAGAGCCCCTTCCGAGAAAGCTCATTTGACCACAAGGGGTCCTTCATAGTTCACTCGCCCATTTTCCAATTTTATTATTCTCGGATCGGAAGCAACTTATTTACCATTAAGTCCTTCTTATGGTAAATATGAGGGTTGACCTTTTTTTGTAAGCCTTTTTTCTTTTCCTTTGATGGGCTTGTCCATGACATATCATATTCAGCTGTTCTTCTTCAATAAGGTTTAGCTGGTCATATCGGCTTTGAACCCATTCAGCTTCTGTTAAGTTGAATTCCATCATCATGTGCTTTTGTCAACATGATTAGCTGTACCGATTTTCCGTCTCGGATCTTTGCTGTAACCGAAGAGTAATTCTTTTGAATGTAGAGCAATTGTCATGTCAATGCCCCTTTTCCTTTCCTTAGGGATTTCAATCCTCCTATTGATCACTATATTTCCACATTTCCCAGCCAATTACTTGAATGCTTTACAATGAATGGTCAAGAGAAGAGAAAGAAAAGGGATTTATTGCAAAGGCTTGTGTTTTAGTGGGATTTTTTTTTTTGAAATAATAGTTTTTGTAAGAATGGCTAGCCAAGGTTGGTCGTGTTTAGGCTAGTTTAAACAAACGTTTTGTTTTAATGATGTGGCGTCATCAACTCGCCTATTTGTGACTCGATCAACTTTCCTAGTCTCGCCTAGGATTTTGCCCTTTTATCTTTTTGTCTTGGTCTTTGACCTTGACGGGCTTCTTTTAATAATAATTTCTTTTCTCAAACATTGTCGAAACACGATTTTCTTATTTGTGTCTCTAGCTAATCAATCATGTTAACTTTGGCTTCATTTTGTCTATGGTATTTTGACGCATTTTGGAACAAAACGTTTGTCTAAACATTGGTTATTTAATGGGGTATAGAAATGTTTAGGTAGAAGAGAAGCGTATAGTAAGAATAGCATTCTTTTGTAATTCAAAGGGAAATGCGTGCCCTAAAGATGCTCTGGGGTTCGGGCCTACCCCGAGGAGTGATCTCTAACAGCTCATTGGGTTTACGTCCCTTAAAATCGAAGAAGGACATCTAATGACTAATACTACCCTTGATGCTAATATCCCTCTTTTTTTGGAAGATCGTCTTTTTAAGGTACGGAGGGGAGACTTCCCTTTTCATCGTACAACTTGTCCTTTTGTAGGGTTGTTCTTTAAAGGATTATCATTAAGATCTCGGTGGCTCTCTTATTCCTTGAACATCCTTTCCAAGCCCTCGTCCCGGGCTATATCCATTGAGCTTATTTTTTTTTCAACAGTCTTTGCATGTCCGGGAAATGGTCCCCTCCTCACCGTCTCGACTTAATCCATTCGCCTTCGGCTTTTAGATCCCGTAGAGAGTTTTCAATCACGTACATGACCGTTTATATGGTATATATTTGGGTGTAGATGTTATTCAATTATTTTGGAATGAGAGAGAAAAGAAAGAGAAGCATATGAATATTATGAAAATGCCTCATTGTATTGATGAAAAGAGAAATATATATAAAGCCCACTTTAATCGTAAATCTCGTGATCAAGGGCGAGGATCACGAGAGATACATCTGAAGCTTGAATTATTTCTTTATGTTTATTGCAAAAAATGGTAAAAATGATGAGCCCTAATCTGCCGGTCTCCCTTATCCCGTCTTTTACTCGGGCTTCGATAAGGGTTGGTCGTCCACCTTTGGAGTAGATGCGTCAAAGGTAATCCATCCCGCATTCAACAATTCTTGAACCCTATATTTTAAGTTGATGCAATCTTCCACGTAATGCCCAGGAGCGCCCGAGTGGTAATCACATTTTTCGTTGAGCTTGTACCAACCGGGGTAAGGTGGATCTTTCTTCTTTGGAGGGATACGTGTTAGGAGCTTGGCCTCTAACAGCTTTGGCAACAGTACTCCCATAAGAGGTTGGAATGGGGGTAAATTTCTTCTCTTGTCTCGCGTGATTGCCCAGCTGGTGGCGAAGAGGGAGAAGGAGTAGCAAGGTTGATGGCATTTACGCTTCCTTCCTTCTTCCGGCCAAAACCTTTTTTAACGTCAGGAGTAGAGGAATTAGAGGAAGTATGTTGTGCAATTCTTCCGCTTTTTAGACCTTGCTCTACTCTTTCTCCTATAGTGACCACATCCGCAAAGAGTGTTGATGTGTTCCCTATCATTTTGTCATAATAGGGACCAGTCGAGAATTGATGAACATGGACGTAGTTTCCTTGTCTGGATAGAGGAGGTTCCACTTGTGCCGCCAATTCCCTCCATCTTTGAGCATATGCTTTAAAAGATTCATCGTTTTTCTTGCTTAGTAGTTGTAGATCTCGCTCTTTCAGTGGGTCAGATCGATATTGTATTTATAACGACGAAGAAATGCATCTCGCCAAATGTCTCCAGGTTTGGATTTGCCCTCCTTCTAGTTGCATATACCAATTTAAAGCTCGATTCAACCAGGCTTTCCTGAAAGCAATGGATCAAGAGTTTTTCATTATCAAGCATGTGCAGCCATCTTACTGCAGGTACATTGTAAGATGGCTTCTTGGGCAGGTCGTTCCCATGTATTTTGGGAACTCCGGAGTTTTGAACTTGTTAGGGAATTGGATATTTTTGACGAGACACATATCAGCTGCCTCTTTTATATCAAAGTTATGACCTTCCATGGCTCTCAGCCTTTCTTCAAGAGCAGTGATTTGTTGTTTTGATACTTCAGGAGCATGAATATGTACTGCTCTTGTACCAGATTGATCATGCTCATTCTGAGGTTCCTCTTCTTCTTCGTGGTGAGAGGCTTGTCCATTCTGAGGACCCTCTTGATGGAGATTCTGTTGATGCATCATTTCTAACATTTGAGTCATTTGCTCTTTCAGCCGTAATAAGCTCAGCAGTGAGCTTTCGGTTTTGTTCTTCTAGTTGTTCCATCTTTCTAGCCTTTTGAGCACGAGTGAGGACTGGCGGAAGACCAGCCACCTTCTAAATGATTTTAATGATTCTTATTATAACTTTTTATTTTAAATGATTAGCGTGGAATAAATATGCCCTAGGATGAATGTGTTTATGTATGAGAGATTTTATTATGATGATGTTTGTGCATACTTTTCTTAATGCATTGGTTTTCTCTCTTGGTTTTACCACTTATTGAATGATGAATGATACGACTTTGCCAAGAATTTTTTTATTATAAAAGGTATGTTTATGGCTTTAATTTGTTTTTATATTTTTTTTATGATTTTTAGGGTTTTTCACTTTTTTGTTTGTTGTATGATTACCCTATGCTAATGCATCAATACAAATGCAGCAAACGTATGCACACACAATTCATACATCCGCGAGCAGAGCCACGCTTATTTAATCACGAGGTAGGATTTTCCTGCAGAAACGTGTTTGGTTTAGGTGGTTCTAACTGTTCTCACCAGGCCAAAGGTCCCCAAGGTGCCCCCATTATAGGGACCTCTCAACTTTCAATCCTCGGGTCATGCACGGAACTCCGTGTCGACATCCTTAGACCAAAAGAAGAGAGTTATCACCTTGAGTTGGTGGTTTTCCGACAACGGTAGTAGCCCCGTGTGCCAACTAACCGATCGTATCTGCCACCCACTCCCTATAGATATTCACTCTTGCCCCCGGGTATAGAGGGACTGTTGTGTGCAAGGGTTTTTGTGTGCAATTTATATTTCAAACAATTGCGTAAATAATCATACAAGCAGTTATATAAAGCCGTACAATAAAAACATACAGAAGGGTAAAGGCGTAATTTCAAATCTTCACTTAGTTTGAATTTATCTGTCACTAAATGGGATCAACTCTCTAGCTTCCCCAGTGGAGTCGCCATCTGTCGCCGCCGTCCCTTTCCGACGTCCCGGGGAGGGAACGTCTTTGAGACGTTAATGCGAGCGGTCGCGAAAAGATGGTTTAGACTCGCGTTTTTGTTTTAAAAGGTTTTCGAAAAGGGGTTCTTATGGAGTCGCCACCAATGTTTTGACCATAAACATTGGAAAAGGAAAAAATGTTGATTTTAAGAAAAACCGCACTTGGCCATTATAACCAGAGTTGGGTAAGGGAGTTAGTTACGTGTGGGGAAGGTGTTAGCACCCCACAACGCCCTTTCGGGTTCCCTATGACAGATTAATTCATTTAAATAAAGACTACGAGAAATTACGCGATTACCCTATTTTATTACATAATATTAAATGGCTATCTACATGATTTTATTCTATGTTGCGTGTATAAAATGATGAATAAAGCTAAATAAAGCAATAAAAGAGATATTAAAATAGCTATCTACATGATCCTATTCTACATGACATAATAAAGCTAAATAAAACAATAAAATAATAAATAAAACAATAAAAGAGAAGGGAATTGAAAAGAACCTCCGTAGCAAGCTTTATATTGAGAACCTCGAACTGTGAGGATGCGTTTTGGCAACCCCTCTCTCTACACAGTCTCTCCTCACCAATACAAGATCGACTCTACTAAAAATTTAAAGAAGAATCAAATGCCGAATATAATTCCTTAACCGATTGTTACCTATTTAAGGCAATCTGAAAGATCATTCGAGAGAGAGAGAGAAGTAGACAAGTGCTCCAAAGTGTTTCGTAGCTCTCCGGAGTGTCTGTGGTGTGAAAAAGTGGCAAATGAGCCTCCTATTTATAGTTTTTCGCAGCTGGCGCACTTTGGGACGGCCGTCTGGGTTGGGACGGCCGTCTGGACTGGGATGGCCGTCCCAAATGGCAAATTTACACAGAGCTGGACCCCCAGGAAGGCCGGGACGGCCGTCCCACTTAAAATGGGTTTGGGACGGCCGTCCCAACTTTGGGACGCGCGTCCCAACTGGATTTAAGAGGTTGGGACGGCCGTCCCAACTGGGACGGCCGTCTCAACCTGTTCTGTCCAGTTTTGCGGGTTTCGGGGCTCCGGGAAGCTTTCCTTGCCTGTTTTGGACGTCAGTTGATGCCGATATGTGTCTATTGAAGCTTTATCTTCATATAGGAAGTCTTTTTGGCCTTTATTTGGAATGCTAGACAAGCTTTATCTTGTTACGGGTGATCTCCTTTATCTTTATTTGAGAGGCCGGGCAAAATTAGGGGTCTACAGCACTTTTACCCTTTATTTATTTATTGCAAAAATTAAAATGTTGACTACATGGCCCTAAGTAATTAATGCACAACAATACTATCTAAGAAAGCAGTAAAATAGGAAAGAGAGTGTGTAGGAACCTTCGAAGCAAGCTTTTTATATGAATTCTTTGAAATAGGGTGCTTTTTGGCAATCCCCCACTCTACAATTTTAATCGCTCTTCCTCGCAACACTACAGAACGTTCTCTAAGAATACTAAGAAACTCTGGAAATGCTTCAGAGGGATCCTAGGAGAGTAATTTGAAGAAAGTGCAAAAGGGAAAGTTGTAGAATTGTGTGAAAAGGATGAGGACATGCCCCTTTTATAGAAATTCGCGTTGTCAGGTCGAGACTGTCGTCTCGCCTGACAAGGTCAGGACTGCTGTCTCGCCAAATGGGACGGCGGTCTCGCCTTTGGCAAGTGGCGAGACGGCCGTCTTGCCAAATGAGACGACGACCTCGTCATTGGTGATTGGCGAGACAGTGGTCTCACCAAACGAGACGTCGGTCTCACCATTGGCAAGTGGCGAGATGGCGGCCTCACCCTTAGCCGATAGCGAGACAGCAATCTCGCCAAACGAGACGGCGGTCTCGACTCTTTAGGTGGAATTTCTTATTTTTCGCGTACAAAAATCCTTCCATTCTAATATAGGACCTATTGATCTTTGTCTTCGGGACCTTCTAGGCCTTGCCCATCTTCAAATGGAAGTCTTCTGCTCTTTATTTTGAGGCCATAAAAGATTTGGGGTCTACATCTACCCCCCTTCACCTGACTAGCCGACTGTTCGCTCAACATGCCAAAAAGATCGGCTGGAGGGTGAAGGGGTTAACTCTCTTGCCCGATTATCCTTTGGTTGCTTTCCTAGTTGTGGTAGTCGACCTTCTGGACGCAAAATATGATGCGATAGCTGACCCCTTCGATTAATGAGTATGAACCCCCATCCGATTTGAGTCCCCCTTTTGTAAGGCTTGATGAGTACGACCCCCATCTAGTGTGACGAGTATGAACCCTTGTCTGGTAAGCCCCTTTTTGTAAGGCCTGATGAGCACACACCCCCATCTGGTGTTAACAAGCATGAACCCCCGTCTGGTAAGCCCCCTTTTGTAAGGCTCGATTAGTACACACCCCCATCTGGTGTGAAAGTCCACTTTGTAGAACTGGTTGCGACTTACTGCTCTGGCTCATGCACAGGTTTTGCCTGTGTGCAGGTCTTTGTCTTCAAGACCTTCCTTGTCCCGAAGTTGTGGTGGCGGCTTACTGCTCTAGCTCATGCGCCGACTCCATGGGGAGTGATCTTTGTTTGAAATTGCTTTTGATTTTTGTAGTCGTCCGGTGTGCTGGGGATTCTTTGATTTTTGGCTTTTCCTGATAGCCATCTAGCTTGTTGATTGCTGGGGATTCTTTGTTTTGATCTTTTGGTAATGATCATCCGACATTGCTGGTTGCTAGGGATTTTTGGTGATTCAGGGTAACGCCTCTAAGTAAGCAGATGCTTCATCAAAACTGAAGGCTCTCGGTTCGCGTTGTTTTCTTGAGGGGAGCTTGATTTGGTGGCTTTCTTTGAGTGCTTCCTATTTTCAAATGCAAACATGGAGTTATTCTCCTTATATGAATACTTTGCATTTTTTGTTATTTATCTGAAGTGATTCTTTGTTTTTTACTTTTCGATCTTTGACAAATTCATTTCGTGCGACTACTTGTGTGGATGCCTTAAATGCAATATACTTTTATTTGATGCATCTAGAAAGTGACTGACATTCTTCTATTGATCTTCCGTGATTACTCTGATGGGCTCTTCTTTTTATTCATTTTTATTAAGCCCTATCTTTTGCCTAGACCGCCCTTTTGGGGTTTTCGATCAAGCGGGCTGCCTTAATTTTTGCCTAGGACATCTTAGTGGACCTTTTCCTTTTTATGAGTGCCTTGACTTTGTCCTAAACTGCCCTTTGCAGGTTTTCGATTTAGCAGGCTGCCCTAATTTTTGCCTAAGAATCTCCT
The DNA here is from genome assembly GCA_963425845.1 of Sphenostylis stenocarpa. Classification (NCBI taxonomy): domain Eukaryota; kingdom Viridiplantae; phylum Streptophyta; class Magnoliopsida; order Fabales; family Fabaceae; genus Sphenostylis; species Sphenostylis stenocarpa. Next base: position 46,423,242 of record OY731403.1, read on the forward strand.
AGCAGGCATCATTCTTCTTTATTTTCCTTTTCTTTTCCTTTCTTATGCTTTCTTGTATTGGTTCTTTAAGCATGCTCATGTTTCATTAATACAGAGGAATTTTCGTAATTTGGTCAAGAAAAAAGATGTAAAAGACAATTTAATAAACAAATGGTTCATTTTTACAGAAGGATTTACAAGGGGATTTAGAAGCATGGCTGGCCAAGGTTGGCTACATTTGTATGAGCTATATGTCCTAACATCTGTCTCTCTATTTTTACCGGTCGCTTCAGTTGAGATGCTCGAGCCCGGAGTGAAGACTATGCAAAGCCTACTTGCTTCTGGAAGGACATTACCTTAGCCGCCTTGCAATTTTTGGCTATGGTAATCATTGCTCTTTGTTTTTTGTTTTTTTTTGTTTTTTTGAAACCTCTAACTTTTGCCTAGGATGTGTCCTAGTGAGGAATATGGACCTTATATTTTTCCCAGGACGCTCTTTGTGAGTTTTCGTCCTGACGAGTCATGAGCAATGTCTTCAAGCGTAGTACTTTTTCACTGCGTCTGAGTTGATCGGGTGTCGAAGCTCTTCCTCGTCCATGTTAGTGACGATAAGGGCTCCTCCTGAGAAAGCTCGTTTGACCACAAAGGGTCCTTCATAGTTTGCTGCCCATTTTCCAATTTTGTCCTTCTGGGCGGGAAGCAGTTTCTTTATTAATAAATCCCATTCTTGAAGAGTGTGGGGATTGATTTTCTTATCGTAGGCCTTCTTGATCTTCTTTTGATAGGCCTACCCGTGACATATAGCGTCCAATCGTTTTTCTTTGATCAGGTTAAGCTGGTCGTACCGATTTTGGACCCATTCTGCTTCGATTAGCTTCGCTTCCATGATAACTCTTAGGGAGGGTATCTCGACTTCTACTGGTAATACAACCTCCATGCTGTATATGAGGGAGAATAGGGTGGCCGCAGTGGAGGTCCGCACGGAAGTCTGATCCGTGCAAAGCAAAGGGGAGCATTTCATGCCAATCCTTGTATGTTATCACCATCTTTTGGATGATCTTTTTGATGTTTTTGTTGGTTGCCTCCACTGCACCGTTCATTTTGGGTCAGTATGGAGAAGAATTGTGATGTTGAATCTTTAAATCTTGGCATAATTCTTCCATCATCTTGTTGTTTAGATTGGTCCCATTATCAGTAATGAGCCGATGAGGGATACCATACCGACATAGAATATTCTTCTTGATGAAGGTGGTCACCACTTTTCTAGTCACGTGTGTGTATGATGCCGCCTCTACCTATTTGGTAAAATAGTCAATGGCCACCAAGATAAAACGGTGACCATTACATGCTTTAGGCTCAATGGGTCCGGTGACGTCCATGCCCCATATGGAGAATGGCCATGGTGTAGCCAAGGTGTTGAGAGGTGCAGGCGGAACGTGAACATTATCGGCATAGACTTAGAACTTGTGACATCTTTTAGCATATTGGTGATAGTCTCCCTTCCATTGTGGACCAGAAATACCCTGCCCTTAGGATCTTCTTTACCATGACATGACCAAGTGCATGGGTCCCAAAAGCTCCTTTATGAGTCTCCTTTATCAGGGTTTGAGCCTCCTCATGATCCACACACCTTAACAGAGTGGAGTCGAAATTCTTTTTATAGAGGGTTTCTCCAATCAGTGCAAACCCCGTGGCCCTCTTCCGGATGGTCCTTTTATCATTATCACTGATTTCTTCGTGATATTCACCCTTCGTGAGGTATCGCTTAATGTCATGATACTAAGGGTTTCTGTCTTGCTCGCTATTTACTGTCATGCAAAAAGCTTGTTTGTCATGTAACTTAATTTGAATAGTCGGCATCTCATGCTCTTGGTCTAAAGAGAACATGGATGATAAAGAAGCGAGGGCGTCTGCAAATTGATTGTCTTCCTGAGGGATATACTTGAAAGTGATGCTTTCCATCCTTGAAATCAAATCGTGAATATGCTCTAGATATGGGATTAATTTAGAATTTCGGGTTTCCCATTAACGCTTGAGTTGATAGATGACAAGCGATGAATCACCCAAAACTCTGAGTTTGGTCACCCCATGATCTAGAGCTGCTTGGATTCCCAATGTACAGGCCACACCAATGCATAACATGTTTTTTCAAATGGCATATAGCGGGTCTCATAGTCTAGGAACTTTTTGATGAGATAATATATGGCTCGGTCTTTTTTCCCTGTTTCATCTTGCTGACCGAGCACAACTCCCATGGACTCTTCGAGTATTGACAGATATAAGATTAGAGGTTTTCCTTCAACGGGTGGCACCAAAACTAGTGGATTGGTCAAGCATATTTTGATATTATTGAACGCTTGTTGACATTCTTCATTCCACACTGTTGGTTGGTTTTTACGCAACAGCTTGAAGATGGGTATACATTTGTCTGTCAGCTGTGCAGTGAACCTAGCAATATAGTTTATTCGGCCCAAAAATCCTCTAACCTCCTTTTTTGTTCTTGGTGGGGGCATTTCCAAGATTGTCTTTGTTTTGTCAGGGTCTACCTCGATCCCCTTTTGGCTGACGATGAACCCTAGGAGTTTGCCTGATCATACTCTGAAAGTACATTTCGCTGGGTTCAGTTTAAGTTGATACTTTCGAAGTCAATCAAACAGCTTCTTAAGATATTGAATATGGTCCACCTTGTTTCTGGACTTGGCAATCATGCCATCCACGTATACCTCTATTTCTTTGTGGATCATATCGTGGAATAATGTGACCATAGCCCTCTAATAGGTAGCCCCCGCATTTTTGAGCCCAAAAGGCATTACCCTATAGCAAAAGGTACCCCACAGTGTGATGAAGGAGGTTTTTTCCCTATCTTCGATGGCCAACTTAATTTGATTATACCCCGCATATCCGTCCATGAAGGAATAAAGCGTGTTTGTAGTGGTGTGATCCACTAATGTGTTAATGTGTTGTAGGGGGAAGTCATCTTTTGAACTTTCTCGATTTAGGTCCCTATAGTCCACACATACTCTGATTTTACCACTTTTCTTGATGATGGGCACTATGTTTGTTAGCCATTCGGGGTATTTGGACACTATTAGGAAGTTGGCGTCTAGTTGTCTTTGAACTTCCTCCTTGATCATTAAGGACCAATCTGGCTTGATTCTCCTGAGCTTTTGTTTCACGGGCCGGAATCCCTCTTTTAATGGCAACCAATGTTCCACTATGCTTGTATCGAGCTCGGGCATGTCATGATAAGACCAAGCGAAAACGTCCACGTATTCTTTTAGAAGATGTATCAATCCCTCCCTGATGTCATTATCAATCTGGGTGCGGATATTTATCTCTTTCTTATCATCACCTTGTCCCAAATTGATAGTTTCCGTTTCCTCTTGATGTGGCTGTATGATGCGAGTTTCTTTCTCTAACATTCTCTGCATGTCGGGGAAAATGGTTCCCTGCTCAATGTCTGACTCGGTCCATTCACCTTTGGCTTCCGGGTCCCACAAAGATTCATCAATCACAGACATGATTGTTTTTTAGGTTCTGTTATAGTCATAGATTTTATTGTTCAATTATTTTTGGAAGAATAATAAATAGAAGAGGGAAAATAATGAGAATGAATATGAAAAAAAAATGCCTCGTGTATTTAAGTTTATTTACATGCCCTATTAGTCAGTGTTCCCACGGCCACAGGCGGGGACTGCGGGAAATACTAGAAAAATATTAAAAAAATGAAAAGGAGCCCTAACAGATGATCCTCCTAATTTGACCCTCTTCTACTCTGGTTTTGTCAGAGGTTTGGCATCTACATCGGCAGTGGGAGTGTCAAAGGTTATCCACCCGGCGTCTATTAGCTGTTGGACCTTATATTTCAAGGTCAAGCAGTTATCCGTTGAGTGCCCAGGTGCATCCGAGTGGTAGTTACATTTTTCATTAGGCTTATACCACTCGGGGTAAGGAGGCTCCATTTTCTTGGGAGGAACGCATGCCAAGAGGTTAGCTTCCAGCAATTGGGGAAGCAATTTCCTATAGGAGGTCGAAAGAGGGGTGAATTTTCTTTCCCTTCTTCGTGGTTGTCGGGCTGTTTGTGGAGCGGAGGAAGGAGTAGCAAAATTGATGGCATATATGGCATCTTCCTTCTTTTTAAAGGGCTTTTTGAATGAGACTTTGGAAAAGGAAGATTGCGCTATCTTCCCGCTTCTTAACCCTTGTTACACTCTCTCTCCTACGGTGATTATGTCCAAAAAAAGGTTGGAAGTGCTGGTTATCGCCTTGTCGTAGTAAGCTCCGGTCAATGAATCTATGAACATAGTCACCGTCTCCTTGTCCGTCGGCGGGGGCTCTATCTGGGCAGCCATTTCCCTCCACCTCTGGGCGTATGCCTTGAAGGACTCGTCATTCTTCTTGCTTAAAGTCCTAAGATTTGACCTATCTGGGGTAAGATCGATGCTATACCAGTAACGTCGGAGGAAGGCATCCGGCAGCTGCTTCCAATTTTGGACTTACCCTTTCTCCAGTTGCATGTACCAGTTAAGGGTTGAGTTAGCCAGGCTCTCCTGGAAATAATGGATTAGGAGATTTTTGTTTTCAGCGTGTGCGACCATCTTACGACAGTACATCGTAAGATGATTCTTAGGGCAAGTCAATCTAGCATACTTGGGGAAGTCTGGGACCTTGAATTTTGGCAGGAATTGGATGTTCTTGACTAGACACATGTCTGCCGCCTCTTTGACGTCAAAGTTATGTCCCTCGACTACCTTCAGTCTTTCCTCTAAGGTAGAGATTTGTTGCTTGGACACCTCAGGGGTGTGAATGTGCATTGCCCTGGCATCAGACTGCACAGGGGCTTTTTGCTCAAAGAAGAACTCCTCTTCTTCTTCTTCCTCATGGTGAGAGGCGCGGTCGCCATGAGCTTCCCTTTTGTTGAGGTTTTGTTGGCGCATGACCTCCATTAATTGTGCCATCTGATCTTGGAGGGTGCTAACCTCAGCAGTAAGTTTGCGGTACTGTTCCTCCAAATGCTCCATAACTCTAGCCTTCTGTGCACGGGTTCGGATGGGAAGAGGAGCAGCCACTTTCTAAGATGCCCAAGAATGAATTTTATTAATGGAAATGAATGATATGTGTGGGGTTAGTATCTTCTAAAATAATGACTTAGGCATCATCTTAAAAGCTTATGCTTCGCAAAGTGCCATACCCGCTTTGGTGTAATGGTTCCTTCCCTGTCATGGATTTGACAAGTATAACGAAGGTCACCATATACCTTAGTACATTTGTTCCTTCCTTGTGGATGGTTATAAATGTGCTCGGTGCCTCTTTTGTCTTTGTCTTAGAGATATCTAATGCACCCTAGCATGAGTGCGTTTGTGCATGAGGGATTTTCATTAGAATGATGTTTATGCATACTTTCCTTATTTTCTCTCTTGGTTTTTCCACTTATGACATGATGCGATATGAATGTTTTGACTTTGTCAAAAACCATTTTATTCATTATTATTATTATTTTTTATTTGATTTATTTGACTTTATTTGATTTTTAAAACCTTTTATCTCTTCTGTCGGACTATGTGACTACTTAGCTTACAAAGAACCTGAAACCAGGCTAGCTAAAAGGTAGATTATCCGTGATAAAAATGGTTTATTGCGAAATAATAGTTTTTGAAAGTGATGAAGATCTTATTGAATCATTTCATTAAACAAAGATCTTGTTGATTTGATGAAGTCAAAATGAAGTCAAAGGCTATTCTGGTGTAGTCAAAGGTTACTTGGATAAAAGGGTAGAGTGGTTAGTGAGTCTACATCTATACTTAGGTATAATCATTCTTATCTCTCTGCTGCATGAGGTTTCTTCATTTAAAAGATTTTGCAAATGCCTCTAAAACGTGTTTAAACTGTTAAAAATAAAGTAATTTGTTAAATGGTTTTTAAGTAAACTGTTTTAACTGATATTATATAAGCTTTATCAGTTAAAATGTTCTTAACACTTTCGTAACAGGTTATTAACTGATAGGTTTTCGAAATAATTGATTAAAACCTTTTAAAACATACACTGGAACTGTTTTAATTGATATATCTTCGAATTAATCGATTGTTTTCATTAAAAGAGTTTTTGAAAACCTTCTGCCAGTATTTTAACTGATGTAGAATCGAAATAATCGATTAAAATGACTTAAGATGTTTTGAAAAGTGTTCTGGAAGAATTTTAATCGATACAAACTAGAAATAATCGATTAAAATAACTTGAAGTGTTTTGAAAGATGTTCTGTCAGAATTTTAATCAATGCAAATGCGAATTAATTGATTAAAACAACTAAGACTTTTTTCCAGAGTGTTTTAATCGATTGAAACAAGTCTGTTATCAGTTAAAATGACTTAGAAAGTTTTATGGAACATTTTGGCAGAATTCTAATCGATTAAAATGCGAAATAATCGATTAAAACAACTTATAGATTTTTTCCAAAGTGTTTCAATTGATTAAAACATATTGTTATCAGTTAAAATCACTTAGAAAGTTTTATGAAAACATTTTGCAGTATTTTAATCGATTAAAAGGCAAAATAATCGATTAAAACAATTAAAAGGATTTTTTACAAAGTGTTTTAATTGATATAAACATTGTCGTATCAGTTAAAACAAAACTAAAAAATGATCAAGAACATTTTAACAGATTAAAAGAAGTTTTAATAGATTAATTCAAGACTTTTAACAGATTAAAAGATTGTTTTAACAGATTAATTAAACCAGCAGTTTGAAAAATCTTCTATATAAACAACATTGCTTGAGTCTTTTAAAATATACCTTTGAGCAATCAATCAAGAAATCATAAGAGCTACTTTAAAGAAAGAATCATGCAAGTTTTGTGAAGTTTATCAAAGTTTTTTCTTGAGGCTTTTTCTGCATTTATTTTGTGAAGAAATTCATTGTGCAGAGCTGCATAAACCGGGTTTGAATGTTCTAGTTTCTTCTCTTTGTTTCTTTTACATTTCTTTACTGTATTATGGGTGTTTGGAAGTGTGGGCACTGGTTCTGTAGCTAAAATTTGGTTGCAGGTTGATTCAAGAACTGTAACTTGGTTCTTGGTGAAGGTTTAGGTGCAAGAACTAGAATTTGGTTCTTGTGGTATGATTGGGTGTCAAGAAATGTGAGCACTGGTTTCTGTAGCTGGAATTTGGCTGCAGGGTTGTTCAAGAACTGGAAGTTGGTTCTTGGTGAAGGTTTAGGTGCAAGGATTGGAATTTTGGTTCTTGTGGTAGATTGGGTGTGTGATTGGAATTGTAATCTGTAAAACATTCAATCTAGTGAAACTCAGCTGGAATTTCGCTAAGAACTGGAGCTAGCCTTGGGATTGGGTGAACCAGTATAAAGCTTGGTTGTATCTCTCTAAACCTTACTCTATTTAATTCTACTACTGCCTTTATTTTGATTGTTTGTTTTGCTTGATTCAAGAATTGGTCAGAACTCTTAATCTTTGAAATAGATAATCTGTAATTTGCAAAAATCTTTCAAAGATCAATTCACCCCCCCCCCTCTTGATCTTAGCCTCCCTTTCTAACAATTGGTATCAGAGCAAGGGTCTTGAAATTTACTCAAGTCTTTCGATCCAAATGGCTGAAAATAATTTTTCTAAGGGTGCTTGTATTGATAGACCTCCACTGTTTTGTGGTACAGATTGTTCATTTTGTAAGATAAGAATGAAGATCTTTATTGAATCTGTTGATATAAATGTTTGGAATATTATTGAACAAGGCTCTTATGTTTTTAATAGAGAATGGTCTAGTTTGAATGATTATGAAAAGAAACAAATTCAAGATGACTGTACTGCTAAGAATATCATCACATCTGCACTTACCAGAAATGAATTTTTCAGGGTATCTCATTACCAGACTGCTGCACAGATGTGGAAAACTCTTGAAATGGCTTATGAAGAAACAACAGAGATGTGTTTGATGGTCAATCCGAATTCTCCCATGTCCAGTGTAAGTTCTGATTCTTCAAAAACTACTATAAATTACAGTTAATTACAAGATGCTTTTTATGAAATGCATGCAGTAGCTAAGAAATTAGAAATTGAAAACAAAAGATTAAAAAGCATGAATAGTCTATTAGAAAACAAAATCGTTCTTCTTGAAAAGGAAATTATTGATAAAGAAACTAAGAATGAAAATGAGGAAATAGGTAATAATTTTGATTGCACGTGTAATGATAAAAAAGATTGTAAAAGAGGTCATTGATAAAAACTGCATCTAAACTTGCACAAGGAAAAACCAGTCTTGATATTATACTTGATTATCAAAAGTTGGTTATTGATCGTGGTGGCATTGGTTTTACACCTCTTGTTGGAAAGAAAACTAGAGCATTTAAAAACTATTTTGCATATAGTAAATTTGTTTCGTCACCATTTATTACATGCTTCTATTGTATGAAAAGAGGTCATTCTGTTAAGTTTTGTAGAATAAAAAAGTATGCTATTCCAAGAGGTAGAAAGAAGTGGATTCCCAAGATTTCATTTCAAATAACTTGATTGGACCCAATGATTATAAAAAAGGTACCAGATATATGTTAAATTTGTTTTGCAGGAACAAAATCTAGAAGTTCTTTGGTACCCAATCAACAAATTTTGATTCTGGATTCATGGACTGAGTATTTTAATTGATATAAAACTGTTTTAATCGATTAATTTCACTTGCAGAGAATACCAGAAAAGTTGTTTATACAGTTTTAATCGATTAAAATACGAATTAATCGATTAAAATGTTTAGTATAGTTTTGTTCTCTCTGTTTTAATCGTTTAAAAGGGATTTACATCAGTTAAAACCATTAAAAGGTCAAATTTAATCGATTCTTCTTCGTTTTAATCGATTAAAATTCTGTTGTTATTTCATTAAATCTTTCAGTACAAAAATAATCGATTCTTTTATGTTTTTAATCGATTATTTCACTGTTGCTTTTTCAAAACTAATTTTCAAGATCAAATTAATTGGTTAATTTGTTGATTAATTCGTTCTTAGAAAACCATTTTAATTACAATCAATTAGAGAATTTTCAGCTAATCAAGATCTAATTTCCAAGATTAATTGTTTATCAAATTCTGCAAAAACATTTACTGTTCCATTTTGACCAAGTCAAACTTATCCAAAGAACAAATTAGCTGATCTACCCACTGTTCAAAAACTATGTCACTGCCTTCGGTCAAGGGAACATTTTGCAATTAAAGCTGTAACTTTGCAGGTTCTGTCAAATTGGACTTCGATTTACAAAATTTGAAATCTGAAACCCATGGTTCTGCACACTTGAGTCTATCAGCTTCATTCTTCACTCTTTTCTCTTACTTTCATTCTCTGGTTCAAAATTTCTTCTCTCTTCTCCCGCACTCACATACCATATATCAAATTTCTTCTCTAATTTGTGCTACAAGATGCTTAAGAGATCAAAATCAAGAAAGAAGCATAAGGGGGAATCCTCCTCTACTGTTGGCCAAGCTGGAGGACATATTGAAGCATGGTTCAATGGATACATTGACAAAATGAACAACTTCATTTCCAACTTCAGCCAAAAGCAATTGGTAATCCCTAAGTATATTAAGTTTGCTTGGTTGGATGAAGAATGATTTACCCCTTTGAGAAGAAAATTAAAAAGACAAAAGTTGGGAACTTTTTTGGAGCACAGTGGCAATATTCAACCTGATCTGGTAAGGGTGTTTTATGCCAACCTCACTGTCAACGGCTCTACTCTTAGGTCTCAAGTTAAAGGTATTAATTTGGTGATCACTCCTGAGGTATGGGAAGAAGTGGCTGGTCTTCATGATGTTGAAGTAAAGGTATCTAGAGGTAACATTGCTGAGTTACCTGATTTTAACAAAATTCAATTTTTTTGCAGTTGTCGCAAAAATCAGAATGATTCTGTAAGAACTCTTAACGCTGGGAAAATGGAGCTTGAATCAAGGATTCTTGCTTTTATCATTGCATGGATGCTTACTCCAAGAGGGAGTAATCATGCATTACTTAATGAGGGTGATTTGGCTCTTATGTATTGTATTGAAAACAATATCCGTGTAAATTGGATTTTTGTTATCAAGGATCACATGATAAAAGCAGAAAGATTGGCTCATTATAAACTGCCATATGCTATGCTGATTAATCAATTTTTTAGATACTTTGAAGTATATCTTACAGGGGAATATGTGGAAACTCCAAAGGCCTCCAATAATATTGATGATTCCACCTTGCGGAAGATGGGATTTATCAAAATTGATGGAGAGTGGATCTCTAAGATTGATGTTGGGATGTCTGAAGATGAGGAAGAAGATCAAGAAGAAGATGAGCAAGGTCAAATTCCTTCCTCTCCAGCTTCTGCAGAGGTTCCTGAATCCACTGGTGGTCAAGCCTCATATGAGAATATGGAGATCATACCCTATATTGAGCAACCTGACCATGGGACTCCACTTTCACAATTTGAAAGACTATGCTTTCTCAAATGTCCTCATTGCAAGAAAATCAGAGGAAGCACATGCAAATGACTTATCAACACTTCCAGCAGACCAACGCACAGTTCACAAACCTGGGAAATCAGATTGCTGATATCTATACCAAACTGGAAGATATGCAGCTCAATCAAGGAAATTGGGAAGATTGAGTTTTGACAACAAGGGTCCCTTTCTATCATAATATTTTTCCTTTCTTGATGTCTTGTTTCTTTTACTGCCACTTTTATTTTGGACTGTAATATTAACTGGTCTTAAACCAGAAACAATCATTTAACTTTTCTTAATATGATGCAGGTTTTTATTTGAATTAAGAGAGCTTAGATAGAATAAAAAATGCATCTCTGATAATTTTAGCTGATATAAAATCGATTTAATCGATTAAATCAATTAAAAGAAACATTTATATAGGAAATTCGTACCATTATAATTGATTAATTCTCATATTAATCGATTAAAAGTTGTAAATTGTGAATCTGTATCAACTAAAATTAGTTTAAATCAGTTAAATCACCTAGATAAGATGTTATTCTGATTTTGCTCTATCTTTTGGTTAAATCTTAATCAATCTAGTGGACACTATTTTAAAACATCTTCCTAATAATTGTTTTTACAAAATTCGAAATGATATAGAAATCCTAGATACTTTAAACTTCACTTAATTTTCAAACTCTGAATATTTTAATTGATATAAATGAACTTTAATCGATTAAAAGCATTTATACTAAATTTTTCATACTATTTTAATCAATTAAATGTCGATTTAATCGATTAAATGCACTTAAGTTTTTAGATTTCAACTTTCATTACTGTTTTAATCGATTAAAATATTATTTGTATCAATAAAAATCAGTAACAAGAACAATTTAATCGATTATGCCCTGTTTTTAATCGATTATTACTCTGGAAAGAAAATTAAAGGCTTTAGTTAATGGTTGTTCTTGTAACATGCTACTAAAGCATGGTTCTATTATCTTTACACATATCTATTTTATTCATTACAAACGTGTTAATGAAGATAAGTTTGAATAAACTTTAACTAGTTCTTAAAAGAGAAATACTTATTATTTTTTTAATTTGTTGTTTTTTATTTGTTTTACTCCTCTCTTCCCTATTTTTGATGAAGTCAAAGGGGGAGAAATGATTGTTTTGATATACTCACTATTTTAGGGTGAGCAGTAATCTAGGGGGAGAAATCATTAATTTTTGAACACTCGCTAATCTATATATTCAAGTGACTTCTTCTGCAGAGATATTATTCAAAGAGGTGTTTGTCTTCATCAAATAGGGGGAGACTGAAAGTGATGAAGATCTTATTGAATCATTTGATTAAACAAAGATCTTGTTGATTTGAAGAAGTCAAAATGAAGTCAAAGGCTATTCCGGTGTAGTCAAAGGTTACTTGGATAAAAGGGTAGAATGGTTAGTGAGTCTCGCATCTATACTTAGGTATAATCATTCTTATATCTCTGCTGCATGAGATTTCTTCATTTAAAAGATTTTTCAAATGCCTCTAAAACGTGTTTAAACTGTTAAAAACAAAGTAATTTGTTAAATGGTTTTTAAGTAAACTAATTTAACTGATATTATATGAGCTTTATCAGTTAAAATGTTCTTAACACTTTCGTAACAGGTTATTAACTGATAGGTTTTCGAAATAATTGATTAAAACCTTTTAAAACATACACTGGAACTATTTTAAATGATATATGTTTGAATTAATCGATTTTTTTCATTAAAAGACTTTTTTGAAAACCTTCTGCCAGTATTTTAACTGATGTAGAATCGAAATAATCAATTAAAATGACTTAAGATGTTTTGAAAAGTGTTCTGGAAGAATTTTAATCAATACAAACTAGAAATAATCGATTAAAATAACTTGAAGTGTTTTGAAAGATGTTCTGTCAGTATTTTAATCGATGCAAATGCGAATTAATCGAAAAACATCTAAGAGATTTTTTCCAGAGTGTTTTAATCGATTAAAACAAGTCTGTTATCAGTTAAAATGACTTAGAAAGTTTTATGAAACTTTTTGGTAGAATTCGAATCGATTAAAATGTGAAATAATCGATTAAAACAACTTATATATTTTTTCCAAAGTGTTTTAATCGATTAAAACATATTGTTATCAGTTAAAATCACTTAGAAAGTTTTATGAAAACATTCTGCAGTATTTTAATCGATTAAAGGGCGCAATTTTAAGTTTTACTTCTTAAAACTAGTCCATCACTAAATGGGATCAACTCTCTAGCTTCCCCAGTGGAGTCGCCATCTGTCGCAGCCGTCAAAATAGGCGGTCGGAGCGACATGATGGTTTCTTCCAACTCACGTTTTTTAAAGAAATGGTTCAATGCCTTTAGGTTGTCCGATAACCAGGCTGGACCTAAAGGCAAGGTTTTTGAAGGGTTCGAGGAGTCATCACCAATGTTTTTACCAGAAACATTGGAAAAGGAAAAAAAAAGAAGGCATTGGTTTAGAAAGCCAACTTTGGCCATTACAACTAGAGTCGGGTAAGGGAGTTAGTTACGTGTAGGGAAGGTATTAGCTTCCCTACGATGTCCCTTTCGGGTTCCCTACGATGGACTGTTTATATGAAGAAATAAAAATCATAAATTGCGCTTTTACCATTTATTTATTTATTGTGAAAATTAAAATGTTGACTACATGGCCCTAAGTAATTAATGCACAGAAATACTATCTAAGAAAGTAGTAAAATAGGAAAGAGAGTGTGTAGGAACCTTCGAAGCAAGCTTTTTATATGAATTCTTTGAAATAGGGTGCTTTTTGGCAATCTCTCGCTCTACAATGTTGATCGCTCTTCCTCAAAACACTACAGAATGTTCTCTAAGAATACTAAGAAACTCTGGAAATGCTTCAGAAGGGTCCTAGGAGAGTAATTTGAAGAAAGTGCAAAAGGGAAAGCTGTAGAATTGTGTGAAAAGGATGAGGACGTCCCCCCCTTTTATAGAAATCTGCGCCTGTCAGGTCGGGACCGCCGTCTTGCCAAATGGAATGGCGGTCTCGCCTTTGGCAAGTGGTGAGATGGCGGTCTCGCTGTTAGCCAATGGCGAGATGGCAGTCTCGCCAAACGAGATGGCGGTCTCAGCTCTTTAGGTGGAATTTCTTATTTTTCGCATACAAAAATCCTTCCTATTCTAATATGGGGCCTATTGATCAATTCTAGGGACCTTCTAGGCCTTGCCCATCTTCGAACGAAAGTCTTCTGCTCTTTATTTTGAGGTGGGGCAATATTTGGGGTCTATAATCCATATTCTTTTTCATTCTTTTCTCCCTCATCATTATTATTATTTCAAGAATATTTGATAATGATAAAATCTAAACCTAAGCAGAACCTTTAAAAAAACAATCATGTCTGTGGTTGATGAATCACTGTGGGATCTAGAAGCCGAAGGCGAATGGATTGAGTCGGACAGTGAGGAGGGGACCGTCTCCCCGGACATGGGAAGGCTGCTAGAAAAAGAAGCTTGACCTATACATCCGTACCAAGAAGAAACTGAGGCCATTAATTTGGGGCAAGAAGATGATAAGAAGGAAATAATTATTGGCACCCAAATTGATGATAATGTCAGGGAAGGTTTGATACAACTATTAAGAGAATATGTGGATGTATTTGCATGGTCCTACCATGATATGCCAGGGATTAACACGAGCATTATGTGTTAGAAAAAGAGGCTGAGATCAAGAGGGGGGTGAATTGATCTTTGAAAGATTTTCTCACTTTCTTGATACAGATTATCTTATTTCAAACATTTTGAATTATGATCACTTTTTGAATCAAGAAAAACAAGCAATTCAAAATAGAGCAACATCAGAATTAAAGAGAGTAAGGTTTAGAAAAATACAACCAAGATTTATACTAGTTCACCCAAACCCCAGGGCTACATCCAATTCACAGCCAAATTCAAGCTAAGCTCCACTAGATTGAATGTTTTACATATTACAATTCTGAATCACACAACACCCTATCTACCCTAAGAACCAAATTCCAGTTCTTGTACATAAACCTTCACCCACGAACCAAGTTCCAGTTCTTGTACCAACTTGTAGCCAAATACCAGCTACAGAACCAGTGTCCAATAATTCCAGACACTCATAATACAGTAAGGAAATTCAAAAGAACAAAGAGAAGAAACTAGAATAATCAAACCCGGATTATGTAGCTCCTGCAGTATGAGTTTCTTCACCAAAAGAAAGCAAAAATTGCCTCAAGAAAGAACTTTCAAAACCTCTACAAAAACTTGCACGATTCTTTCTTGAAAATATCTCTTATAAATGCTTGATTGATTGCTAATTTTTTTTTAAAACATTGAAGAAATCCTGTTTATATAGTTTTATTTCAACTGCTGGTTTAATTAATATGTTAAAACAGTCTTTTAATTTGTTAAAAATCTTTAATTAATTGGTTAAAACATCTTTTAATCTGTTAAAATGTTCTTGATCATTTTTCATATTTATTTTAACTGATGCTACAATGTTTCGATCGATTAAAACAATTAACAAAAAAATCCCTTAAGTTGTTTTAATCAATTATTTCGCAGCTTTAATCAATTAATATTTTGCCAAAACCTTTCACAAAACTTTCTAATTGATTTTAATCGATTAATTCGATTTTACATCGATTAAAATACTGATAGAACATCTTTCAAAACATCTCAAGTTATTCTGATCGATTATTTTTGAGATTACATTGATTAAAAAACACTTCTAGTGGTTTTAATCAATTATTTAAAAGTTATATCGATTAAAATATTGCCGTAACACTTTTCAAAACATTCTAAGTGATTTTAATCAATTTATTCGAATCTATATCAGCTTAAAATACTAGCGTAAGGTTTCAAAATACTCCTTTAATGAAAATAATCGATTATTTCGAAGATGTATCAATTAAAACAGCTTCACCAAATGTTTTAAATGGTTTTAATCAATTATTTGGATAACATATCAGTTAAAACTATTTCTTAAGAACAATTTAACCGATTACTTTGGTTTTTAACAGATTAAAAATATCTTGAGAGGCATTTTTGAATTCCTTCAAATGATGAAACCTCATGCAGCAGAGAGATATGAATGAATACCTATTGATATTGATGATGACTCACTAATCACTCTACCCTTAAGCCCAAGTAGCCTTTGACTTCATCAAATCTACAAGATCTTCATTTTATCAAATGATCCAATAAGATCTTCATCACTTTCAGTCTCCCCCTATTTGATGAAGACAAACATCTCTTTGAAAGATCTTGATCTGCAAAAGAAATTACTTGGATATATAGATTAGTGAGTATTCAATATTTATTCAAAATATTAATCATTTCTCCCCCTTTGACTTCATCAAAAATAGGGAAGAAAGGTATACTACAAGCATAAGCACAAGATATAAAGATGTTAAAATGTATTTAGGTCATAACAAACATAAAAGATCAGAGAGAAATTAAAAAAAAATTGAGATATATTATTCTAACAAGAACAATTAAAGTTGATTCAAACTTATCTTCCTTAACACGTTTGCAATGAATACAATAGACACGTGTAAAGATAAGGGAACCTTGCTTTAGTAGCATGTTACAAGAACAACCATTAACTAAATCCTTTAATTTGTTTTGCAAAATAATAATCGATTAAAAACAGGACATCATTGATTAAATTGATCATCTTAATGAATTTAATTGATATAAATGAAGTTTTAATCGATTAATACAGGAATGATAGATGCATATTAAAAACCTGAGAGCATTTAATCGATTAAATCGAAATTTAATCGATTAAAATAGTAGGAATAGTCTTTTTATAAGTAAAATTAATCGATTAAAGCTGGTTTATATCAATTAAAACATTTAGAAATGAAAATTAAGTGATGTTTGATGCATCTAAGATCCCTAATTCAATTCAGATTTTATAAAAGTGGTCACGAGCAAGAAGTTTAATGAATATATTTGGCTGTTTGTTTTAACTCTTATGAGAAAATTTGCAAAGACTTTAAAGTCAAGTCAAATATGCTAAAATCCAATAGTTATATGATGTTAAGAAAAATCAGAGATCATACTGCTGATGAATATTGGCAACCCAAGAATGAGTGGAAAATTTTTAACAATAACAGAATATGATAGCACAATTAGTGAAATGATGTAAATCATTTTTAGTCGATGAAGTTCCACATCCTAGAACTTTTAATCAATTCTTTCGCAAAATAATCGATTAAAAACAGAACAAATAGCCTAGGAGATTTTTTTTTGTAAATGAATTTAATCGATTAAAGTACGAAATAATCGATTAAAACAATACAGATTGTCTATGTGAATATGTTCGTGAATGGAATTAATCGATTAAAATGATTTTATATTGGCTAAAACTATCAGAATATGTATTATTTGATATATCTAAAGTCTCTAACTCAGTCTTTGCTTTCAAAACACCATCATCATATTAAATGTAGTTCAGGTAGTATTTCTGGTCTAAGACCAGTTAATTATACAGACCAAATAAAGACATAGACGAAACATCAAATAAAAGAAAAACAGAAAAAACTTATGATAGAAAAGACCCTTCTTGATGAAATTAGTCATCCCAATTTCCTTGATTCAACTGCATATCTTCCATTTTGGTATAAAGATCCGCAATCTGGTTTCCTAGGTTGGTGAATTGAATGTTGGTTTGCTGGAAATGCTAATAAGACATTTCCATATGCTTTCTTTCATTTTCTTGTAGTGTATTCATTTGGGAAAGCATAGTCTGCTCAAACTGTGAGAGTGGAGTTCCACGGTCAAGTTGTTCTATGCAGGGTATGATTTCCATGTTTTCATATGAGGATTGACCACCAGTGGACTCAGGAACCTCAGCAGCCGGAGGAGAAGAAATTTGATCTTGATCAGCTTCTTCTTCATCTTCATCCTCATCGTCGGACATTCCAGCATCAATCTTTGAGATCCACTCTCCATCAACTTTGATAAATCCCATCTTCCACAGAGTGGAATCATCAATAATATTGGAGGCCTTTGGAGTCTCCACATATTCTCCTGCAAGATCTACTACAAAGTACCTAAAAATTTGATTAATCAACATAGCATATGGCAGTTTGTAATCAGCCAATCTTTTTTCTTTTATCATGTGATCCTTGATAACAAAAATCCAGTTTACACGGATATTATTTTCAATGCAGTACATGAGAGCTAAATCACCCTCATTGAGTAAAGCATGATTACTCCCCCTTGGAGTAAGCATCCAGGCAATCATGAAGGCAAGAATTCTTGGGTCAAGTTCCATCTTCCCAGCATGAAGAGTTCTTACAGAATCATTTTGATTTTTGAGATAGGTGCGGAAAAATTGAATTTTATTAAAATCTAGTAACTCTACAGTGTTACCTCTAGATACCTTTACACCAACATCATGGAGACCGCCCACTTCTTCCCATACCTCAGGCGTGATCACCATACTTACACCTTTGACTTGAGACCTTAGTGTGGAGCCACTAACTGTGAGGTTGTCATAGAAGACCCTCACAAGATCAGGTTGGATGTTGTCATTGTGCTCCAGAAAAGTCTTCGACTTTTGTATTTTTAATTTTCTTCTTAGTGAAGTAAAACCTTCTTCATCTAACCAAGCAAACTTAATGTATTTAGGAATCACCAATTGCTTTTGGATAAAGTTTGAAATGAAGTTATTCATCTTGTCAATGTCTCCATTGAACCATGCTTCAACATGTCCACCAGCGTTGATAGCAACAGAGGAAGATTCCCCCTTATGTTTCTTCCTTGATTTTGATCTTTTAAACATCTTGTAGCAGAAATTTGAGAAGAAATTTGATTGATATAGAATATGGAAGTGAGAGAAGAGAGAAGAGAGAAGTGGAAAAATTGAAAATGCAGAACCTGATTTTTCATTGATGAATAGAAGTTCGGATTCCAAATTTTTGAAGTCCGAGTGACAGGCTTGCAATGTTTCAACTTTAATTGACTGTGTTCCCTTGACAGAGTGCAGAATCATATGCTTTGGGTAGTGGGTACATCAACTAAAGTGTTCTTAGATAGATATTGACTTTGTCAACAAGCACATTAAATGCTTTTTGCAGAAGTGATAAAAATGAATCTTTGAAAAATTAACTTTTGATTTGCTGAAAATTCTATAATTAAACCATATTATAGTAGTTTCCAAGAGTGAATTAATCGATTAATTATCAAATCAATCAATTAATTTGATCTGGAATCTTAGGTCAGAAGTAGAAACAGTGTAATAATCAATTAAAATAGGAAAGAATCGATTAAATTTGTACTAAATATGTTTAACGGAATGATCACATAATTTTAATTGATTAAAACGAAAAAGAATCAATTAAATTTGATTCTTTAATGATTTTAACTAATGTAAATCCTTTTTAATCGGTTAAAACAAAGATCTGGAATATTAGTTGTAAACCCGAGACGTTTTAATCGATTAATTCGATGAATAATCAATTAAAACTATATGGACAACTTTTCAAAAATTTCTCTGTAAGTGAATTTAATCGATTAAAACAGTTTTATATCAATTAAAACAACCAGTTCATAGATTTATTTCATGTTCTTCGTATAATTGTTGATCTGGTATCAAAGGATCTCCATAATTTGTTCCTGCAAAACAAAATTAGCACAATCCGGTACCCTTTTTATAATTATAGGGTCCAATCAAGTTATTTGCAATGAATTCTTGGGAACCCACTTCATTCTTTCTTTTGGTACACTATATTTCTTAATTCTGCAGAATTTAACTGAGTGACCTTTTTTCATGCAATAGAAACATTTGATAAAAGATGATGAGTATGATTTTCTATATGTAGTTTTTTTGGTTTTTTAATCTTGATTTAAAACCAATACTAGTTTTATCAAGAACAAGTTTTTGTGAACCAAGAAGAACATAAAGATTAGTTTTTCCTTGTGTAAACTTTGAAATAGTTTGTAAAAGATATTCAATTTTCTTTTGTAAATCTAGACATTCTTCACAAGGTTTGATCATGTTACACATACAATCAAAATTATCATGAATTAATTTTAGTTAACCAAGATCAGTTTCATCTTCAAGAATTTTCTTTTCAAGGGAATCAATTCTATTTTCTAGCTAGTTGTTCATGCCTTTTAGCCTATCATTTTCTCTTTTAAGTTTCTTGGTTTCTTCATGAATTTTATTAAATGCTTCTTGCAGTTAGTTATAATTCATGAAATTAGAAAAAGAATTAGAATTTACACTGCTGGTTTGATAATTCTGATTAGCCATTAGACACAAGTTAGCTTCTTCATCATCAAAATTTTCTGTTGATGAGGTGTCATTGTCATCCCATGCTATGTATGATCTTCTTTTGATCTTTTCTTATTTCTTGTCATTGTGCTTGTTCTTTTCTGGACACTCCATCCTTACATGACCCTGCTTACCACAACCATAACACTTATAGTTAAAAGAATCAGATTTCTTTTCATACCTTTTATGTCTTTCTTTATCTTGGATCTTTCTCTTGAGAAACTTGTTGAACTTTTTGACTAGCAGTCCAAGATTCTCACTTTCTTCTTCTGATTCTTGATCTTTCTCTTCAGCTTTGAGCATTATGCTTCTACCTTTATTTTCAGAGATTTCTTGCTCATTGAATCTGTTAATTTCCATCTCATGCTCTATGAGTTTGCCAAATATAGAAGTTGTTGTCATGATGGACAAGTCTTTTGACTTTGATATTGTTGTGACCTTAGGCTGCCATGATATGTCAAGACATTTCAAAACTTTTATATTCAATTCCTCTTTATTAAAGGTCTTACCTAAGCCCATTAGATGATTGATGATGTGAGTAAAATGTTTCTGCACATCTGCAATGCTTTCTCCAGTTTGCATCTTAAACAACTCATATTCTCTGATGAGTGTCGCCGCCATCAGAAGAGGCAGTCAGAGTGACGCAGTGGTTTTGTTTAACTCGCATTTTTTAAAGTGTGGTTCAACGCCTTTAGGTTGTCTGATAACCGGGCTAGACCTAAGGGTGAGGTTTTTGAAAGGGTTCGAGGAGTCGCCACCAATATTTTTACCAAAAACATTGGAAAAGGAAAAAGAAGGCGGTAGTTTTTAAGAAAAACCAATTTTGGTCATTATAACCAGAGTTAGGTAAGGGAGTTAGTTACGTGTAGGGAAGGTATTAGCTTCCCTACGACGCCCCTTTCGGGTTCCCTATGATGTACCATTTTTTATAAAGAAATAAGAACTTTAAAATTATGCGTTTACCCTTATTTATTCATTGCAAAAATTAAGTTATCGACTACATGACCCTTAATAACTAATGCACAGAGATATTATCTAAAAAAGAAATAAAATAGAGAAAGAGGTATGGAAGAACCTTCGAAGCAAGCTTTTATATAATATGTTCTTGAAGAGGGCGCTTTTTGGCAAACCCCACGCTCTATAATGATGTTTTCTCTTTTCTTGCAGCACTTTAGAACGCTTTCTAAGAACTCTGGAAATGCTTCAGAGGGGTCCTAGGAGAGCATTTTAAGAATTGTACAGTAGGAGAAGTTGTAGAATTGTGTGAAAAGAGTGAGAAGGTCCCCCCTTTTATAGGAATTTGCACCTGTTAGGTCGGGACCGTCGTCTCGCCAAACGATACAGCGGTCTAGCCTTTGGCAAGTGGCGAGACGACCATCTTGCCAAATGAGAAGCTGGTCTTTCCTTTGGCGAGTGGCGAGACGGCGATCTCGCCCTTCACCAACGACAAGACGGCGGTCTCGACCCTTTGGACGGAATTTCTTATTTTTTTTTTGTACAAAAATCCTTCCTAATATAATATGGGGCCTATTGATCAATCCTGGGGACCTTTTAGGCCTTGCCCATCTTCGAACGGAAGTCTTCTGCTCTTTATTTTGAGGCCAGGCAAGATTTGGGGTCTACAGCTGCCCCCCCCCCCCTTTGCCTAACTAGCCGATTGTTGGCTCAACATGCCAAAAAGATCAGCTGGAGGGTGAAGGAGTTAACCCTCTTGCCCGGTTGTCCTTCGGTTGCTTCCCTTGTCATGGTAGCCGACCTTCTGGCCACTAAATGTGATCCTTCGGGATGCTCCTTTGATGTAGTAGCTGACCCCTTTGGCTGATGAGTACGAACCCCCATCTGGTTGTAAAGTCTGGTTTAAGCCCCCTTTTGTAAGGCTTGATGAGTACACACCCTCATCTGGTTTGATGAGTATGAACCCCCGTCTGGTTGTTGTATCCTTGGGACGCTCCTTTGGCGCGGTAGTTAACCCCTTGGTTGCAAAGTCTGGTTTAAGCCCCCTTTTGTAAGGCTTGATGAGTACGCACCCCCATCTAGTTTGACGAGTAAGAACCCCCGTCTGGTTGTTGTAACCTTGGGATGCTCATTTGGTAGCTGACCCCTTGGTTGCAAAATCTGGTTTAAGCCCCCTTTATTAAGGCTTGATGAGTACGCACCCCCATCTTGTTTCACGAGTATGAACCCCCGTCTGGTTTGGAAGTCCACTTTGTAGGACTTGTGCGACTTACTGCTCTGGCCCATGCGCAATGATCTTGCCTATATGCAGGTCTTTTTCTTCGGGACCTTTCTTGTCACGAAGTTGTGGTGGCGGCTTACTGCTCTGGCTCATGCGCCGCTCTTTATGAGGAGTGTTTTTGCTTGATATTTGTTTTTCTGACTTTTCTGATGAAGTCTTCTGATGTTTCGGGGATGTCTTCCTTCCAGTTGGTTGTGAAAGTGATGAAGATATTATTGAATCATTTGATAAAATGAAGATCGTTTTGATTTGATGAAGTCAAATGAAGTCAAAGGCTATTCTGTTGAAGTCAAAGGTTCTTGGTTAAAAGGGTAGAGTGATTAGTGAGTCTGCATCTATACATAGGTATAATCATTCATATATCTCTGTTGCATGTGGTTTCATCATTTAAAAGATTTTGAAAATGCCTCTAAACGTGCATAATCTGTTAAAAACCAAAGTAATCGGTTAAATGGTTTTTAAGTAATTGTTTTAACTGATATTATATGAGCTTTATCAGTTAAAATGTTCTTAACACTTACATAACAGGTTTTTAACTGATAGGTTTTCGAAAAAATCGATTAAAACCTTTTAAAACATTCACTGGAACTGTTTTAGTCGATATATCTTTGAATTAATCGATTGTTTTCATTAAAGGAGTTTTTGAAAACCTTCTGCCAGTATTTTCATTGATATAGATTTGAAGTAATCGATTAAAATGACTTAAAATGTTTTGGAAAGTATTCTGGCAATATTTTAATCAATACAAACTCAAAATAATCGATTAAAATAACTTGAAGTGTTTTGAAAGATGTTTTGTCAATATTTTAATCGATCTAATCTCGAATTAATCAATTAAAACCACTTGAAAGGTTTTGAAAGATGTTCTGTAAGAATTTTAATCGATGTGTTATAAGTTAAAATAATTTAGAAATTTTTATGAAAATATTTGGCAGGATTTTAATCGATTAAAATGCGAATTAATCGATTAAAACAACTAAGAGATTTTTTACAAAGTGTTTTAATCGATTAAAATAGAATGTTATCAGTTAAAATCACTTAGAAAGTTTTATGAAGATATTTGGTAGAATTTTAATCGATTAAAAGGCAAATTAATCGATTAAAAGAACTTAAGGGATTTTTTACAAAGTGTTTTAATCGATTGAAACAATATGGCATCAGTTAAAACAAATCTGGAAAATGATCAAGAACATTTTAACAGATTAAAAGAAGTTTTAACAGATTAATTCAAGACTTTTAACAGATTAAAATATTGTTTTAACATATTAATTAAACCAGCAGTTAGAACAAATATCTATATAATCAGGATTGCTTGAGTCTTTTGAGATATACCTTTAAGCAATCAATCAAGCAATCATAAGAGCTACTTTCAAGAAAGAATCACGCAAGTTTTTTGTGAAGTTTTTCAAAGTTCTTTCTTGAGACAATTTCTGCATTTCTTTTGTGAAGAAACTCATTCTACAGAGCTGCATAATCTGGGTTTGAGTGTTCTATTTTCTTCTCTTTGTTTCTATTAGAATCGCGCAGCAGAATGTTTGCGTGAACGGACAAAAACAAAGACGGGGGGGGGGGGTGAATTGGTTTCTTAACAAAAATTAGGTTTTAAAATTTTTTCCCAAATTTTACCGATTAAAATACTGTGTAAATGTAAATAGGATAAGGATAGAGTCTTACATAGAAGATTTATACTGGTTCGGATCAAAAGACCCTACGTCTAGTTGCTAATCACTCAAACAGAGGTTTAACGTTGTCACTATAATCAAAGTTATTACAAACAGATAACAATGG
Source organism: Sphenostylis stenocarpa (assembly GCA_963425845.1). Lineage (NCBI taxonomy): Eukaryota > Viridiplantae > Streptophyta > Magnoliopsida > Fabales > Fabaceae > Sphenostylis > Sphenostylis stenocarpa. The sequence goes on from OY731403.1 coordinate 46,447,004, forward strand.
AAAAGATATAGTAATGAAAACACCTCTCTTGAGTCACACAAGAGATGAAGAACAACTTTCCCTAGGGTCGGAACAACACACAATCCACTAAGAACTCCACTTAGTGATTCTTATCGCTTCTAGCCCACACCAGGTTCCAAAAGCCCCTTTTTCCTCCAACAAATAGTTCTCTGGCAATCACAACTCTCAACTTTTGTTTGAAAAAGGTTGTTCAATTTGCAGAGAGCCTTAGAGAACCTTAAGTAGATGAATTAGGGTTTGGGAATTGGGGATTTTCGAAACTTGGTGTATTGGGACTAGGGTTTTTGAAAATAGGTTTAATTTGAAGTTCAAAATGCATATCTGACTGAAATAATCGATTATCTCAAGTGTTAATCGATTATTACAGAGCCAAAATCTGCAGAGACCCAAAACGCACTGGTTAATCGATATTTGCCCTATTAATCGATTGACAGGCCTGTTAATCGATTAACAGGTGTGTTAATCGATTATCATAGTGAGCTGATACAGAAAATGGTTTTTCTCACTGTAATAATCGATTATTTGGTGTTTTAATCGATTAAACCCGTGGCTTTTTGATAAATATGAGTTTTTGAAGCTTCTAAAGAGTAGACTATGTACCGGCTATCTTAGACTCTAATATTACAGACTCAAACTCATCAAAACAGAGTTATTACACAAGAATACAAGTCTTCAACTCTCTAAGTTCTTTGTTCTTGAATCATCATCAAAATCAACAAGCTTCATGTCCATGTAAGTTCAACATCAAGTCCTTGTATGTTCAACAATCTCCCCCTTTTTTGATGATGATCAAAATTTTCTTTTAAAGCCTTGTAATAACCTCACACTAACAAACACATTAAACATACCAGATAATATTTAAATTCAATCATAAGAGGCTTTAAATATTTCTCCCCCTATTTTGATTATGATAAAAAATTAAGAGCTCCCCCTCAAAATATGCATAACTTTGAAATAACTCCCCCTCAAACAAAGCAATAAAAGAATACCAAATTTTATTTCATAATTGAAAGTAATTTACAACACAACAAATGAAAACAATATTAAAATTCTTCATTATCGCTATGAAAGTGAGCATCAAATTTATTTTCTAAGTGACACACTTTATCATCTACGTCAGAGATACGACGAATGATTTCCTCATGCCATACTCCAGAGAGAGTGGAGAATGCTTGCATCCTCTGGTTCATATTAGATAACATGTCTTCCACAAATTGACGTGTTTCAGGATGAGCAGAAGAAGTTCCAGCACTTTGGATCTGATCAGAGGGAAACTCCGCAGCAGAAGACATATCTTAGTCAGAATCTTCATCATCTGCATCTACGTTTGGAACGTCATGTTAGAATCACGCAGTGGAATGTTCGCGTGGTCGGAAAAAAACCAAGAGCGGGGGTGAATTGGTTTCTTAACAAAAATTAGGTTTTCAAAATTTTCCCAAATTTTACCGATTAAAAACTCGTGTAAATGTAAATAGAGAA
>OY731403.1:46448603-46641096 GCA_963425845.1 Sphenostylis stenocarpa
TCTCCATACCAACAAGGGCTCAACAAAAAGAAAAAAGAGGGAAAAAAAAAGAGAAAACCCTTGCATCCCCGAGAGGATGTCCAAAAGAAAGGGTCGCAACAGAGAAGGTCGAATAAAAATCCCCAAGTGGATCTCCCTACAAAAAGGATGAATAAGGAAATCTCCATAATCTTCATAAGGCCACCTCTCATCAACACCAAACAAGGAGTCACAACTCCATTCCCCAAAAAGGCGACCAAAATTAGATCCCCAAGGAGTCAACCAACTCCCTAGTAGATCGCAAAAAAAAACTTACCCAGAGAGCCTACTGCAAAGGCAAAACCTCAAACGCATATCCTCAGAAAGTTACTTGCCTATATCACCTAACATGGATATCCCTAGTGGAACGCATAGGCAAAACCTTGCAAGCAAAAAAGCAACATTAGCCTATTCAGAGGCAAAGAAAAAAAGCAAAACCAAAAGTCTTCACCTCCAAACGGAACATCTGCCTACTCAGAGGCATTACCAAAAACTCAATGGATATCCGCCTACTCAAGAGGCGTCACCAAGATCAACAAATCCCCAGAGGATTCCTGCCTACCTAAGAGGCACTTATCAAAAAATTCCCGACAACCAGTAAAGTCGGATGACCACCACAAAAAAATCAAAAACAAAGAATCCCCAGCAATCAACAAGCTGGACGAACACCAACAGAATCCCCGACACAGACCGGACGACAATTCCCAGAAAAGACAAAAAAAAACAAAAGAAAGCACATCTCAACGGTCGGCCCATGATCAGAATCAGTAAGCCGCCACCACTGCCAAAGGGTCAGCCACCGCAAGAAGGGGCATCCAGAGGCACATAAACCAGACGGGGGTTCATACTCGTCAGCCAAGGGGTTAGCTACCGCGTCAAAGGAGCATCCCGAGGTTTCACATCGGTGCATGATCAGAATCAGTAAGCTGCCACCACTGCCAAAGGGTCAGCCACCGCAAGAAGGGGCATCCAGAGGCACATAACTAGACGGGGGTTCATACTCGTCAGCCAAGGGGTCAGCTACCGCGTCAAAGTAGCATCCCGAGGTTTCACAACGGCGCATGATCAGAATCAGTAAGCCGCCACCACTGCCAAAGGGTCAGCCACCGCAAGAAGGGGCATCCAGAGGCACATAACCAGACGGAGGTTCATACTCGTCAGCCAAGGGGTCAGCTACCGCGTCAAAGGAGCATCCCGAAGTTTCACAACGGCGCATGGTCAGAATCAGTAAGCCGCCACCATTGCCAAAGGATCAGCCACCGCAAGAAGGGGCATCCAGAGGCACCAAAACCAGACGAGGGTTCGTACTCGTCAACCAAAGGATCAACCACCGCAAGAAGGGGCATCCAGAGGCACCAAAACTAGACGAGGGTTCGTACTCGTCAACCAAAGGATCAGCTACCGCAAGATGGAGCATCCGGAGGCTTAACACCAGATGGGGGTGTAAACTCATCAGGCCTTACAAAAGGGGGCTTACCGGGCGGGGGTTCGTACTCGTCAAACACCAGATGGGGGTGTAAACTCATCAGGCCTTACAAAAGGGGGCTTACCGGGCGGGGGTTAGTACTCGTCAAACCAGATGGGGGTTCGTACTCATCAGCCGAAGGGGTCAGCTACCGCGTCGAAGGAGCATCCCAGAAGCGCACAACACAACATTTCCCCAGAAGATCATCCGCCGCAAAGACGGAGCATCTAAAGGGTAACCGGGCAAGAGGGTCAACTCCTTTACCCTCCAGTCGATCACCTCGGCACAAAAGGCCAGCATTCGACTGGTCGGGTAAAGAAGGGGCAGCTATAGACCCCAAATCTTGCCCTGCCTCAGAATAAAGTCAGAAAGCTTCCTATTTGAAGACAGCTAAAGCCTAACAAGCCACTAGGAGAGACTATTAGGCCCCCGTACTAAGATAGGAGGGTTTTTTGGCCCGAAAAATAAAGTTCTCGCGCCTGAAGGGACGAGACCGCCGTCTGGGAAGACCAGACCGCCGTCTCGCCTCACGCCAGGGACGAGACCGCCATCTCGCTTGTCCAGACGGTGGTCTCGCCACTACAAAGGTCGAGACGGCGGTCTGGGTTTTCCAGACGGCGGTCTCGACCCCCTGCATGGTCGAGACGGCGGTCTGGATTGTCCAGACGGCGATCTCGACCTTGTCAGACGAGACCGGCGGTCTTGCCACTGTCAGGCACGAAAACCTATAAATAGGGGCTCCCTCCCCTCATTTCCACACACCAAAAACACAATAGCTCCTCCTTCTCTCTAGATTTTCTCTCTCTAGAATCCCTCCGAAGCATTTTCGGAGTTTTTGAGTGTCTCTAGGTATAAATTGAGCGTCCTAAATCTTCTTTAGAATCCCTCCGAGGCATTTCCGGAGTTTCTGAGAGTTGTAGAGTGAAGGGTTGCCAAAAAGCACCCACTCTTTAAAGAGAAATACAAAAAACTTGCTTTGAAGGTGCACGCTCTCTCTTTCTAATTTTACCGCTTTCATTTAAAATTATGCAATAGACGCTAGGGCCATGTAGTCATAATCTTTAAATACCGCATAATAAAAGGGTAAAAGCGCAATTTTCCAGTTTAATTATTTATCCAAAGTAGCCGGCCTATCATAGGGAACCCGAAAGGGGCGTCGTAAAGGAACTAACACTTCCTTTGCACGTAACTAACTCCCTTACCCAACTCTGGTTCTAATGACCAAAGTTGGTTTTCGAAAACCAACGCCTTTTTAAACTCCTTTTCCGATGTTTCCGGTAAAAACATCGGTGGCGACTCCACGAACCCTTCAAAACCCGTTCTTGGGTTAGCCCGGTTATCGGACAACCCAAGAACACTTTTCGAAAACCTCATCTCTAGGTTAGCCCAGTTATCGGACAACCTAAGGACGTTGTAACCACCCATGAAAAAACGCGAAAGCAAGAGGGTCGAAAAACCATCGCGTCGCTCCGACCGCCCCTTCGTTTTTGGGAGGCGGCGACACTTCATTTTCTAATTCATCTAACTTTTTTGGATCAATTACCCTTTTACAAATGGCGTTGAAAACCAAACATAACCGAGTAATAGCAATTCTAACAGAAGTTGGTAAGATGTTTCGAATAGCCACTGGTAAAAGTTGTTGCATCAACACATGACAATCATGAGACTTTAAACCAACTAATTTCAACTCTTGCATAGACACAAGACTCTTAACATTTGAGGAGTATCCTTGTGGCACTTTGACCTCACGTAAACACTCACAAAAGCTTCTCTTTTCTTTCTTTGATAGAGTATAACAAGCTGGAGGTAAGTAAGTGCGTTTTCCAACAGATTGTGGATGTAATTCAGAACGTATACCCATGTCTGCCAAATCTTGTCTTGCTTTTATTCCATCTTTTGTCTTTCCTTTTATGTTAAGCAATGTCCCAATTATACTATCACAAACATTTTTTTCAACATGCATCACATCTATACAATGTCTAACTTCCAACTTACACCAATAAGGAAGATTGAAGAATATAGATTGTTTCTTCCAAATGTTTTTCTCATTGGATTTCTTTTGGGTCTTTCCAAACACAATATTAATATTTTTCACTTGCTCATATACTTGTTCACCATTGCGTGGCACTGATGCAACCGCATTCTCCTGACATCCATTAAATGCTTTTTTCATTTTACGATATGGATGATTAGCAACTAGAAACTTTCTATGCCTATTGTACGCAGTTTTTTGTCCATGTTTCAATTGGATATAACTTGTGTCTTCTTGACATAAAGGACACGCTAAATGACCTTTCACACTATAACCGCTCAAATTACCATATGTTGGAAAATCATTTATAGTACAAAATAACATTGCACACAACCTAAAATTCACTTCGTGATATGAATCAAATACATCCACTCCTGTTTCCCACAACATCTTCAAATCATCAATTAAAGGACTAAGATATACATCTATGTCATTTCCTGGTTGTCGAGGTCCTGAAATCATCATAGATAACCTCATATATTTTCTCTTCATGCATAACCAAGGAGGCAAATTGTAAATGATCAACAAAACTGGCCATGAACTATGTTTACTACTTAAATTTCCATAAGGATTCATCCCATCTGTAGCTAATCCAATTCTCAAGTTTCTTGGCTCTGCACCAAATTCTGGAAAGGTTTCATCAATCCTTTTCCATTGTGGAGAATCAGCTGGATGTCGAAGAAGATTGTCACATTTTCTACCATTTGCATGCCATGTCAAGTTTCTTGCATCTTCTTTTATGGCAAATAATCTTTTAAACCTAGGTATAATTGGCAAATACCATAACACCTTAGCAGGGGGACCATCTAGTTCTTCCTCACCACTACTTTCCTCAACTTTGTTTTTGAACCTTGACAAACCACATGTCGGACACATCTTTAATTTAGCAAAATCGTTTCCGTACAATATACAATCATTAGGACATGCATGTATCTTCTTGTACTCTAAACCCATTGGACATAATATTTTCTTTGCCTCATAGTTATGAATAGGTAATGTATTATCTTCGAGAAGCATCTCCTTCAACAACTCCAATAATTCGGTGAAACTTTTATCAGTCCATCCATTTCTTGCTTTTAAAGTAAACAATTTTAAAGTTGCTGATAATCTTGTAAAACTACATCCTATGTACAATTGTTGCGCAAAATCAGATTTCAAAGAATCATATAGATGTGCTTTCATAAAATTTTCTTCACCAATATCACGTATCATATCCTCAAGATTATCATCCATCCCTTCATCAAAATTGTCCGTAGTTGACACGATTGGGATGTCTAATATTTCTCCATGCCATGTCCATATTGTATAACTCTTAATAATACCATAAACAAACAAGTGACCACGTATATCCTCAAGTTTATGACGAATTTGATTCAAACAACGAACACATGGACAATAATATGTCCCTTTCATAGCTTTTCCATTTTCACTAGCAAATTTCAAAAATTCCTCAACTCCCTTTTCGTACTCTTCACTAATACGACGTGCATTCATCCAACTTCGATTCATATTATGTTATAAAGTTTCGTCACTCCTAGAGATTTAAAAATTATATGTAAAAAGAAATTAATATACAAACAACAAAGCACGTTCCAACAACAATGAAGTGTGTAAACCGAATGCACTCAAACAAATAAACAAATAATTACATTCCAATAACAATCCAGTGGAGACATTCATACTATAACGTGATTGAGATCCCCAAAAACAATCACGGATTCAATTTAAATATATAGCAATGGCATAGAACACTAACCTCGAGTGTAGACGAAAAATGATTTCAAACTCGAATCCAATCGGGGAGAAATATCAAGTTCGTAAAATGACACACAATGTTGATGTTTTCCAGTGTCAAACTGATCGAAAATGGTGTGCAGAGGTAGTTGTTATCATCGTTCTCAAAAACCCTGGTTGCGCGAGAGGAGGGAGTGGTTCTGGGGGGAAATAAAAGGGACTTTTTACGTCGCGTGCTGGGGTGCACGACGTAAAAGTTTTGTCTCTTAATTACAAAATTGCCACCGTGTTTTATTTACGTCGTATATTTTTACATGCGACAACAATTGGGTGACGTAGAAGCCCTTTTTTGCACTATTGTTCGTAATTTGCTGTCCATTTCCCGATTTTGTCTTTCTGGGCTGGTAGCAGTTTCTTTATCACTAGATCCCCTTCTTGGAATGTGCGGGGATTTACCTTCTTGTCGTAGGCTTTCTTGATCTTCTTTTGGTAAACTTGCCCCCGACATATGGCGTCTAGCCGTTTTTCTTCGATTAGGTTCAGCTGATCGTACCGACTTTGGACCCATTCAGCTTCTATTAATTTTGCTTCCATAACAACTCGCAGGGAGGGTATTTTGACCTCTACTAGTAGTACGACCTCCATTCCGTATACAAGGGAAAACGGAGTAGCCCCTGTGGAGGTTTGTACTGACGTTCGGTAGCCGTGTAAGGCGAAGGGAAGCATTTCATGCCAATATTTGTAGGTTACTACCATCTTCTGGAATATTTTCTTAATATTCTTATTGGATGCCTCTACTGCACCGTTCATCTTTGGTCGGTACGGAGAAGAATTATGGTGTTGGATTTTAAAGTCTTGACATAGTTCCTCCATCATTTTATTATTGATATTGGTCCCATTATTAGTAATGAGCTTATGGGGAATGTCGTACCGACATATAATATTTTTCTTGATGAAGGTGGTCACCACTTTCCAAGTCACGTGCGTATACGATGCTGCCTCAACCCATTTGGTGAAATAGTCAATGGCCACCAAGATAAAGCGATGACCATTGGATGCTTTAGGCTCAATGGGTCTGATGACGTCCATGCCCCACATACAGAATGGCCATGGGGTAGCCAGGGTACTGAGAGGTGCGGGCGGCACATGGATATTATCGGCGTAGATTTGGCACTTGTGGCACTTTTTAGCATACTGGTGACAATCGGCTTCCATTGTGGACCAAAAATATCCTGCCCTCAATATCTTCTTCGCCATGACATGCCCAGGTGCGTGGGTCGCGAAAGTTCCTTTGTGGATTTCTCTTATCAAGGTCTGAGCTTCTTCGTGGTCCACACACCTTAAGAGAGTGGAATTGAGACTCTTTTTGTAGAGGGTTCCTTCAATCAACATGAACCCTACTGCCCTCTTACGAATGGTTCGCTTATCATTGTCATTGATTCCCTCGGGATATTTTCCTCTCATGAGATATTGTTTAATGTCATGATACCAGGGATTTTGGTCGTGCTCGCCATTTACTACCATGCAGAAAGCTTGTTTGTTATGCTGCTTAATTTGGATGATTGGCATCTCATGTTCTTGATCTAAGGCAAACATGGATGATAGAGTGGCGAGAGCGTCCGTGAATTGATTGTCTTCCTGAGGAATATACTGGAAGGTGACGCTCTCCATTCTTGAGACTAAATCATGAATGTGCTCTAGATATGGGATTAATTTGGAGTTTCGGGTTTCCCATTCGCCTTTAAGTTGATAGACAAAAAGGGATGAATCACCAAAGACTTTGAGTTTAGTAACCCCATGATCTAGAGCTGCTTGGATCCCTAGTGCACATGCTTCGTATTCGGCTATGTTGTTGGTACATTCAAAATTAAGCCTGGTTGTTACAGGGATGTGTTTCTTTTCAGGGGATATCAAAATAGCTCCTATCCCGTGTCCAAGCATGTTTGAGGCCCCATCGAAGAACATGGTCCATGCCTCTTCTTTGGTATCTTCGTCTTCAATATGCATGATATGCTCATCGGGAAAGTCATCTTGTAGGGACTGATATTCGTCTGTTGATCCATGGGCCAGATAGTCTGCTAGGGGGCTACCTTTAATAGCTTTCTGGGTGACATGAATGACATCAAACTCTGAAAGGAGCACTTGCCACCTAGCTATTTTTTCGGTCAGAATGGGCTTCTCGAAGAGATACTTGATTGGGTCCATTTTGGAGACCAGCCACGTTGTATGCCGAGCCATATATTGGCGGAGACGCTGAGTGACCCACAACAATGCGCAACAGGTCTTTTCAAATGGTGTATAACGGGTTTCATAGTCTAAGAACTTTTTGCTGAGATAGTAAATGGCTCACTCCTTCTTCCCAGTTTCATCTTGTTGACCGAGCACGCATCCCATGGACTCTTCAAGTATTGACAAGTACAGGATCAGAGGTCTTCCTTCAACAGGTGGTACCAATACTAGCGGATTTGTTAAGCATGTTTTGATTTTATCAAATTCTTGTTGGCATTCTTCATTCCACACCGTTGGTTGATTTTTGCGCAACATTTTAAAGATGGGTGTACATTTATCTATTAACTGTGCGATAAAATGGGCGATATAGTTAATCCGGCCTAGAAAACCTCTGACCTCCTTTTCCGTGCTTGGTGGGGGCATTTCCAAGATCACTTTGGTTTTATCAGGGTCCACTTCTATTCCCCTTTTGCTGACGATGAACCCTAAGAGTTTTCCTGATCGTACTCTGAAAGTACATTTTGTCGGGTTTAGTTTGAGTTGATACTTTCGAAGTTGGTCAAAAAGCTTTCTGAGATATTGAATGTGGTCCATCTCATTCCTGGACTTGGCGATGATGTCATCCACATATACCTCGATTTCTTTGTGGATCATGTCATGGAACAATGTGACCATTGCCCTTTGATAGGTAGCCCCTGCATTCTTGAGTCCAAAAGGCATTACGCGGTAGCAGAAGGTGCCCCATGGTGTAATGAAGGAGGTTTTTTCTCTGTCCTTGACGACCAACTTAATTTGGTTATACCCCGCGTACCCGTCCATGAAGGAGTAAAGTGTGTTGGTAGTGGTATGGTCTACTAGCGTGTCTATATGTGGTAGGGGAAAGTCATCTTTTGGACTTGCTTGATTGAGGTCCCTATAATCCACACATACCCTGACCTTCCCGGTCTTTTTGATGACGGGTACTATGTTGGCCAACCATTATGGGTATTTGGAAACTACTAGGAAATTGGCGTCCAATTGTCTTTGTACCTCTTCTTTTATCATTAAGGACCAGTCGGGTTTGATTCTTCTGAGCTTTTGCTTTACAGGTCGGAACCCTTCTTTCAATGGCAATCTATGCTCCACTATACTCGTGTCGAGCCTGGGCATATCATGATAAGACCAAGCGAATACATCCATATATTCCTTTAGAAGCTGTATCAATCCCTTTTTTATGTTACTTTCTATCTGGGTGCCGATGTTTATCTTTTTCTCATCATCCCCTTCTCCCAAATTAACAGTTTCTGTTTCTTCTTGATGCGGTTGTATAATGTGTGCTTCTTTTTCCAGCATTCTTTGCATGTCCGGAGAAATGGTCTCCTGCTCACTGTCAGACTCGACCCATTCGCTCTCGGTTTCCAGGGGCCACAGAGATTCATCGGTCACAGACATGATGTGTTTTAGGTTATGTTTTAGTCATAGATTTTATTATTCAATTATCTTTGAAAGAATAATAAATAAAAGAGGGAAAAGAATGAAATGACAAGAAAATGCCTCATGTATTAAAGAAAACATATGTACAAGCCCTTTTAATCAGAATTCCTGCGGCCACGGGTGGGGACCGTAGGAGATACACGAAAAAAGCTTAAAAAATAACACCCTAGGGGCTGATCCTCCCAGTCCTCCCTTTCTGCTATTCTGGCTTAGCCAGAGGTTTGGCGTCAACATCAGAAGCAGAGGCATCAAAGGTTATCCAACCGGCATAAATTAGCTCTTGGACCTTATATTTTAAGGTCAAACAGTTGTCCGTTGAATGCCCAGGTGCATCCGAGTGGTAGCTACATTTTTCGTTGGGCTTGTACCACTCGGGGTAAGGAGGCTCCATTTTCTTTGGAGGAACGCGGGCTAGAAGGTTGGCCTGTAATAACTGGGGCAGCAGCTTTGCGTACGAGGTGGGGATAGGGGTGAACTTCCTCTCCTTTCTTCATGACTACCTCTCTATCTGAGGAGTGGAGGAAGGGGTTGCAAAATTGATGGCGTGTACGGCCTCTTCCCTCTTTTTGAAGGGTTTCTTGAACGAAGTACTAGAAGAAGAAGGTCGTGCTATTTTCCTGCTCCTCAACCCCTACTCCACTCTTTCTCCTACAGTGACTATGTCCGAAAAAAGATTGGAGGTACTGGATATTGTCTTATCATAGTACGCTCCAGTCAGTGAATCTATGAACATAGCCACTGTCTCCTTATATGTTAGTGGAGGCTCTATTTGGGCGGCCGTTTCCCTCCACCTTTGGGCATACACTTTAAAGGATTCGTCGTCCCTTTTGATTAGGGTCCTAAGATCTGACCTGTCAGGGGTCAAATCGATATTGTATCGGTAATGATGAAGGAAAGCGTCAGCCAGTTGTTTCCAGTTTTGGACCTGCCCTCTTTCTAACTGCATGTACCAGTTGAGAGCTGTATCGGCCAGACTCTCCTGGAAGCAGTGTATCAGGAGCTTTTCATTCTCAGTGTGTGCAGCCATCTTATGACAATACATCATAAGATGGTTCTTGGGGCAGGTTAGCCCGGCGTACTTGGGGAAGTCTGGGACTTTGAACTTGGGAGGGAAATGGATATTCTTCACCAGGCACATATCCGCCACCTCCTTGACGTCGAAATTGTGCCCCTCCACTGCCTTCAGCCTTTCTTCTAAGGAGGATATCTGCTGCTTAGAAACCTCTGGGGTGAGGATGCGTACAATCCTAGCATCCTTTTCATCATAGAAGTGTTCCTCCTCTTCCTCTTCTTCATGGCGAGAGGCGTTTTCTGCGTGGGTTTCCCCCTTATTTTGCCCTTGGCGTATGACCTCCATTAATTGAGCCATTTGCATAATTGAAAATAAAGCAGTAAAGGAGAGAGAGAATGTAGAAACCTCCGAGGCAAGCTTTCTATTAACTTCTTGAAAATTAGGGTGCTTTTTGGCAGCCTTCACTCTTTACAGCGCCGGAAACCTCTCAAAAACGCTATAAAAACTCTTAGAGACTCTCAGAAAACTCCGGAAGTGTTTTAGAGGGATTCTAGGAAGAGAATTTTATGAAGTGACAAGAGAGAGAATGAAAGAACTGTGTGAAATGAGGGGAATGGTGCGACTATTTATAGGGATTCGCGCCTGTCAGGTCGAGATGGCCATCTCATCTGACAAGGTCGAGACGGTCGTCTCGCCATTTGAGACGACCGTCTCGCCAAACGAGACGGTGGTCTCGCCACTTTCGCAAGGCTAGACGGCGGTGCTGAATACGAGACGACGGTCTCGACCCTAAAAGGCAAAAATCCTTATTTACATGTAGAAAATACCTCCTATTCTAATATGGGGCCTAATAGTCTCTCCTAATGGCTTCTTAGGCTTCATCCATCTTCAAAAAGGAGGTCTTCTGGTCTTTATTATGAGGCCGAGCAAGATTTGGGGTCTACAATTCATTACAAACGTGTTAATGAAGATAAGTTTGAATCAACTTTAATTGGTTCTTAAAAGAGTAATAAATCTCAATAGTGTCATAAATTTGTTTAAATATTATTTTCAAAATAATTTTGGTATATATCTTGCATATTGTTTGTTTTGCTTCTCTATTCCCTATTTTTGATGAAGTCAAAAGGGGGAGAAATAATTGGTTTTACATAATGATTGTTTTTATACTCACGATATGAGGGGGAGTAGTAACCTAGGGGGAGAAGTGATTAATTTTTGAATACTCACTAATCTGTATATTCAAGTGACTTAAGTGATTAATTTTTGAATACTCACTAATCTGCATATTCAAGTGACTTCTTTTGCAAAGATATTATTCAAAGAGATGTTTGTCTTCATCAAATAGGGGGAGACTGAAAGTGATGAAGATCTTATTGAATCATTTGATTAAACAAAGATCTTGTTGATTTGATGAAGTCAAAATGAAGTCAAAGGCTATTCTGGTGTAATCAAAGGTTACTTGGATAAAAAGGTAGAGTGGTTAATGAGTTTGCATCTATACTAGGTATAATCATTCTTATCTCTCTGCTGCATGAGGTTTCTTCATTTAAAAGATTTTGCAAATGCCTCTAAAAATGTGTTTAAACTGTTAAAAACAAAGTAATTTGTTAAATGGCTTTTAAGTAAACTATTTTAATTGATATTATATGAGCTTTATCAGTTAAAATGTTCTTAACACTTTCATAACAGGTTTTTAACTGATAGGTTTTCGAAATAATCGATTAAAACGTTTTAAAACATACACTCGGAACTGTTTTAATTGATATATTTTCGAATTAATCGATTGTTTTCATTAAAAGAGTTTTTGAAAACCTTCTACCAAGTATTTTAACCGATGTAGAATCGAAATAATCGATAAAAATGACTTAAGATGTTTTGAAAAGTGTTCTGGAAGAATTTTAATCGAAACAAACTTGTAATAATTGATAAAAATAACTTGAATTGTTTTGAAAGATATTCTGTCAGATATTTTAATCGATGCAAATATGAATTAATCAATTAAAACAACTAAGAGATTTTTTTCCAGAGTGTTTTAATATTATTAAAACAAGTCCGTTATCAGTTAAAATGACTTAGAAAGTTTTATGAAACTTTTTGGCAGAATTCTAATTGATTAAAATACGAAATAATAGATTAAAATAACTAAGAGGATTTTTCCAAAGTGTTTTAATCGATTAAAACAGATTGTTATCAGTTAAATCACTTAGAAAGTTTTATGAAAATATTTTGCAGTGTTTTAATCGATTAAAACAATTTAACGGATTTTTTACAAAGTCTTTTAATCGATATAAACGTTGTCGTATCAATTAAAACAAATATGAAAAATGATCAAGAACATTTTAACAAATTAAAAGAAGTTTTAACAAATTAATTCAAGACTTTTAACAGATAAAAAGATTGTTTTAACAGATTAATTAAACTAGCAGGTTGAAAAATCTTCTATATAAACAGGATTGCTTGAGTCTTTTAATATATATCTTTGAGCAATCAATCAAGTAATCATAAGTTCTACTTTCAAGAAAGAATCGCGCAAGTTTTGTGAAGTTTTTCGTAGCTCTTTCTTGAGGAAAATTTTGCATTCTTTTTGTGAAGAAACTCATTCTGCAGAGCTGCATAAACCGGGTTTGAGTGTTCTAGTTTCTTCTCTTTGTTTCTTTACTTTTCTTTACTGTATTGTGGGTGTCTGGAAGTGTGGGCACTGGTTTCTGTGGCTGGAATTTGGCTGCAGGGTTGTTCAAGAACTGGAAGTTGGTTCTTGGTGAAGGTTTAGGTGCAAGGACTGGAATTTTGGTTCTTGTGGTAGATTGGGTGTGTGATTTGAATTGTAATCTGTAAAACATTCAATCTAGTGAAACTCGGCTGGAATTTGGCTGGGAACTGGATGTAGCCCTGGGATTGGGTGAACCAGTATAAATCTTGGTTGTATCTTTCTAAACCTTTCTCTCTTTAATTCTGTTGTTGCCTGTATTGTGACTATTTTTTCTGTTTGATTCAAGAATTGGTCAGAACTCTTAATCTTTGAAATAGATAATCTGTAATTTGCGAAAATCTTTCAAAGATCAATTCACCCCCCCTCTTGATCTCAGCGTACTTTTCTAACAGTTAGCACCCCACAACTCCCCTTTCGGTTTCTATATGATGGACTAATTCTAAAATAAAGATATAGAAATTATGCCTTTACCGTATTTATTCATTGCAATATTTAAATAATTATCTACATGGCTCTAATATCTAATGCGCACAAAGGAAAGCATTAAAGGAAAGCAATAAAAGAGAGAATAGAGTGTCGCCGTCGTCAGAAGAGGCGGTCGGAGCGATGCGATGCTTTTGATTGACTGGCATTTTTTTTGAAAGAAGTGGTTCAATGCCTTTAGGTTGTCCGATAACCGGGCTCGACCTATAGGAGAGGTTTTCGAAGAGGTTTGAAGAGTCTCCATCAGTGTTTTAACCTTAAACACTGAAAAAGATGAAAAAAAGAAGAAGGCAGTTGTTTTAGAAAAAACCAACTTTGGCCTTTACAACCAGAGTCGGGTAATGGAGTTAGTTACGTGTGGGGAAGGTGTTAGCACCCCACAACGCCCCTTTCAAGTTCCCTATGATGAACTAGTTTAGAAAATAAATACTTAAAGAAATTATGCTTTTACCCTATTATTCTATCTACTTGCAGAATTTTAATGTCAACATGACCCTATTATCTAATGCACACAAAGAAAGCGATAAAGAAAACAGTAAAAAAGAGAGAGAATAAGGAAGGAACCTCCGAAGCAAGCTTTATATTAACCCTTCAAAACTTGAGGACGCTTTTTGGCAGTCCCCGCACTCTATAGGCACGCTCCTCCCGCAAAAGAAAGAAAAGTCACTCTACCGAGGGTCAGAGGTCCCAATAGGAGACTTCCTTAACCGATTTCTACTTTAAACGGAAATCAGAAAGCTCACTCGAACTCCGGAATAATGCTCAGAGTCACTCAAAAGTTCCAAAAGACTTCCTAGAGAGTGGTAGGAGTGAAAGGGTGTGAAGTTTGGAGGAATGGGGGCGCCTATTTATAGGGAGCCGCACCAGGAAAAAGTGGACGACATTTTGGACTTGGTGGGCTCCTATTTATAGGGAATCGCACCATGGCAAAAAGTGGCCATGCACGGTCGTCGATGTAGTGTGGATGGCCGTCCATGGCCAAAAGTTTCCATGGACGGCCGTCCATAGCCTTAAAGATGGCATGGACGGCCGTCTGACTGTCCTAGACGACCATCTGTTGTCTCCTGTAGATTTTTTGATTTTTATTGCCTCTAAAAACCCTTCCTATCTGAAATGGGACCTAGAGAAAGCTACTAGGGTCTTAACAAAGTCTTGACCATCTTTGAAACGGGTTATCTCTGGCTTTATTGGAGAGCCGAGCAAGATTTGGGGTCTACAGCTGCCCCCCCCCTTCACCCGACAAATTGACTATGGGCTAACGTACCATGAGGTCGATTGGCGGGTGAAGGAGTTAACCCTCTTGCCCGGTTGTCCTCTAGATGCTTCTCTCGTCGTGGTGGCTGACCCTCGGGACTGTGAATGTATTCTGGTGTTGTCTTTAGGATGCTCCTTCGGTGCGGTAGCTGACCCTTCAACTAATGAAGATTTTTCCCCTGGGATGCTCCTTGATGCGACAACTGACCCCTTACGTGGTGAACTCTTGTCTTCAGGATGCTCCCATGCCGTAGAAGCTGACCCTTAGGACAGTAGAGGTGGGTTGTATCTTCTCGATACCCTAATGATGTGCAATCCCTCCTTCAAGATACTCCTTTGCAGCGGAGCTGATCTTGTCGAATGATGACGATGGATTGCGTCTCTCAGATACTCCTTTGCGATAGAGTCGATCCTCTAGACAATGTGTAGAACTCTATCTTCTGATGCCATTTTTGCTGTGATGGTTGATCCTTGTGATAGAGAAGGTGGTGGCGGCTTACTGCTCTAGCTCATGCGTCGACATTTGTCTTCAGGACACTCCCTTGCAACGGAGCTGGTTCTTCGGACGATGTATGTGGTGGCGGCTTACTGCTCTAGGTCATGCGCCGACTCCATGGGGAGTGATTGTGCTTGACTGTTCTTGTGTAGTCATCCGGTGTGACCTTAGGCTGCCATTACCTGTCAAGACATTTTAAAACTTTTATATTTAATTCCTCTTTATCAAAAGTTTTACCTAAGCCCATTAGATGATTGATGATGTGAGTGAAGCGCTTCTGCACATCTGCAATACTTTCTCTAGTTTGCATTTTAAACAACTCATATTCTCTTATGAGAGTATGCTTTCTGGCTCTCTTTACATCAGTTGTTCCCTCATGAGTAACCTCAAGAACTTCCCACATTTCCTTGGTAGATTTGCATTGAGAGACCCTGAAAAACTCATCCATGTTTAGTGCAGAAGTAATTATGTTTTTAGCAGTACAATCACTTTGAACGTTTTTCTTTTCTTCATCACTTAGACTAGACCATTCTTTTTCTGTAATTAATGGACCATTAACAATTACATCCCAAACATTCCTATTAATGGATTCAATAAAGATCTTCATCCTAATCTTCCAAAATGGATAATCTGTACCACAAAACAGTGGAGGTCTATTAATAGAAGCTCCCTCAGAAAAAGGTAATTTGTTTTCAGCCATGAAAGATTGGACTGAAAGTCTTGAGTATTTTTCAAGACCCTTGCTCTGATACCAATTGTTAGAAAAGGAGGCTGAGATCAGGAGGGGGGCTGAATTGATCTTTAAAATATTTTTGCAAATTATAGATTATCTATTTCAAAGATTAAGAGTTCTGACCAACTCTTGAATCAAACAAAGCAAACAATCAAAGTAAAGGCAGTGACAGAATTAACGAGAGAAAGGTTTAGAAAGATACAACCAAGATTTATACTGGTTCACCCATTCCCAGGGCTACGTCTAGTTTCCAGCCAAATTCCAACTGGGTTCCACTAGATTGAATGTTTTATAGATTACAATTCAAATCACACACCCAATCTACCACAAGAACCAAAATTCCAGTCCTTGCACCTAAACCTTCACCAAGAACCAACTTCCAGTTCTTGAACAACCCTGCAGCCAAATTCCAGCCACAGAAACCAGTGCCCACACTTCTAGGAACCCACAATACAGTAAAGAAAAGTAAAGAAACAAAGGGAAGAAACTAGAACACTCAAACCAGGTTTATGCAGCTCTACAGAATGAGTTTCTTCACAAAAAGAATGCAAAATTTGCCTCAAGAAAGAGCTACGAAAAACTTCACAAAACTTGCGCGATTCTTTCGTGAATGTAGTACTTATGATTGCTTGAATGATTGCTCAAAGGTGTGTTTTAAAAGACTCAAGCAATCCTGTTTATATAAAGGATTTTTCAAACTGCTGGTTTAATTAATCTGTTAAAACAATCTTTTCATCTGTTAAAAGTCTTGAATTAATCTGTTAAAACTTCTTTTAATCTGTTAAAATATTCTTGATCATTTTCCAGATTTGTTTTAACTGATACGACAATGTTTATATCAATTAAAACACTTTGTAAAAAATCGTTCAAATTCTTTTAATCGATTATTTCACCTTTTAATCGATTAAAATTCTGCTGAATGTTTTCATAAAACTTTCTAAGTGTTTTTAACTGATAACAATCTATTTTAATCGATTAAAACACTTTGGAAAAAAATCCTCTTAGTTATTTTAATCGATTGATTCGCATTTTAATTGATTAGAATTCTGCCAAAAAGTTTCATAAAACTTTCTAAGTCATTTTAACTGATAACAAACTTGTTTTAATCGATTAAAACACTTTGGAAAAATCTCTTAGTTGTTTTAATCGATTATTTCGCATTTGTATGGATTAAAATACTGACAGAACATCTTACAAAACACTTCAAGTTATTTTAGTCGATTATTTCGAGTTTGTATCGATTAAAATTATGCCAGAACACTTTTCAAAACATCTTAAGTCATTTTAATCAATTATTTCAATTCTACATTCGTTAAAATACTGGCAGAAGGTTTTCAAAAATTCTTTTAATGAAAATAATCGATTATTTCGAAGATATATCAATTAAAACAGTTCCAGTGTATGTTTTAAAAGTTTTTATTTGATTTATTTCGAAAACCTATCAGTTAAAAACTTGTTAAGAACATTTGAATTGATAAAGCTCATATAATATCTGTTAAAACAGTTTACTTAAAATTCATTTAACAAAATACTTTGTTTTTAACAGTTTAAACACGTTTTAGAGGCATTTGCAAAATCTTTTAAATGAAGAAACCTCATGCAGCAGAGAGATAAGAATGATTATACCTAAGTAAAGATGCAGACTCACTAATCACTCTACCCTTTTATCTAAGTGACCTTTGACTGCAATAGAAAAGCCTTTTAACTTCATTTTGACTTCATCAAATCAACAAGATCTTCGTTTAAATGATTCAATAAGATCTTCATCACTTTCAATTATCCCCCGGGGCTAGCCCGACCCCCGGGAATTTTTGGGCACATATTCCCTTACTAATTAATAAAGAATACATTTCTTACTCTCTGCTTCTCTTCTTGCTATTTCATGTATAGACCTCATAATAACCTTGTCTAAACAAACAAAAGAAAAGAAGAATAAAAGCGCGTTCAAATAAACAAAGTGTACCATTTCCATAATAATCAAGCTGGTTCATTAAGAAGCACAAAATAAGGTTTTACCCCACTATAAATAAAATCGTGTTTCGCCAATATTGTGTAAAAACAAAAAAGAGAAAAGGAAAAAGCTCATAGAAGCCAAAGGCCAAAAGAAAAGGGCAAAATACCCGGTTGGAAACCCACTAAGGGGGCTACGCAAAAGATAGGGTCAACCTGTTAGGACACCTGAACAAAAATAAAGGGTAGCCTAGGCAAAAGTTAGGGTTACAAAATAAGGTCCGCTAGGATTCCCTAAACAGAAAAGAAAAAGGAAGGAACCTAGACAAAAGATAGGACCAAAACACAATATCCTAGTTCGAAAACCCAAAGGGCGGTGTAGGGAAATCAATCAGACATAAAAGCAACGGAAATAGGCTAAGGCGCAAAACCACAAAGAAAAACGTTTGCTTAGACAAAAGCTTAAACACTCAGGCCTAACCTTAGCCAGCCATACTTACAAAATCTTTTCTGAACAAAAGCTTATCCTCTACTTCTTTTCTCTTGACCCTCACAACATTATTCTAACAATTAGTTTGAGAATATGGAGGCATATAATCAACAAGAGGATTGAAATCCCTAAAGCGAAGAAAAAAGGGGTACCAACATGACAAAGGGTGCTTTCCAAAAAAAAAAAGAGAGAATAAGAGAAAGTCATTCTTCGGTCATGCTAAATCCAAAACGGCATGAAAGAATACAGCAGAAAAACAAAGATCAGAGGGCACCCGTCTCTACAAGACACACCAGTTAATCCTTCTGAAAAACTAATGAAATAGGCATTATAGGACATCAAACATGAAAACATTGCATGCATAATATGTTTTGAACAAGGTCCTATTTTCTTCAAAAAAAAATCAGCTAAATTCGAGACCACCGTCTCGCCTTCCCGGACCGCCGTCTTGACTCGCGTTGAAACGAGACCGCCGTCTCAACCTTCGTGACCGCCATCTCGTTTTGGATGAAAACGAGACCGCCTTCTCGCTTGGCGAGAAGGCCGTCTCGACATAGGTCCAAAACGAGACCGTTGTCCTCGAAGTTCCAGACGGCGGTCCCGAGTCTCGCAAAATCGAGACTGCTGTCTCGAAATCCCAGACGGCAGTGCCAACTTGCAGCGAGAATCCTATAAATAAGAGCCTTTGGGGGGGGGGGGGGGTTCAAGCATCCTCATCTGCACTCCTACATACCTTTCTTCTATATTTGAGCACTTTCTCACCAAAATGCATAGAGGCGAAACTTCAAGAAAGAGAAGGGGTTCTGGCCCAAGTGCTCCCACGATCCCAATCCCGTAGGACCCGACTCAACTCTCACCCCAACACCATGCCTGCCTAGAGCACATCCAGGGGTACATGTGGCATCCCATGTTGAAGTTGGACTTCGGCATCCTCGCCGAATTCGGATGGGAGGATGACGTGCGTGCCTACCTCGACAACATCGGGTGGCGCTTCCTCCTCCAGTCTCCCCCCACCCACATCTACCCACAGGCGGTGATGGAGTTTCTTGCCTCCATCACGTACTACGAACTCCCCATGATGGTACCGGGACTCCCGCCGGTCAAGATGGTGTCCTACTACAAGAATGGGTCGTACCAGACGACGACCCTAGATGAATTCAACGTGTCTATCAACTTCGTCCGGCCCGAAGACATCCTGACCCACGAGTACCGAGGGACCATCTGTGAGCGACCTCCTACCCTCATAGCCGGTGAGATGTGGGAAGATCACACCGGGATGCGCATACTGGCATCCCTGCTGAAAGGGTCCGCACCCACTCCTGCTCTCCGCATCTGCCACAAGCTGCTGGCAGGAACTCTGCATGGGCGGAAGGAGAGTCAGGGGAAGGTCACCTACCCGGACCTCTTCTCCCTCCACTGCATGAGCCAAGGGCGCCGGTGCAATCCCGATTACTTCTTTGTGAAGGCCCTCAAAGATTTTGGGTGCCGCCCTGTGGGAGCCATCCTTATGGCTCCCCTCATCACCACGCTGGCAGAAAAATGGGGGTGCAGTGGCAGAGAGAGCATCTCCCCCGATCTTCGACTCGAGTCCATCAACAAGTCCATACTTGTTAGCATGGGGATACTGATCCGTCAAGGATCCCGGTTGGCCCTCCACCCCTTGCTAGCCATGACGCTAGACCTCCAGGATCTGGTGGCGATGCAAGACCTCCCGACACCCCCGGAGTTCCACCACCAACAACAACAAAAACAACAACAACAGTACAGGGACGACTTTGCTAGCATCAACCGCAACATCTATAGCTTGCCTCAACAATTCGACCAGATGTCCCTAAGACAGGATGTCTTCGAGACGCAAATGGAGACCTTCGGCCAGGTACAAGAAGGGATGAGACAAGACCTGGCACTGCTCCGATAAGAAAATCTTGATTCAGTCTAAAGCCAGACAGAGTTTCAAAGACATATGTACCGGCAGTTCCCTCCTCCCGGATCGTCTCCCGGCTCTAGCCCACCGTCTTAGGGATAGTACCCCAAAATAAATGTTGTAATCAAATTTTATCATAAAGAAAAATTTCTTTCATTCATTTTTGCTCTCTTTCCGAAAAAAAAGAGTCAGCGTAACAAAAAGAGACTAAAAAAGTAAAAAGACTTACGCTTAATCTCGAAAAAGTCAAAATCCGAAATCACGAGAAAAAAGACAAAACCGCAGAAAAAAGGCAAGATTAAAAACAAGACAAGATTCGCAAGTCAGCCACATTGGCCAAGAGTTTCTCGACGACCAGCAAAGTCGAACTACAAAACAAGACTACCCGGATGACCACTGGAAGGGTCGAAATACCCCCCAGCAAAATCGGACGATTACCCCAGAAAAGTCAAAAACAAATATCAAAAAGCAAGAGAACGCATCTCAACACCGGCGCATGATCAGAATCAGTAAGCCGCCACCACAACCAAAGGGTCAGCTACAGTATCGAAGGAGCATCTTGAGGCACCTAACTAGATGAGGGTTCGTACTCGTCAACCAAGGGGTCAGCTACCGCATCAAAGGAGCATCCTAAGGTTTCTCACACGATGCATGAGCTAGAGTAGTAAGCCGTCACCACTAGCAGTCCTACAAAGTGGACTCAACACCAGATGGGGGTGTATACTCATCAGGCCTTACAAAAGGGGGCTTACCAGACAGGGGTTCATACTCGTCAAACACCAGATGGGGGTGTATACTCATCAGGCCTTACAAAAGGGGGCTTACCAGACAGGGGTTCATACTTGTCAAACCAGATGGGGGTTCATACTCATCAACTGAAGGGGTCAGCTACCGCAAGAAGGAGCATCCCGGAGGCATACACTTTTTCCCAGAGGATTAGCCACCGTAAGACGGAGCATCCAGAGGACAACCAGGCAAGAGGGTTAACTCCTTCACCCTCCAGCTAATCTTCTTGGCACAACAGGCCACACAGTTGGCTAGTCAGGTGAAGGGGCGCAACTGTAGACCCAAAATCTTGTCCAGCCTCAAAATAAGAGTAGAAGACCTCCTATTCGAAGATGGACAAAGCCTAAAAAGCCACTAGGAGAGACTATTAGGCCCCATATTAGAGTAGGAAGGCTTTCTTGTACAAAAAATAAGGATTTTCACCTTCAAGGGTCGAGACCGCCGTCCCGAATGGTGAGATCGCCGTCTCAACCTTGCCAGTCGAGACCGCCATCTCGACTTGACAGTCGCGAATCCCTATAAATAGGGGGCTCTCTCCCCTTCATTTCACACAGTTCTTCCACCTTTCCTTCTGCAATTTCTCGAATTTCTTCCCTTAGAGTCCCTCCGAAGCATTTCTGGAGTCTCTAAGTGTTTAAGAGAGTTTTTATAGCGTTTTCAAGAGAGAATTCAATGTTGTAAGAGCGAAGGGTTGCCAAAACGCGCCCTATTTTTTATGAGAATCAATTAAAGCTTGCTCCGGAGGTTTATTCACTCTCTCCTTCTCTTTTATTGTCTTTTGTTTACTTATATTAAATTGTGCAATAGCTACTAGGGCCATGTAGTCATTATTTTTATTCCGCAAATAAAAGGGTAAAAGCGTCATTTCAAAAGTTTATTTATAAAATAACTTTCCTGTCATAGGGAACCCGCAAGGGGCGTCGTAAGGGAGCTAACACCTCCCTTACACGTAACTAACTCCCTTACCCAACTCTGGTTTTAACGAACGAAGTTGGTTTTTCTAAGAAACTAACGCCTTTTTCCTCCCTTTTTTGATGTTTCTGGTAAAAACATCGGTGGCGACTCCTTAAGAACCCTTTCAAATTTGTTCTTAGGTTAGCTCGGTTATCGGACGATCTAAGAACACCCTTTCGAAAACCTCGCCCTTAAGTTCAGCCCAGTTATCAGACAACCTAAAGGCGTTGTAACCTCACCCATAAAAAGGCAAAAAATGGGAAGTCAGAACCATCGCATCGCTCTGACCGCCTCTTTTGACGGCGGTGACAGTCGTTAAAACCAGAGTTGGGTAAGGGAGTTAGTTATGTGTAAGGGAGGTATTAGCTCCCCGACGACGCCCCTTTCGGGTTCCCTATGATGGGCCAGTTATTTTATAAATAAACTTTTGAAATGACGCTTTTACCCTTTTATTTGCGAAATTAAAAAAATAATGACTACATGGCCCTAGTAGCTATTGCACAATTTAATGTAAGTAAAAAGGACAATAAAAGAGAGGTAGAGAGTGAAGAAATCTCCGAAGCAAGCTTTGATTCATTCTCGTGAAAAATAGGGTGCGTTTTGGCAGCCCTTCGCTCTACAATGCCGCTTTTTCGCTATGAAACTCTCTTAAAACACTCAAAAACTCCGGAAATTCTTCGGAGGGGCTCTAAAAGAGGAATTCTAAGAACATGTAGAAGGAAGAATGGAAGAACTATGTGAAAAGAAGGGGAGAGCACCCCCTATTTATAGGGATTCGCGCCTATCAAGTCGAGACGGTCATCTCGCCTATCGGGACGACCGTCTCAACTTACCGAATGACGAGAGGGTCATCTCGCCAAACGGGAACGCAGTCTCACCATAGCAAGTGGCGAGACGGCCGTCTCGCCAAACGAGACGGCGGTCTCGACTTTGCTATTTGGCGAGACGGCGGTCCCGAAAAGCGAGACGGCAGTCTCGACCCCTAAGGTGGGAATCCTTTATATTTTGTACAGAAAAGCCTTCCTACTCTAATATGGGGCCTAATAGTCTCCCCTAGTGGCTTTTTAGGCTTTGTCCATCTTCGAATAGGAGGTCTTCTGCTCTTTATATTGAGGTCGGGCAAGATTTGGGGTCTACAGCTGCCCCCCCTTCACCTGACTAGCCGACTGTGTGGCCTGTTGTGCCAAGAAGATCGACTGGAGGGTGAAGGAGTTAACCCTCTTGCCCGGTTGTCCTTCGGATGCTCCATCTTGCGATGGCTGATCCTCTGGAGAAAAATGTGTTGTGCGCCTCCAGGATGCTCCTTCTTGCGATAGCCAACCTCTTTGGTTTACACATGGTAGAACCTCAGGATGCTCCTTCTAACGGTAGTTGATCCTTCGGTTGATGAGTATAAACCCCCCATCAGGATGGTAGTTACAGTCCACTGTGCGTAGGACTGGATGAGTATAAACCCCCCATCAGGCTGGTAGTTGCAGCCCACTGTGCATAGGGTTGAATGAGTATAAACCCCCATCAGGCTGGTATGGTCCTCTGTGTTGGACCGGTTGCGATGAGAGGACCCATGAGGATGGCTCCCACAGGACGACACCCAAAATCCTTAAGGGCCTTCATGAAGAAATAGTCGGGATTGCACCGGCACCCCTGGCTCATGTAGTGAAGGGCGAAGAGGTCCGGATGGGTGACCTTCCCCTGACTCTCCTTCTGCCCGTGGAGAGTTCCCACCAACAGCTTGTGGCAGATGCGGAGAGCGGGAGTGAGCGCGAACCCTTTGAGTAGGGACGATAGTACACGCATCCCGGTGAGGTCGTCCCACATATGTTTTCAGTCCTAACAGTTTGACCTTTTTGTAACTAGTGTCTATAAGAAAAGTTACAGTCCATTCTTTGATAATTCCTTTGAATTTCAATGTATTACCACGCAGCATTCCATGTAAAGTATTAAGAGAAATGTAAACATCTATAGCTTGAATCATGTTTATGTTGTTGTCAAAATAAAAGACACTTCCATTCATGAATAACAGTAATAGTTTTCCCACATTATGTCACTGGTCGAGTTCCCAATTCAAAGATTTGTTCAGCCTTCGCTTTCTAATTTAAAAATTTGTGCCATTGAAAGAAAATTGAATATGGATACGTTTCGAAACAGACTGCTCGAACCAGTCATGATTTTGATCATGTTTACAGCAGAGAATTGAGAGGAGATTTTGAAAATATGAAAACAGAAGAAAGATGATAAGTTGAGAAATGATAAGTTCAGAACCTGGTTTGATGAAGAAACGGATTTCAAGTTTTTGAAATTCAAAGAGACATTTAAACACATTATCCAGATTCTGGATTATCATAAAGACCTGGGTTTTTTAATCGAATTGGCCTATCAAACTTTAATTAGATGCTGTAAATCATGTTTTCAGAACCTAATTAATTGATTAATCAACTCATTATCTATTAATTTGATTCTTGACATTTGGGTTGAAAACATCTACAGTGAATTAATCGATTGTTTTATGAAAGAATCGATTTGTATGGTACAGAATGTAATAAAAAAAATATCACCAGTATTTCAATCGATTAAAACGTAAATGAATCGATTAAAATAACTTAGAAAATCTTTTCAATCGAT
Organism: Sphenostylis stenocarpa; assembly: GCA_963425845.1. Classification (NCBI taxonomy): domain Eukaryota; kingdom Viridiplantae; phylum Streptophyta; class Magnoliopsida; order Fabales; family Fabaceae; genus Sphenostylis; species Sphenostylis stenocarpa. The sequence continues at coordinate 46,472,969 of OY731403.1, forward strand.
TAAAACGAACTTTCAATCGATTAAAATGACTTGAAAATATATGTGCAGATTTTCAATCGATTGAAACGACTTTATATCAGCTAAAATAACTTGGAAAGTTTTATAAAGAGGTTTTTAAACAAATCAATCGATTAATACGTGATTCAATCGATTGTTTTATACTTAGAAAATGTTTGTAAAACGTTTTAACTGATAAAAACGTGGTCGTATCAACTAAAACATTTTCTGTTAAAGATCAAGAACGCATTAATGGGTTGAAAGGACTTTTAACAGATTGTAACGGCTATTTCAACAGATTAAAACAAACTTTCAACAGATTAATTAATGCAGCAGATTTGAAAATACTCTTTTATAAACAGATTTGCTTGAAACTTTGAGATATAGATCACACATCAGTTTTGACACAATTCAAGCAATCAATACAAACAACTATTAGCATTTTTCAAGAAAGATACACAACTGTTTTTGTGAACTTCTTTTGAAATCTTTCTTGAGGCACTTTGCATTTCTTTGAAGAAGAAACTGACTGTGGATTGGTGTAATCCGGTTTGAGCTTTCTTTGTTTCTTCTTTTAAATTTCTATTCATTCATTTGTACTGTTTTGTACCTGGAATTTGGGTACAAGTTTTCTGCAGCTGTTGTAGAAAGTTGCCAAGAACTGGAATTTGGTTCTTGGTGGAAAGGTTAAAGCAAGAGCTGGAATTTGGTTCTTGTGTGTGGTGCCTGGAATTTGGGCACTCGGTTTCTCTGCTAGCTGGAATTTGGTTGCAGAGGTTTCCAAGAGCTGGAATTTGGTTCTTGGTGGAGAGTTAGAATAGGTGTAAGAGGGTGAGTCTCGTAAAACATCTATTCTAGTGGAACCCAACTGGAATTTAGTCGGAGACTCGGACGTAGCCCTGGTATTGGGTGAACCAAGTATAAAATTACCGGTGAAATCTTTCCTAACCTTTCTCTCTTTAATTTCTCGCTGCTGCACTTAAACTGTTTGATTGCTTTGTGATTTGTGAATTGATAAGTAATCTTAATTTTCGAATTAGATAATCTGTGTATTGCGAAAAACTTTCAAAAATCAATTCACCCCCCCTCTTGATTTAAAACTACTTTTCTAACAATTGGTATCAGAGCCAGGTTCTGAACTTATCATTTCTCAACTTATCATCTTTCTTCTGTTTTCATATTTTCAAAATCTCCTCTCAATTCTCTGCTGTAAACATGATCAAAATCATGACTGGTTCGAGCAGATCTGTTTGAAACGTATCCATATTCAATTTTCTTTCAATGGCACAAATTTTTAAATTAGAAAGCGAAGGCTGAACAAATCTTTGAATTGGGAACTCGACCGGTGACATAATGTGGGAAAACTATTACCTGTTATTCATGAATGGAAGTGTCTTTTATTTTGACAACAACATAAACATGATTCAAGCTATAGATGTTTACATTTCTCTTAATACTTTACATGGAATGCTGCGTGGTAATACATTGAAATTCAAAGGAATTATCAAAGAATGGACTGTAACTTTTCTTATAGACACTAGTTACAAAAAGGTCAAACTGTTAGGACTGAAAACATAGTTTATCAAAGATTTTTTAATAATTGTTTCTGGTAATAAGTTATTGATTACTAGGAAATCCAATAAACACATGTTTTCATTAAATTTCTTGATATTACATTGCAATATATTTGAAATAATTTTGAGCATGCATTGGTTCAAAACTCTTGGTGAAATTCATTGAACTGTGCAACCCTGATAATTTGCTTTAATCATCAATGTCACGAGGTGACATCGTAAGGAAACCAATCTGGGACAACAATTCAAGAATTGAATAACGTGGTACAGGGAATGTATGTTTTATGGTCGATACAGGGATAAATTTTATATTGTTTTAGAATTCTGGATTGATTGTCATCACCTGTCCTCATTACTAATCATTGCCCACTCTACCGGAATAACATTCCTCAAAAGATAATGATGACTGGTTCACTATAAGTGAGAATAACACCCATCATACTACATTAATAAGAATGCAGTTATTTGCTTGGATAATGACAACTGCAGGGTTCAAAATGGGTTGGCTATTATGAAAGAAAATTCCTATCTCGAGTACATCATTAACTCGTGATTCATGCAATTTATGGTATCATGCATTCTGTGTGGGATTTGGTCAGTACATGATTATGCCTCGATGTGTAGTAGAAATTCCAAGTGTGGTGTCAACCATGGACTGTAATGCGATCAATAATAACAATGAACTGCTAAAAGATTTCTTTTCAGGAAAAGTTTCTGTGTCTGCTTGCTCGATACAGGAGTGACAGCAGTTGTTGACTCAAATAGTTGATAGAGCAAAATTAGTTCCAAGCAAAAAGGAAAGCCTATTATCTTTTGATATTGGTGGGAATCAAATGAATGATCACCAAGCCGGTGGATAAGCGATTCAATCAGGGAAATTGGGATGACTAGTTCCCCTCATCATCTTTATCTTCTCGCTTATTTCTATCTTTATATTGTTTGCATGGATCGTGATATTAACTGGTGTTATACCGTAAACATTTGCCTTAATCTTTGGTTAAATATGGGTTAGGATCTAATCTAGATCAGATCAGGCGTAAATAGAATTTAAATAGATCCCCGAGAGCTTTAGTTAAATAAGATTTTATTCTCGATAGATCTATTAGCTAAGATTTAATCAATATAGTCTGTTAGTATTGTTAAAACATCCTTCTAAATGATCAGTTTTACAAAATATGCATTAAACATTACTTCATTTTCAAAACTGATTGTTTTAATCAATACAACATCTTGTTAATCGATTAAATGAACTTATTCAACATGTTTTAATCGATTTAAAATCGAAATAATCGATTATTTTTACTAAAGTTTCATGTTTTCAAAATCTTAAATGTTTTAATCGATTAAACTTTTCTTTCAATCGATTAAAATCATTTACCAAGAACATTTTAACCGATTATGCTCTGTTTTTAATCGATTTTTATTCTGGGAAGAAAGATTAAAGGCTTTAGTTAATGGTCGTTTCAGTAAACATGCTACTAAAGCGTGATTCCCTTATCTTTACACGTGTTAATTGTATTCATTACAAACGTGTTAATGGAGATAAGTTTGAATCAACTTTAATTGATTCTTTTCATGAGTGAAATATTGATTCACTTTTGTATTTTCAAAAACTTGAGCATATTTTTCGAAACCTTACATTCTTCTCTCTTCTATTCCCTATTTTTGATGAAGTCAAAAGGGGGAGAAATAGTTGCATCACTTTAAGATAAATTTAAGAACAACATTTTAGGGGAGAAATAAGTTTTAGGGGAGAAACAAAACTTTATTACATTCTTATATTTCTCACCTAACCGCATTATCAAGTGACTTATTTTGCAGAGATTGTTTTTTTCAAAATGGTGTTTGTCTTCATCAAATAGGGGGAGACCGAAAGTGATCCTAGCAAAGATCTCATTGATTTGATGAAGTCAAAAATAAAGTCAAGGGTCAACTCTGCAGCTAGTCAAACAAGTCACTCGAACAAAGGAGTCGAAGACTTAGTGTGTCTAAACGAAAGCTTAGGTAAAACCACTTTACCTTTTCCACTCGCATAAAGCTTCTTCACTCAATTTGCAAAATGCCTCAAAAATAGTTTTAAACAAATCAAAAACAAAAGCATTTTGGCAAAGAATTTTCTTAAACAAGTTATTAACCGATAAAGGTTTGAAAGAATCAATTTAAAACACTTAGAATGTTTTAAAAAGTGTTTTTACAATATTTTAATCGATACAAACTTCTTTTAATCGATTAAAACTCTTTATGACCGATTAGAATTCGAATATAATAGGTCGAATGCAATATAATCGATCAGATCTTAAATATGAGCGATTAGAATTATTTTAATCGATTAAAACACGTTTCAATCGATTAAAATCACTTTGGATGTCGTGATGATCGATCAGAATGAGATTATGACCGATCGAAGTTGGTTATGATCGATCGAATTGAATTATGACCGATCAGACTTATTTCAATCGATTAAAACGCATTTCAATCGATTAAAATAACTTAGAAAATCTTTTCAATCGATTAAAACGAACTTTCAATCGATTAAAATGACTTGAAAATATATGTGCAGATTTTCAATCGATTGAAACGACTTTATATCGACTAAAATAACTTGGAAAGTTTTATAAAGAGGTTTTTAAACAAATCAATCGATTAATACGTGATTCAATCGATTGTTTTATACTTAGAAAATGTTTGTAAAACGTTTTAACCGATAAAAACGTGGTCGTATCAACTAAAACATTTTCTCGTTAAAGATCAAGAACGCATTAATGGGTTGAAAGGACTTTTAACAGATTGTAACGGCTATTTCAACAGATTAAAACAAACTTTCAACAGATTAATTAATGCAGCAGATTTGAAAATACTCTTTTATAAACAGATTTGCTTGAAACTTTGAGATATAGATCACACATCAGTTTTGACACAATTCAAGCAATCAATACAAACAACTATTAGCATTTTTCAAGAAAGATACACAACTGTTTTTGTGAACTTCTTTTGAAATCTTTCTTGAGGCACTTTGCATTTCTTTGAAGAAGAAACTGACCGTGGATTGGTGTAATCCGGTTTGAGCTTTCTTTGTTTCTTCTTTTAAATTTCTATTCATTCATTTGTACCTGTTTTGTACCTGGAATTTGGGTACAAGTTTTCTGCAGTATTGTAGAAAGTTGCCAAGAACTGGAATTTGGTTCTTGGTGGAAAGGTTAAAGCAAGAGCTGGAATTTGGTTCTTGTGTGTGGTGCCTGGAATTTGGGCACTCGGTTTCTCTCGCTGACTGGAATTTGGTTGCAGAGGTTTCCAAGAGCTGGAATTTGGTTCTTGGTGGAGAGTTAGAATAGGTGTAAGAGGGTGAGTCTCGTAAAACATCTATTCTAGTGGAACCCAGCTGGAATTTGGCTGGAGACTGGACGTAGCCCTGGTATTGGGTGAACCAAGTATAAAATTACCGGTGAAATCTTTCCTAACCTTTCTCTCTTTAATTTCTGCTGCTGCACTTAAACTGTTTGATTGCTTTGTGATTTGTGAATTGATAAGTAATCTTAATTTTCGAATTAGATAATCTGTGTATTGCGAAAAACTTTCAAAAATCAATTCACCCCCCCTCTTGATTTAAAACTACTTTTCTAACAATTGGTATCAGAGCCAGGTTCTGAACTTATCATTTCTCAACTTATCATCTTTCTTCTCGTTTTCATATTTTCAAAATCTCCTCTCAATTCTCTCGTGTAAACATGATCAAAATCATGACTCGGTTCGAGCAGATCTGCTTTGAAACGTATCCATATTCAATTTTCTTTCAATGGCACAAATTTTTAAATTAGAAAGCGAAGGCTGAACAAATCTTTGAATTGGGAACTCGACCAGTGACATAATGTGGGAAAACTATTACTGTTATTCATGAATGGAAGTGTCTTTTATTTTGACAACAACATAAACATGATTCAAGCTATAGATGTTTACATTTCTCTTAATACTTTACATGGAATGCTGCGTGGTAATACATTGAAATTCAAAGGAATTATCAAAGAATGGACTGTAACTTTTCTTATAGACACTAGTTACAAAAAGGTCAAACTGTTAGGACTGAAAACATAGTTTATCAAAGATTTTTTAATAATTGTTTCTGGTAATAAGTTATTGATTACTAGGAAATCCAATAAACACATGTTTTCATTAAATTTCTTGATATTACATTGCAATATATTTGAAATAATTTTGAGCATGCATTGGTTCAAAACTCTTGGTGAAATTCATTGAACCGTGCAACCCCGATAATTTGCTTTAATCATCAATGTCACGAGGTGACACCGTAAGGAAACCAATCTGGGACAGACAATTCAAGAATTGAATAACGTGGTACAGGGAATGTATGTTTTATGGTCAAGTACAGGGATAAATTTTATATTGTTTTAGAATTCCGGATTGATTGTCATCACCTGTCCTCATTACTAATCATTGCCCACTCTACCGAATAACATTCCTCAAAAGATAATGATGACTGGTTCACTATAAGTGAGAATAACACCCATCATACTACATTAATAAGAATGCAGTTATTTGCTTGGATAATGACAACTGCAGGGTTCAAAATGGGTTGGCTATTATGAAAGAAAATTCCTATCTCAGTACATCATTAACCTGTGATTCATGCAATTTATGGTATCATGCATTCTGTGTGGGATTTGGTCAAGTACATGATTATGCCTCCGATGTGTAGTAGAAATTCCAAGTGTGGTGTCAACCATGGACTGTAATGCAGTCAATAATAACGATAGAACTGCTAAAAGATTTCTTTTCAGGAAAAGTTTCGTATGCGTTCGTCGATACTGAGAGTGACGCAGCTTGTTGACTCAAATAGTTGATAGAGCAAAATTAGTTCCAAGCAAAAGGAAAGCCTATTATCTTTTGATATTGGTGGGAATCAAATGAATGATCACCAAGCTGGTGGATAAGCAGTTCAATCAGGAAATTGGGATGACTAGTTCCCCTCATCATCTTTATCTTCTCGCTTATTTCTATCTTTATATTGTTTGCATGGATGTGATATTAACTGGTGTTATACCGAAACATTTGCCTTAATCTTTGGTTAAATATGGGTTAGGATCTAATCTAGATCAGATCGGCGTAAATAGAATTTAAATAGATCCCCGAGAGCTTTAGCTAAATAAGATTTTATTCTGATAGATCTATTAGCTAAGATTTAATCAATATAGTCTGTTAGTATTGTTAAAACATCCTTCTAAATGATCAGTTTTACAAAATATGCATTAAACATTACTTCATTTTCAAAACTGATTGTTTTAATCAATACAACATCTTGTTAATCGATTAAATGAACTTATTCAACATGTTTTAATCGATTTAAAATCGAAATAATCGATTATTTTTACTAAAGTTTCATGTTTTCAAAATCTTAAATGTTTTAATCGATTAAACTTTTCTTTCAATCGATTAAAATCATTTACCAAGAACATTTTAACCGATTATGCTCTGTTTTTAATCGATTTTTATTCGGGAAGAAAGATTAAAGGCTTTAGTTAATGGTCATGTTTCGTAAACATGCTACTAAAGCGTGATTCCCTTATCTTTACACGTGTTAATTGTATTCATTACAAACGTGTTAATGGAGATAAGTTTGAATCAACTTTAATTGATTCTTTTCATGAGTGAAATATTGATTCACTTTTGTATTTTCAAAAACTTGAGCATATTTTTCGAAACCTTACATTCTTCTCTCTTCTATTCCCTATTTTTGATGAAGTCAAAAGGGGGAGAAATAGTTGCATCACTTTAAGATAAATTTAAGAACAACATTTTAGGGGAGAAATAAGTTTTAGGGGAGAAACAAAACTTTATTACATTCTTATATTTCTCACCTAACTGCATTATCAAGTGACTTATTTTGCGAGAGATTGTTTTTTTCAAAATGGTGTTTGTCTTCATCAAATAGGGGAGACTGAAAGTGATCCTAGCAAAGATCTCATTGATTTGATGAAGTCAAAAATAAAGTCAAGGGTCAACTTCTGCAGCTAGTCAAACAAGTCACTCGGAACAAAGGAGCTGAAGACTTAGTGTGTCTAAACGAAAGCTTAGGTAAAACCACTTTACCTTTTCCACTGCATAAAGCTTCTTCACTCAATTTGCAAAATGCCTCAAAAATAGTTTTAAACAAATCAAAAACAAAAGCATTTTGGCAAAGAATTTTCTTAAACAAGTTATTAACTCGATAAAGGTTTGAAAGAATCAATTTAAAACACTTAGAATGTTTTAAAAAGTGTTTTTACAATATTTTAATCGATACAAACTTCTTTTAATCGATTAAAACTCTTTATGACCGATTAGAATTCGAATATAATAGGTCAGAATGCAATATAATCGATCAGATCTTAAATATGAGCGATTAGAATTATTTTAATCGATTAAAACACGTTTCAATCGATTAAAATCACTTTGGATGTCAGTATGATCGATCAGAATGAGATTATGACCGATCAGAGTTGGTTATGATCGATCGAATTGAATTATGACCGATCAGACTTATTTCAATCGATTAAAACGCATTTCAATCGATTAAAATAACTTAGAAAATCTTTTCAATCGATTAAAACGAACTTTCAATCGATTAAAATGACTTGAAAATATATGTGCAGATTTTCAATCGATTGAAACGACTTTATATCAGCTAAAATAACTTGGAAAGTTTTATAAAGAGGTTTTTAAACAAATCAATCGATTAATACGTGATTCAATCGATTGTTTTATACTTAGAAAATGTTTGTAAAACGTTTTAACCGATAAAAACGTGGTCGTATCAACTAAAACATTTTCTGTTAAAGATCAAGAACGCATTAATGGGTTGAAAGGACTTTTAACAGATTGTAACGGCTATTTCAACAGATTAAAACAAACTTTCAACAGATTAATTAATGCAGCAGATTTGAAAATACTCTTTTATAAACAGATTTGCTTGAAACTTTGAGATATAGATCACACATCGGCTTTGACACAATTCAAGCAATCAATACAAACAACTATTAGCATTTTTCAAGAAAGATACACAACTGTTTTTGTGAACTTCTTTTGAAATCTTTCTTGAGGCACTTTGCATTTCTTTGAAGAAGAAACTGATCGTGGATTGGTGTAATCCGGTTTGAGCTTTCTTTGTTTCTTCTTTTAAATTTCTATTCATTCATTTGTACTCGTTTTGTACCTGGAATTTGGGTACAAGTTTTCTCAAGTTGTTGTAGAAAGTTGCCAAGAACTGGAATTTGGTTCTTGGTGGAAAGGTTAAAGCAAGAGCTGGAATTTGGTTCTTGTGTGTGGTGCCTGGAATTTGGGCACTCGGTTTCTCTCGTAGCTGGAATTTGGTTGCGAGAGGTTTCCAAGAGCTGGAATTTGGTTCTTGGTGGAGAGTTAGAATAGGTGTAAGAGGGTGAGTCTCGTAAAACATCTATTCTAGTGGAACCCAGCTGGAATTTAGCTGGAGACTGGACGTAGCCCTGGTATTGGGTGAACCAAGTATAAAATTACCGGTGAAATCTTTCCTAACCTTTCTCTCTTTAATTTCTGCTGCTGCACTTAAACTGTTTGATTGCTTTGTGATTTGTGAATTGATAAGTAATCTTAATTTTCGAATTAGATAATCTGTGTATTGCGAAAAACTTTCAAAAATCAATTCACCCCCCCTCTTGATTTAAAACTACTTTTCTAACACTGTGCATAGGGTTGAATGAGTATAAACCCCCATCAGGCTGGTATGGTCCTCTGTGTTGGACCGGTTGCGATGAGAGGACCCATGAGGATGGCTCCCACAGGACGACACCCAAAATCCTTAAGGGCCTTCATGAAGAAATAGTCGGGATTGCACCGGCACCCCTGGCTCATGTAGTGAAGGGCGAAGAGGTCCGGATGGGTGACCTTCCCCTGACTCTCCTTCTGCCCGTGGAGAGTTCCCACCAACAGCTTGTGGCAGATGCGGAGAGCGGGAGTGAGCGCGAACCCTTTGAGTAGGGACGATAGTACACGCATCCCGGTGAGGTCGTCCCACATCTCACTGCTTATGTGTAAGTGATGGAGGCAAGGAACTCCATCACTGCTTATGTGCAAATGAGGGTGGCAAGAGACTGGAGGAGGAAGCCCCACCTGATGTTGTCAAAATACGCCCGTACGTCATCCTCCCATCCGAACTCGGCGAGGATATGGAAGTCCATCTTCAGCATGGGTTGCCATGCATAACCCTGGATATGCTCTAAACGGGCCTGATGCTGGGGTGAGAGCCGGGTCGGGTCCGGCGGGACCGCAGAAGTATTTGGGCCAGAACCCCTTCCCCTCTTTCTGGAAGATTCACCTCTATGCATCTTGATGAAAGAATGCTTGAGAATGTAGAAAAAGTGTGTAGGAGGATGCAGGAAGGAATGCCAAAACCCAACCCCAAGGCCCCTATTTATAGATTTTCATTTTGGATCGAGACCGTTGTCTGGGATTTCGGGACGACGGTCTCAATTTCGCAAGACTCGGGACCGCCGTCTGGAACTTTGAGACGGCGGTCTCGTTTTGGACCTATGGCAAGACGGCCATCTCGCCGAGCGAGAAGGTGGTCTCGTTTTTTTCCAAAGCGAGACGACGGTCACAAAGGTTGGGACGGCGGTCTCGTTTCTACAGGAGTTGAGACGACGATCTGAGAAGGCGAGACGACGGTCTAAATTTTTAGGAGGATTTTTTTTTTTAGAGAAAATATGACCTTGTTCAAAAACATTTTATGCATGCAATGTTTTCATGTTTGATGTCCTATAATGCTTACTTCATTAGTTTTTTTGAAGGATTGACTGGTACGTCTTGCAGAGACAGGAGCCCTTCGATCTTTGCTTTTTTGTTGTACTTGGTTGTACCGTTTCGGACTTAATGTGACTGAAGAATGACTTTCTCTTCTTTTTTTCTAGAGAGCACACTTTGTCATGTTGGTACCCTTTTTCTTCGCTTTAGGGATTTTAATCCTCTTGTTGATTATACGCCTCCATATTCCCAAACTAATTGTTAGAATAATGTTGTGAGGGTCAAGAGAAAAGAAGTAAAGGATAAATTCAACGGCTTGTGTTTTAGACGGTTGATTTTATATAGAAAATATTTTGTAAGAATGACTGGCTAAGGTTAGGCCTGAGTGTTTAAGATTTTGTCTAAGCAAACGTTTTTCTTTGCGTCTTGACCTATATTCATCGCCTCTTTTAGCTAGTTGATTTTCCCAGACCACCCCTCGGGTTTTTGGGCTGGGATGTGTTTTGGTCCTATCTTTTGTCTAGGTTCCTTCCTTTTTCTTTTCTGTTTAGGGAATCCTAGCAGACCTTATTTTGTAACCCTAAATTTTGCCTAGGCTACCCTTTATTTTTGTTCAGGTGTCCTAACAGGTTGACCCTATCTTTTGCGTAGCCCCCTTAGTGGGTTTCCTACCAGGTATTTTGCCCCTCTCTTTTGGCCTTTGGCTTTTGTGGGCTTTTTCCTTTCCTTTTTGTTTTTACACAATATTGGCGAAACACGGCTTTATTTATGGTGAGGTAAAACCTTATTTTGTGCTTCTAATCAACCAGCTTGATTATTATGACAATGGTACATTTTGATTATTTAGACGTGCTTTTATTGTTCCTTTCTTCTTTTTTTCTTTCGTTTGCTTAAACATGGTTATTGTGTGGTTTAGACATGGAATAGCAAGAAGAGAAACGAATAGTAAGAAATGTATTCTTTATTAATTAATAAGGGAATATGTGCCCAAAAAATGCTCGGGGGTCGGGCTAGCCCCGGGGGATAATCTCTAATGGTCACTGGGTTTACATCCCTTAAGCAATGAAAAAGAACTCCTAATGATTAGGGTAGCTCTTGACGCTTGCATCCCTCCGCTTCGAAATATTTGCTTGAGTGTGCGGAAGGGAGAATTCCCTTTTCTTCTTTCTGCTCGGCCCTTTGTAGGGTCATATCCTAGGCCATACTTAAAGGGGTTATCTTTGAAATCTGGGGGTTCCCTCATCCCTTGGGAATCTGGCCCCAGTCCTTGGCCAGGATGGTAACCATGCTTCATCATCATGCGGGCTACCTTCGTATTATTAGGAAGTCATTCTACATTGGCAATTTCAAGCGCTTGAAAATATGTTTGAAGGGCCTCTTTAGCCGCATCCACATAAGGTTGGGTAGACGGTCCACTGATCAAGATATCGTCTTCTGCTTGGACCGTGACCAATTTGTCATCTACTATAAACTTGACTTTCTGGTGGAGCGTTGAAGGTACTGCCTTAGCGTCATGAATCCAAGGCCTGCCGAGGAGACAACTATATGCCGGAGTAATGTCCATTACATGGAAATCGATGTTGAAGATAGTGGGTCCGACTTGGATTGGCAGGTTGACTTCCCCCACTACTTCTCACTTGGATCCGTCGAAGGCTCGAACAATAGTGCTGCTTGGGCGCAAGTGGGTTCCTTGAATAGTCAACTTGTCCAGTGTGCACTTGGGCATCACGTTCAAGGATGATCCATTATCCACAAGAACTTTTGCAATGAGGTACTCCTTGCACTTGACAGAAATGTGCAAGGGCTTGTTGTGGCTCGACCCCTCAAGGGGGAGTTCTTCCTCTGTGAAGGTGAGGTGATCGCTTGCCGTAATGTGACCGACGATCCTCTCAAACTTTTTCTTTGGATATACTATGAGGTACATGCGCTTCGCTCAAAACCTTCATCAGGGCGTTTCTATGCGGTTCCGAGCTCATCATTAGAGATAACAGAGTTATCTTTGTAGGTGTATGATTGAGCTGGTCAATAATGGAATACTCGCTTTGCCTTATGAACTGGAGTAATTCGTCAGTCTCCTCCTTGGATTCTTTTCCTTCTTTTTCTTCGGTCTGTTTATTTTTCCCTTTATTCTTGGGGGCATCCTCTTGTAACTCCTTGGGGGAGTAGATCCTTCCACTTCTAGTTATGACCCCAATGCCGGCTATATTGGAGATTTCCTCCTTTATTGGTGAAGATTCTCCATATCTCCACGGTACAACTTTATTTGATTCGTATGGGAAAGGACGTGGCATAAATAGTCGCACAGGTGTCCTTGCCCCTTCTTCCTTATTGATTTTGAGCACCAGCGGCTGAGACTTATTATCCTCTTGTGGTGGATCGACCGTTGGGGAGAGCTTGATTAAAAACGACATTCTCTCCATTCTTCTGATTTGGAAGACGTGTTAGTTAATCCTTCCTTTTTATTATCTTGTTTATTAAAAGTGAATGAGGGGAAATTAAACATGTAAATGAATGATATGCATACAAGTAGACAATTATTGAATAAGAAAAATTCATTTATTCGTAGAAAGTGTACATTCCCCTATTCCGCACTACGAAGCAACTTTTGACAAAAATGGAAAAGCCGAAAGAAACCCACAGGCGGGTCTTGATCTCTATGGACGTGACGAGCGAGTGCTTCGGTTTGCTTTTGGACCGCCTGGCTCGTATCTTCATTGTACTTTTAAGCCTCTTTGATCTTCGCCTCTTGATGGACGACCAAGGCTTGCAGCTCATCGAGTTTTGCGAGGGCTCGGTCCTTTTCTTGCAGTATTTGGCCATACTGAGCTAACCCATCTCTTTCTTTGCAGCGTAGCTCAGTGAGACTTCTGTTAAGCCTCTAGTTGGCCTCTCGTTCCTGGCGTATTTTAGAGCGAGTCCTCGTAAGGTCTTGCAGCAAATCCTTGATCGTCTGAGCTTATTTTGCACATTTGGCCTCAAGGCGTGCTGATTTGGCGATTATTTCTTGAAGTTAGCTGTCCGAGTTGGTTCTAGCAGCTTTAGATGTTTGGATAGCTTGCTCATTAGAATCAACACACTGGTCCTTGAGGCGCTCTATTTCATGATCTTTTTTTCTTGCATTGCCTTTGTAGACCGTCTATGGTGAGGATAGATTCTTCCTCTATTTCTTCAAGGGCCCTCATCTGGGCTCCCATGATTTCTACCCTCCGAGTCAAGGCATCAACTTGATTTTGTAGCTCTTCACTGTTTGAACGTGTAGCAAGTGAGGTGGATGGTTGCAACATCCCTTTTTTTCATCTCCATTCCTCATAGTCACTGGAGACAGCTACTCGAGCTTTTCCTAGCTCTCTATCTCCCATAAAGACTGGTTTCTCCCATGCTCTTCGCACAGCCAGTGAGTTAGCAACCGTGCATGGGTCTCCGAAGAAACATAGTCCTCCAAGCTCCTCTCGGAATATTGCAGTTTGGGTCCTCATGAGTTGTCTCATAGCCACCTTTGGAGAATAGGCTATGCAACCTCTGAGTCCTATCAATGGTATGCTCGGATAATCTCCACATCTGATGAGGACTGGGCCGGGTCGGAACCAAGGGCAAACCCAGGATAATCGGTTGGCGTCCCATTGTTCCAACTCAACCTTCCACTCCGGTCCCGAAAAGCGAGACGGCGGTCTCGACCCCTGAAGGCAAAAATCCTTATTTTTATATAGAAAATCCTTCCTACTCTAACATGGGGCCTAATAGTCTCTCCTAGTGGCTTCTTAGGCTTCGTCCATCTTCGAATAGGAGGTCTTCTACTCTTATTTTGAGGTCGGGCAAGATTTGGGGTCTACAGCTGCCAGTCGACTGTTGGCATGTCGTGCCAAGAAGATTGACTGGAGGGTAAAGGAGTTTACCCTCTTACCTGGTTACCCTTCGGATATTCCGTCTTGCGGAGGTTGATCTTCTGAGGAAAAGTTTGTTGTGCACCTCCAGGATACTCCTTCTAACGGTAGCTGATCCCTTCGGTTGACACATGGTAGAACCTCAGGATACTCCTTCTGACGGTAGTCGATCCTTCGGTTGATGGGTATCAACCCCCCATCAGGCTGGTAGTTGCAGTCCACTGTCCGTAGGACTGGATGAGTATGAACCCCCCATCAGGCTGGTAGTTACAGCCCACTGTGCGTAGGACTAGATGAGTATGAACCCCCCATCAGGCTGGTAGTTGCAGTCCTTTGTGCGTCAGACTGGATGAGTATGAACCCCCCATCAGGCTGGTAGTTGCAGTCCGTTGTGCGTCGGACTGGATGAGTATGAACCCCCCCATCAGGCTGGTAGTTGCGACTTACTGATCTGACTCGCGTGTAGATCAGGCGCACCTCGTGCGCGGGTTGATGGGTATGAACCCCCCATCAGGCTGGTGCAATCCACTGCGTAGGACTGGTGGTGGTGGCGGCTTACTGCTCATGTTGCTCATGCACCGTGTGTTGAAATATTTTCTTTTGTCTCTATTTTTGTCTTTTCTAGGAGTGGTCGTCCGGTCTGTGCCGGGGATTCTGTTGGTGTTTGTTCAACTCGTTAGCTGTTGGGATGGTCTTATTTATTTGTTGCTCGACTTTTGTCGGTTGTTTGAAGAAACTCTTGGTCAATGTGGTTGATGTATATTTTTGGTAAAGTCGTTGAAGTTTTTACCAGGATACTTTTGGGTGTTCCTATTTTTCAAATGCAAACACAAAGCTAATCTTTTTATATGAATGCTTTTTGGTTTTTTATTTGCCTGAAGTATTTTTGTTTGTTTTGTTTTTGACAAAGTCATTTTTGTGCGACTATTTGTGCGTGGATGCTCTTAATGTAATCTATTTTTAGTTGGGGCACCTAGAAAGTGTTAGAATCGTGCAGCAGAATGTTCACGTGGTCTGACAAAAACCAAGAGGGGGGGGTGAATTGGTTTCTTAACAAAAATTAGGTTTTCAAAATTTTCCCCAAATTTTACCGATTAAAAAACTATGTGAATGTAAATAGAGATAGAGATAGAATCTTACATAGGAGATTTATACTGGTTCGGATCAAAAGACCCTACGTCCAGTTGCTAATCACTCAAACAGAGGATTAACGCTGTCACTATAATCAAAGTTGTTACACGCAGATTACAATGGAAAAGATAAAGTAAAGAAAACACCTCTCTTGAAATCCACAAGAGATGAAGAACAGCTTTCCCTAGAGACGGCACATCACACAATCCACTAAGAACTCCACTTAGTGATTCTTATCGCTTATAGCCCACACCAGGTTCCAAAAGCCCCTTTTTCTTGCAACAAACAATTCTCTGACACTCACAGCACTTAACTTTTGTATGAAAAAGGTTGTTATGTTTTCTGAGTGCCAAGGAGAAGCTTAAGTAGAGAAATTAGGGTTTTGGAATTGGGATTTTCGAAACTAGGGTTCTTGGAAATAGGGTTTTCGAAAATAGGGTTGATTTGAAGTTAAAATTCGAAATCTGACTGAAATAATCGATTAAATCAAGAGTTAATCGATTATTACAGAGCCAAAATCAACAGAACCCCAAAACTCTCTGTTTTAATCAATTAAAAGACCTATTAATCGATTAACAGGGGTGTTAATCGATTAAAACAGTGAGCTGATACAGAAAATGGTTTTTCTCACTGTTTTAATCGATTATTTCACCAATTAGTCGATTAAAGCCGAGCCTCTTTGATAAATTTGAGCTTTTTGAAGCTTCTAAGGTGCAGACTATGTACTGGCTATCTCAAACTCTAATATTACAGACTCAATCTAATCAAAACAGAGTTATTACACTATAAAACAAGTCTTTAACATTCTAAGTCTTGTGTTCTTGAATCATCATCAAAATCAACAAGCTTTATGTCCATCAAGTTCAACAACAAGTCCTTGAATGTTCAACAATCTCCCCCTTTTTGATGATGATCAAAATTTTCTTTTAAAGCCTTGTAATAACCTGTTTTATCTGTCATACTAACAAACACGTTAAACATACCAAATAATATTTAAAAACAATCATAGTAGGCTTTAAATATTTCTCCCCCTATTTTGATTATAATAAAAAAGAATTATTCTATTAAAATCATAAGAGCTCCCCCTCAAAATATGCATAACTTGGAGATAACTCCCCCTCAATCAAAGCATTAAAAGAACACATCATTTTATTGCAGAAATGAAAGATACATTACAAGATAAGAAAATAACAATCAAATTTAAAATTATTCACTATCATCACTATGAAAGTGTGCATCAAATCTATTTTCTAAATGACACACTTTATCATCTACATCAGATATACGGCGAATTAATTCCTCATGTCGTACTCCAGAAAGAGTGAAGAATGCCTGCATCCTCTGATTCATATCAGATAACATGTCTTCCATGGATTGTCGAGTTTCAGGATGAGCAGAGGAAGTTCCAACACTTTGGATTTGATCAGAGGGAACTTCAGCAGCAGCAGGCATATCTTCATCAGAATCTTCATTATTGTCACCTTCATTTGGAACATCATCCTTATGAACATAAATATCGTTGACATGCACCATTTGTAGTTGGATTAATGTGCTGTCTAGCATACGATTCAAGTTATTTGTCCGTACAGCTTGTTCACCTTCGACATTTACTCCTTTGTATTCAAGGATGCGAGAGACAAGTAGAGCATATGGAATTTTGAAGGTGGGATGACGTTTGGTTTTTAACATAGTCATGGTGACAAGAACGCCCCAATCTAAAGACTCATTATTCATTATGGCATGAATAATACGAAGATCAATTGAAGAACATTGAGCATGATTTGTAGCCCGGGGACATAGAATCCAAACAAGTAGATGTAAAATCATGCGTTCCTCCTTTTTCAAAGGTCCAACAAGAAGGAGACGCCCAATCTCCATGGAGGGATTTCGCAGAAAAGATCGGTAAGCCAAGATCCTGTCAAAATCATCTAACTCACCATACACGTTAATAGCATCTTCTCTAATAGGAAAGTGGGCAACGTTTTCCCAAATATCATCATCAAGAATTATTGTGACTCCCTTTACTCTAGAGGTAGCAATTTGATCTCTAAATTTGAACCTAGAGTAAAATACCCTAACTAAGTCAGGATAATACGTACCTTGCATTTGGATGAAAGGGATAACTCCTTGAATTTCAAGGAGATTAGGAAAGTTGAATCCCCTACAAATGAACTGCTCACCAATAAGGAACTTAGGAGAAATAATAGCACGTTCCTTCCAATAGGACAGAAATTCTTGTCGGCCATCTGCATCAGAGATCCATCCTTCTACAGAATTAGGCCGGGGATGAGATGAGGGTGCAGATCTTCTTCTAGTGGGGATTTTTGCACGAGAAGATGAGGCCATTGAAGGATTACACTACTGCAGAAAAGGCTTTTTACGTCGGTTAAAATGGGCTTTCTACGTCGGTTAAAGCGGCGACATAGATACGGGGGTCATAGAAAGTAAGTCTTTCTATGTCGGTTCCTAATAACCGACGTAGAAAGTAAGACTTTCTACGTCGGTTAGTCAGGGAACCGACGTAGAAAGAATTACTTTTTATGAGCTATCATAATCGGTCATAACTGATTCTGACCTGTCATATTACTTTCTATGTCGGTTAACACTGATAACCGACGTAGAAAGTAAGACTTTCTACGTCGGTTAGTCAGGGAACCGACGTAGAAAGGCTTGCTTTCTATGAGCTATTCTGATCGGTCATAACTGGTTCTGATCGGTCATAGGGTATTCTGATCGATCATAACTAATTTTGACCTGTCATATTACTTTCTATGTCGATTAACACTGATAACCGACATAGAAAGTCTTACTTTCTAACTTTCTATAACCCCGAGTATCTATATCGGTTAACGATGACTCAGTGATTGTATGTGTTATCAATGTCGGTTATGCCTATAACCGACATAAAATGTTAAACTTTCTACGTCGGGTAATGACATAACCGACGTAGAAAGTGTTATTTTTTTTTTAAAAAATCTGCATTTTCTTCACAGATGCTACCTTTCTTCGAGTAGACCTGCCTATTCATCACAGTTCCAGACAAATATTCACAGATCCAAACACTTGTACAGACAGATATTCACAGTTCATATATAGTTCCAGACAGATATGTACATATGAAACATATTGAAATCAATATATGTACCTCAGTTCTAGACAGTTCATTTACTTAAACGAATGTAAATTTGCTAACTTAAATCAATTCAATCAAAATTGTTACAAGTCAAATTTGCTATGAAGATTGAATACTTAGAAGGAAAGAAGCACACTGCTCTCTAATATCGTCTAACACTTCAATCTTCATTGGATATGAGTATGTAAATGCCTACATATTGAAACATTTCAGATTTAGAAACCATTTACATAATTGGCATATTTGACTTAATTATAGTATATTTACCTCCCTCCATGAGCCCATAATATTTTGGGCTACGATGGTGTGCATGTGCTTCATCACATAATACCCGCACTCATGGCTTCCCGGTTAGCGTGGACACTACAAGTTAAATACATGTCAGTTTAACTTTAAATGACAAATTGAACAACAATAAGAGGTGTTTGGTCACCTTTGGTGCAATATACGTCAACTTTTTTCTAGCATGAGATGGAAGGCCTTGCAACCTTAGGTGAGCTTCCAAAGCTCTACAAAAGGACAAATAATTTTGGTGTAAGTGCACATATGATACAACAATTAAAAAATCAATTAAAAAAACCAAACTTACGCGTCTATGTGCTTTCTAATATCCAAATCATTTGGTTTCTTGTGTAATGAACACAAGAGAATCACAACAAATTGCCGAGGAACAATGATTATGAGCTACCAATGACCCCTGAACATTGAAATAATATTAGTAAAATTTCAGTTTTACATAAATGTTCATTAATTTATAAGATGTATACTTACTGATGCAAGTAAGGTGCTAAGTAGACTTCTTTGCCCCCATTTTGAAAATTTCTCTATTAAGTACGTTTACACCTCTTCAGCTTTATTCCCAATGGACTGAATGGTAATAGGGTCAACAAATCCATAGATAAAGGCAATCTTCCTCTCAACACACAAACGATGTAAATACCTTCAACATTGAAAATAAATAAAGTTATAAAATAATGTACCAGTGAGAATATAAAAAATATGTAAATATATTTACAATTCCCAAAGCTGCAACACTGATACACATAGCATATCGAGTACCAGTGAGAAGATAAAAAATATCCCTTTGGAGTAAGAAAAAAGGGATCGTCTGGGTCCTGCATATGACTTCGGGTGGCATATCTAACTGTATGGGAGTGGTCCAGATAGTCATTGCTAGTGCATCGAGTCAGTTGTAAAGCGATCGGTGGTGGTGGTGATTCATGCACAACTTCCTTTGCTTTTTCGAGCCTCTTTCTATACAAGTACCAAAAATAAATAACATTAATATACATCAACCTATCAAAAAATAATAAGTAAAAGGGATAAATGCATGACACAACCTGTGAATGTGTTGGGATGGGTCTTGTTAATGAAGCCGGCCATAAGATAAAATTTCCAGGTGCTCGTCCCACTGTTTGAACCTCTTCGGTGGGAATAGGGATTGGGGCAGTAGCATCCCGGACATCTACAACCACCACTCTTATCATATCATGTCCAATACTCTGGTGGTGGATGGTTGACCCCAATGCATACATTTTCCCTAAGGTAAACAAATGATAAAATATTTTAGACTATATAATGCTTAACAGTGTACCAAATACATGTCAAAGATATAATACGTACCGTATGCCACCAAATGCTCGGGAGGACCCGCAACATACAACTCACAGTCAGTAGTGTCAGTAGGATCAACCTCTGCCCCTCTATCAGAAGCATCACAACTCTCCTTTGTGCTGACATGAATCGGGGATGCCTCTCGGGCGGGGACAGAAGGTTGAGAGGACAAAGATGCCAACTCTGCTCGCATTGAGCTCAATAACTCTTCCTTCAAGTCAGAGTACACCTCATCTCGAATCTCCTTCCTAATTTATTGTTTGAGGGACTCAAACTCCAACTCACTCAGCTGCCTCAAAGTAGGAGTTGCAACGGGTGGGGCACCAAAGTATTGTCTGATGCCCACCCCTCGTCCAGCAGCACGAACACGTCCAGGATGCTCTGGGGTACCAATGGCCACTGCCAATATATCCTGATGGCCATGTGGGTGGAATGATCCCCGAGTGCTCTGCTCAACCAACTCATCCTACAACACAAAGGAAGGATTTTTTAGCAAATACATATGCTTATTGTAGCGAATATATAATTAGTTTAGGATATGCTACTTACAATACGTTGAGCTACAACATTAGTTTGCTCAGATAAGTAATTCCCTGAGGAGTTCTGGCGAGCTCTCTTCCATTTATCATGGCGTGAAGGGCGAGTGACAACACTCACAACCGACTCATCTCGAAGGATGACTTGAAGATGTCTCCTTCATCATCTTCTCCTCCAATTTCTCATAACCCCCACGAGACAACTCTGTGGGGGTGGATATTCTTTCTCTCAATATCCTGTGCCTTACGCCGCTTGGCTCGTTGCATTCCATGTTAAATACCGGATTTAAAACCTCTATTTAAAAAAAATGACTGCAAACAAATGACAAATGTGCTAACACTGAAACTTAGCGTCTAAACGCTGAGTCC
This sequence comes from Sphenostylis stenocarpa, assembly GCA_963425845.1. Classification (NCBI taxonomy): domain Eukaryota; kingdom Viridiplantae; phylum Streptophyta; class Magnoliopsida; order Fabales; family Fabaceae; genus Sphenostylis; species Sphenostylis stenocarpa. Next base: position 46,493,970 of record OY731403.1, read on the forward strand.
GAAATGCCTGCCATGTCTCCTCATCCTAAAACTGATACTGGTCACATGGGTTCTTGTTGCTCAATGCCCCATATATGTATCGACTAGTCAGATCACTCTTAAAACCTCTCCAGCGTTCCCCAGCATATGAGATCCACTTTGTCCTATACAAAGTGGTGTTAGGGACTGTAGACCCCAAATCTTGCCCGGCCTCTAAATAAAGTCAGAAAGCTTCCTATTTAAAGACGGCCGAAGCCTAACAAGCCACTAGGAGAGACTATTAGGCCCCCGTACCAGGATAGGAAGGTTTTTTGGCCCGATAATAAAGTTTCTCGCCCTGAAGGGACGAGACCGCCGTCTGGAAGGACCAGACCACCGTCTCGTCTCAGCGCCAGGACGAGACCGCCGTGTCGATTTTCCAGACGGCGGTCTCGACTCCTGCAAAGTCGAGACGGCGGTCTGGATTTTCCAGATGGCGGTCTCGACTCCTGCAAAGATCGAGACGGCGGTCTGGGTTTTCCAGACGGCGGTCTCGACCCCCTGCATGGTCGAGACGGCGGTCTGGATTTCCCAGACGGCGGTCTCGACCTTGTCAGACGAGAACGGCGGTGTCGACCTGTCAGGCGCGAAAAACTATAAATAGGGGTCCTCCCCCCCTCATTTCCACACAGAATCAACATAGCTCTCCCTTCTCTCTAGACTTTCTCTCTCTAAGAATCCCTCTGAGGCATTTCCGGAGTTTCTGAGTGTCTCTAGGCATAAACTGAGCGTTCTAAATCTTCTTTAGAATCCCTCCGAGGCATTTCCGGAGTTTCTGAGAGTTGTAGAGTGAAGGGTTGCCAAAACGCACCCTCTCTTTAAAGAAATATAAAAGCTTGCTTTGGAGGTGCATATTCTCCCTCTCTATTTTTTATTACTGCCATTTAAATTACGCAATAGAAGCTAGGGCCATGTAGTCATAAACTTAAATTCCGCATAATAAAAGGGTAAAAGCGCATTTTTCCAGTTTAATTATTTATTCAAAATAGCCGACCTATCATAGGGAACCCGAAAGGGGCGTCGTAAAGGAACTAACACCTCCTTTACACGTAACTAACTCCCTTACCCAACTCTGGTTCTAATGACCAAAGTTGGTTTTCGAAAACCAATGCCTTTTTAAAACCCCTTTTCCGATGTTTATGGTAAAAATATCGGTGGCGACTCCATAGAACCCAAATTAAATAAGTCCTTGGGTTAGCCCGGTTATCGGACAACCCAGGGATACTTTCGAAAACCTCGCCCCTAGGTTAGCCCGGTTATCGGACAACCTAAAGGCGTTGTAACCACCAATAAAAAACGCGAAAAATCAAAGAGGGTCGAAAAAACCATTGCGTCGCTCCGACCGCCCCTCTTTTTGGGAGGCGGCGACAGATGGCGACTCCACTGGGGAAGCCTAGAGAGTTGATCCCATTTAGTGATGGGCCGGCTTAAAAATAATTAAACCAAGAAAATAGCGCTTTTACCCTGCCTTGTATTATAACATGCTTTATTGTTTGGCTTTCAAATAACTGTTGCTTGTTTATACTTACACAATTGATTGAAATATAAACTGCACATAAACCTTTGCACACTATAGTTCCCTCTATACCCGGGGGCAAGTGAGACAACCATAGGGAGTGGGTGGCAGGTACAGTTCGCTGTAGTTAGGGCCTTGTGCCCACCAGTGTGATCGGAAACCACCACTCAAGGTGATAACCTTCCTCTTTTGGCAACAAGACCGACTCTGGCCTTAGTGTTGAGCATGGTCGGACGGTCTGGAGAGTGGGGACCCTATAATGGGGGCACCTTGGGGGCCTTAGCCTGGTGAGAACAGTTAGAACCTACCACGACCAATGCACTTTTTTGGAGGAAAACCCTACCTTGTGATAAAAACGAAATCTCGCCTGTTCGCGGATGAGTGAATTGTATGTGCATCTGATTGTTGCATTTGTATGTTGCATAGCATAAACAAACAACAGAACAAAAACCAAAAATATTTTCACAAATAAACACCCTTATCTCGGACGAGTCCGCCTTTTAGCTAGCCTGGTTTCGGGTTCTTTGCAAGCTAAGTAGCCACGCAGTTCAGACGGAAGAGATAAGGGACGCTATAATATCCTTTCGCATAAAGCCACATTTTATCTCGGACAGTCTGCATTTTAGCTAGCCTGGTTTCAGGTTCTTTGCAAGCTAAGTAGCCACACAGTTCCGACAAAAGAGATAAAAGGCTATAAAATAAAAAGCAATAAAAAAATCAAAATAAAAAAATAAATCCAAAATAAATAAAATAATAATCACAAAATCAAAACATAAAAAAAAATATAATTTTGACAAAGTCGCATCATTCATATTGCATCATAAGTGAAAAAAAAAACAAGAGAGAAAATAAATGCATAAGGAAAGTGTGCATACGCATCATTTTAATAAATCCCTCAAAAGTAGGTCTTAGAGGCGTTTTTTGGGAAAATTACTGGGCCAAATCGCCTACGGCATTTGCAGCTTGGTTCTTCACCCTTTTCTCTTCGTTTTGATATGCTTGTGCGTCCAAATCGGACATCCCGAGTCAAAAGTTATGTCACTTTGAATATCCACTTGCCCATTTGTACTTGGTACATGCATAAATACATTCATTCTAGGGAGCACTAGATATCCCTAAGACAATGGCGAAAGAGGCCCAGAGCACATTTGTAACCTTCGCAACAAGGAAGGGACAAGTGTACTAAGGTGTGATGGGGAAACCATTACATCGAGGTGGGTAGGATACCCCACAAAGCATAAGCTTTAAGGAGAATACCTAAGCCATTGTCTTAAGGAATATCCATCTCATATATCATTCAATAAAAATCTTTTTGCATTCTATAAAGCGGCTGGTATTCTTCATGCCCTCATCCGCATACAAAAAAAAACACAAAAATCCCAAACACTATCATACATCATGTTAGAAAATAAAACATGATAATGTTTAGGAAAAAACAAACACTTGCATACATGCATCCACCAAACTTCATCCTCATAACATGCAATCAAAGAAGTGGACATTCCTCAATACCATGAAAAGAGGATTAGGGCATTCGCATGCCATGCACGGGAAGTCAAAAAGAAAATAAATAGAAATGCCTATGGGTTCATTTAGGCTTCCCCACTTTTAAAAAAAATGTACTTCGAAACATTGCATTGAGGAATGTACACTGTCTGGATGAAATAAATAAAATTGTTTGTTTTCATCATCTCTTCAAGTGTCTATTGCATTCATAAATTGCACTCATAAATTGCATTCATTCTCACCTTAATAATAATAAGATAATAAAAAGAAAGGATTAGTTGATGTGCTTTCCACGAATCGAAGTAGGATGAAGAGTAAACCTTTCGTCGTCAAGTTTTTTTTCTAACGGTTGATCCGCCTAAAGAGGATAATAAGCCTCAACCGTTGGTCATCTGAATAAATAAGGAAGAAAGGGCAAGGATGCCGTTACATTTATTTATGTCTCGAACCAAATAAAGTCGTACCATTGAGATGCGCAGAAACATCGTCCATCAATGAAGATATCTCCAGCATAGCCAACATTCGGGGGCAAAATTAGAAGTGAAAGAATCTACACCCCTAGGAGTTATAAGGCAATGCTCCCAAGAATAAATGAAGAATAAAAAGACCGAAGGAAACATAATCCAAAGAGGAAATGGAAGAGACTTTGGATTCATGACGCTAAGGCAGTTCTTTCAACGCTCCACCAAAAGAGACAAACTCAGGGTAGGCGACAAGCTAGTCACAGTTTGAGCTAGAGACGACATTCAGATCAGCAAATCGTCTACCCTACCTTGAATGGATGCGACTGAAAAGGACCATTGAAATATCTTTTGCTAATATCAAAAGACTTCCCCAACAATATGAAGGTGACCCACATGATGAGAAAATATGGATGCCGCCCAAACCAAGGGCTCATTAGAAACTCTCAAGGAATAAGGGAGCCACCAGATTTTAAAGACAATCCTTTGAAGCTTACCCTACAAAGGATCAAGCTGCACGAAGAAAAGGGAAGTCTCCCCTCTGCGCCTCGAATCAAATTTTCCCATATAGAGGGGTTCAAGCGTCAAAAGCGACTTTAGTCATTAGGTGTTCTCCTTCTGATTCTTAGGGTTTATAAATCCAATGACTATTAGAGATTACTCCTCGGGGCTAGCCCGACCCCCGAGCATTGTAGGACACATATTTCCCTATTAATTACAAAGAATGTCATTCTTACTATCTGCTTCTCTTCTTGCTATTAATGTCTGAACCTCATTAATAACCATGTTTAAGCAAACATTTTCAAAGTGCGTCAAAGTAATCAAAATGCGCCACTGACCGAAATAAAAGTCAAATCCATCACTACTGATTGACTAGAAACACAAAATAAAGTTTTACCTCGTCATAAATAAAGCCGTGTTTCGACAATGTTGTGCAAAAAGAAAAAAAATCAAAAGAAGCCCATAAAAGCTAAAGGCCAAAAAAGAGAGGGCAAGATACCCGGTAGGAAACCCACCGAAGGGGGCTATGCAAAAATTAGGGTCAACCCGGTAGGACACCCGAACAAAAATAAAGGGTAGCCTAGGCAAAAGTTAGGGTTACAAAATAAGGTCCGCTAGGATATACAAAAAGAAGGAACCTAGACAAAAGATAGGGCCAAAACACAACACCCTAAGCTGAAAACCCAAAGGGCAGATTAGGGAAGTCAACCAGTCATAACAAGCGCCATAGAATAAGACGCCACTCCATAAACAAAACGTTTGTCTAAACTAGCCTAAACACTCTAACCAACCTTGGCTAGCCGTGCTTACAAAAACCATTTTTGTCAAAATAAAACAAATCTAAAACACAAGCCTTTGAATTAAATATCCTCTTCTTTCTCTTCTCTTGACCCTTACCACTACGACATTCTAGTAATTAGTAGGGAAATGTGGAGATAGTAATCAATAGGAGGATTGACATCCCCAAGGAAAGGGATGGGCGCACTGACATGACAAGTCGCTCTACAATCAACACAATCATTCTTCGATCACGACAAAGTCAAAGATGGCAAAATCGGTACAACCTATCATGTCGACAAAAAGCACATAACGTCGGAAGCTCATCAGAAGTAAAAGCACATTGGTTAATCCTTTTGAAAAATTAATTGAAATAATATTATAGGATGCATATCACAGACATTGCATGCATATGATAGGCTCCTATCTCTCAAAAAAAAAGAAGATAAAGAAAAAATGAGAATAAAAAGAATAATGCCTGCTAGGAGATTCTTAGGCAAAAGTTAGGGTAGCCTGCTAGATCGAAAACCCGCAAAGGGCGGTCTAGGAAAAAGTTAGGGCGTTCATAAAAAAGGAAAAAGCCCGCTAAGATATCCTAGGCAAAAATTAAGGCAGCCCGCTAGACCGAAAACCCCAAAAGGGCGGTCTAGGCAAAAGATAGGGCTAAACCCAAAAATGAATAAAAGAGAAGGACCCTTCATCATAATCATAAAGAGTCCAGCAGGAGAATGCCAGTCACTTTTCCAGATGCATCAATAAAAAAGAATAGATTGCATTTAGGGCATCCACACACAAGTAGTCGCACAAAACGACTTTGTCAATGTCAAAAATGAAAGAAATAAAAAATCACTTCAAATGAAAAACAAAAACGAAAAGCATTCATGCATATAAGGAGAATAGCTCCATGCTTGTGATTGGAAACAGGATCACTGAGATCGAGTCTCCAAAATAAAGCCTTCAAAAAAATGAAGCAAGTCGTCAAACAAGCAACTCAGCAAAATAAGAGCTTCCAAAAATCAAGAGCTCCAGCTACCATCCTTCTACCCAGAAAAGAAGGCACAAGAAAGAAATAAGTCTCCAAACATCGCTCTCCCTCAAGAAAGAAGAGCGAGTTGTCATAAGAAGCTTCCAGAAGTCAAAGCTCTAATCATCACCCAATAAAAGAGGGCACAATCATCAGACATCATAAAAGAAAAGTCGACGGAAAGGCTTAGTCATCCCCAAAAGGATCCTTGCCTACTCCAGAGGCAAAACAAAAAGATTACCTCACGACTCAGCTGCATCACCACATGAGTCATCGAGCACACTCACCCAAAGTCGCCTCCACACTCCCCAATGAAGAATAAAAGCTTCAAGAGCTCACCATCATCAACAATCAAAAGAGTCCAGTCTCCATACCAACAAGGGCTCAACAAAAAAGGAAAAAAAAGAAGAAAACCCTTGCATCCCCAGCGGATGTCCAAAAAGGCCATGACAGAGAAGGCCGAATAAAAATCCTCAAATGGATCTCCAAAAAATTCAACGAAAAAAAAAAAAGGATCAGAAATTCCCACTCTCCAGTGGAATAAGAGCTTCACAAGTATAGCTCAACATCAATCAAGGAGCCAAGACTCCATTCCTAGAAAAGAAAAATCAGATCCCCAGGAAGTCAACTAATTCCCTGGTAGATCACTAAAGAAATAAAACGTCATCCCTAGTGGACCTTCCCCAAAAAGAAAGGAAAAAGCCAGCGTAATAAAAAGAGACTAAAAAGTAAAAAGGCTTACGCATTATCCCGAAAAAGCCAAATTTCAAAATCGCACAAAAAAAAGAGATAAATCGCGGAAAAAGGCGAAATCAAATGAAAATCCTTGCTCCCTAAGCGGGTCACCTCAGGAAAAGAAAGAATCAAAAAAAGGAATTGGAAATTCCATTCCTTCAACAAAATAAGTGCACCACAAAAGCCAGCTCGCACCCACATCAATTAAGGAACTCCATTCCCTCAGGGGGCAAATCAAAATTAGATCCCCGGAAAGGCAATCAATTCCCCGGTGGATCACCAAAAAGAGAAAAATCATCTCCAGTGAGCCTACGACAAAGGCAAATTCCAAACTCACATCCTTAGAAGAGTCATTTGCCTAGGCATAGGCAAGATCTGGCGAGCAAGAGCCAATTTCCCCAGAAAGGGACATCAACCTATTCAGAGGCAAGCAAGTATAAAGTCTTCACCACTAATGAAGCATCCGCCTACTCAGAGGCACAGGAAACAAAAAAACAAAAAAACTCCATTTCCCCAGAGAAATAAGAGCTTGAAGAAACCAGCTCTCATCGACACCAAACAAGGAGTCACAACTCCATTCCCCAAAAAAAGCGACCAAAATTAGATCCCCAAGGAGTCAACCAACTCCCTAGTAGATCACTAACAAACTTACCCAGAGAGCCTACTGCAAAGGCAAAACTTCAAACGCATATCCTCAGAAAGCTACTTGCCTAACATGGATATCCCTAGTGGAACGCATAGGCAAAACCTTGCAAGCAAGCAAAAAAGCAACATTAGCCTATTCAGAGGCAAAAAAAAAAAAAAGCAAAACCAAAAGTCTTCACCTCCAAACGGAACATCTGCCTACTCAGAGGCATTACCAAAAACTCAATAGATATCCGCCTACTCAAGAGGCGTCACCAAGATCAACAAATCCCCAGAGGATTCATGCCTACCTAAGAGGCACTCATCAAAAATTCCTGACAACCAGCAAAATCGGATGACCACTACCAAAAATCAAAAACAAAGAATCCCCAGCAATCAACAAGCTGGACGAACACCAACAGAATCCCTGGCACAGACCGGACGACAATTCCCAGAAAAGATAAAAAACAAAGACAGAACACATCTCAACAATGGACTGCAACTACCAGCCTGATGGGGGGTTTATACCCATCAACCAAAGGATCGGCTACCGTCAGAAGGAGTATCCCGAGGTTTTACCACGTGTCCACCGAAGGGATCGGCTACGTCAGAACTAGTATCCTGGAAGTGCGCGAACATAGAAATCACTCCCCAGGGAGTCGGCGCATGAGCTACCCGAGCAGTAAGCCGCCACCACCACCAGTCCTACACAACGGATTGTACCAGCCTGATAGGGGGTTTTATACCTATCAACCAGCACCCAAAGGAGTGCCTAAACGGCGCATGGGCCACCTGAACAGTAAGCCGCCACTACCACCCTGATGGGGGGATCATACCCATCCGGTCCCACACAACGGACCGCACCAGCCTGATGGGGGGTTCATACCCATCCAGTCCCACACAACGGACTGTAACTACAACCCTGATGGGGGGATCATACCCATCCGGTCCCACACAACGGACCGCACCAGCCTGATGGGGGGTTCATACCCATCCAGTCCCACACAACGGACTGTAACTACCAGCCCGATGGGGGGTTTATACCCATCAACCGAAGGATCGACTACGTCAGGAGTAGTATCCGGAGGTTCTACCACGTGTCAACCAAAGGGATCGGCTACGTTAGGAGTAGTATTCCAGAGGTGCACAAACACAACATCTCCCCAGAGGATCACCTGCCACAAGACGGGACGTCCGAAGGGTAGCCAGGCAAGAGGGTCAACTCCTTTACCTTCCTGTCTACCTGTCTGGCACAACAAGCCAACAGTCGACTAGTCAGGTAAAGGGGGGGCAGCTGTAGACCCCAAATCTTGCCCGACCTCTAAATAAAGTCAGAAAGCTTCCTATTTAAAGACGGCCGAAGCCTAACAAGCCACTAGGAGAGACTATTAGGCCCCCGTACTAGGATAGGAAGGTTTTTTGGCCCGAAAATAAAGTTTCTCGCCCTGAAGGGACGAGACCGCCGTCTGGAAGGACCAGACCGCCGTCTCGTCTCAGCGCCAGGACGAGACCGCCGTCTCGATTTTCCAGACAGTGGTCTCGACTCCTGCAAAGTCGAGACGGCGGTCTGGATTTTCCAAACGGCGGTCTCGACTCCTGCAAAGATCGAGACGGCAGTCTAGGTTTTCCAGACGGCAGTCTCGACCCCCTGCATGGTCGAGACGGCGGTCTGGATTTCCCAAATGGTAGTCTCGACCTTGTCAGACGAGAACGACGGTCTCGACCTGTCAGGCGCGAAAAACTATAAATAGGGGTCCTCCCCCCCTCATTTCCACACAGAATCAACATAGCTCTCCCTTCTCTCTAGACTTTCTCTCTCTAAGAATCCCTCCGAGGCATTTCCGGAGTTTCTGAGTGTCTCTAGGCATAAACTGAGCGTTCTAAATCTTCTTTAGAATCCCTCCGAGGCATTTCCGGAGTTTCTGAGAGTTGTAGAGTGAAGGGTTGCCAAAACGCACCCTCTCTTTAAAGAAATATAAAAGCTTGCTTTGGAGGTGCATATTCTCCCTCTCTATTTTTTATTACTGCCATTTAAATTACGCAATAGAAGCTAGGGCCATGTAGTCATAAACTTAAATTCCGCATAATAAAAGGGTAAAAGCGCATTTTTCCAGTTTAATTATTTATTCAAAATAGCTGGCCTATCATAGGGAACCCGAAAGGGGCGTCGTAAAGGAACTAACACCTCCTTTACACGTAACTAACTCCCTTACCCAACTCTGGTTCTAATGACCAAAGTTGGTTTTCGAAAACCAACGCCTTTTTAAAACCCCTTTTCCGATGTTTATGGTAAAAATATCGGTGGCGACTCCATAGAACCCAAATTAAATAAGTCCTTGGGTTAGCTCGGTTATCGGACAACCCAGGGATACTTTCGAAAACCTCGCCCCTAGGTTAGCCCGGTTATCGGACAACCTAAAGGCGTTGTAACCACCAATAAAAAACGCGAAAAATCAAAGAGGGTCGAAAAAACCATCGCGTCGCTCCGACCGCCTCTCTTTTTGGGAGGCGGCGACAGGGACATCATATGTGACCTACATAATAAAAATAACATGAAGTTCCCAAAAAGTTAAATATATATACATGTTAAATGCTCAATAAGAGTAGGTACCAGGATACTCTGCCAAATCTGCGCCTTCAGTGTCTCTGGAACATGGTCCCAATCCTCAATAAGGATACTAACCTTGCTTCTCCCAAGCAAGGCCACATAGCTAGTGAATCTAGCATTGTGCTCTCCTGTGGCTCTACCTGTTTGAATGTCAAACTGGATAGGCAATTTCTTATCGGAGCTACGACTGATATTCAAGTCCCTCAACCGTGTAGCACGCCTACCCTTTTTCCTGGTAGACGGCTGACTCTGATCACCACCTTGTGTAGGAGGGGGGGACTGTGTAGGAGGAGGGGTACCAGATGAATCTGCCATATCTGTGTTCAAAGAAAAAAATAATAGTTATTAATTTAGAGAATATGACTGAAGATAAACAAAAAAGTGCATACATTAAAAAATAATACATTAAAAAAAGTGCATACATTATCAAGTTGGAACATTCTCCCAAAATCCTTCCATATGGTCATAACGTGTGGCATGCACATCATCTATTTCTACATTAACACTCAAGTTTGGCATATTTGAAGAGAAACATGGTGTCTCTGGTATATCAAGTACTAATTCATCATTCTCATGAGAAATATACATGGGTTTTCCTTGTAGAACCACTGACCATCCTTTGTTAGCGGGATCGGTGACATAAAACACTTGTTTTGCCTGAGATGCCATGATAAATGGTTCTTCGGTATAACGAGTATTTTCAAGGTTAACCAGGGTAAATCCAAGATCGTCGGTGAAGATGCCAGTATTAAAATCAACCCACTTACATTTAAAAATAGGTACTCTGAATATCGTGTAATCTATTACCCAAATCTCTTGAATTACACCAAAGTAGCCCATTGACGCCGTTATCGGATATTTATCCTTTGAACTCGAGAAATGCATTGATTCAGCCACCACCATGACTCCACTATTTTGCATTGTGCTTATTTCATCTTCTCCCTTTGTATAAAATGAATAGTTATTTATATCATACCCACCCCAACATATCACATCAAAGTTTGGCTCACATGCTAGCCACTTTAGTGTATCAGAAGTTGTATTGTCACCTTCAACTTGTTGTTTAAACCACTTCAAAAAGCTCTTGTTGTGTTGAGTGATCACCCACTTTTTAGGCATACGTGGATTATTTAGCTTCACAATGTCTTTATGAGCACTTAAGTAGGGGATGACTTCTTCACTGTTATTCAATATGTACAAATGCGCTTGAAGTACTTCATCTCGACACATTGTCACAACTTTTGCACCTCGAGTTCCTCTACCAAGACCTATTCCATGGTAACGAGTCTTAGGTAACCCTATAGCTTCAACTTCTGATAAGTATTGTGTGCAAAACTCAATAGCTTCCTCTGCAATATATCTTTGAACAATTGATACTTCAGGACGATATTGGTTCTTCACATACCCTTTTAATATCTTCATGTATCGCTCAATAGGGTACATCCATCGTAAGAAAACTGGACCACAGATTCTAACTTCCCTGGCTAGATGAACAATCAAGTGAACCATAATATCAAAAAATGATGGAGGAAAGTACATCTCAAATTGACATAATATGACTGCAGCCTCATTCTCTAACTGATCCAAAACATCCGAGTCCATAACTTTACTACATATGGCATTAAAAAAAAAGCATAATCGACTTAAGGAATATCTAACATTCTCTGGTAAGATACCTCGAATAGCGACAGGTAGAAGTTGTTGCATCAATACATGACAATCATGAGATTTTAACCCAAGCAATTTTAGATCTTTCATAGATACAAGTCTCTTCACATTGGAAGAGTAACCAAATGGAACCTTCACACCTCATAAAAACTCACAAAAACTTATTTTCTCTTTTTTAGACAGTGTGTGACATGCTGGAGGCAAGTATGTTCGGTTACCATGAGGTTGAGGAGCTAATTGTTCTCTTATACCCATTTCAACCATGTCCAAACGAGCATTGACACCATCTTTTGTTTTTCCTTGAATGTTAAGGAGCGTTCTGATGATACTGTCACACACATTTTTCTCTACATGCATGACATCTATACAATGCCTCACATCAAGAACCCTCCAATATGGAAGAACAAAAAGGATTGACATTTTCTTCCATATATCTGTGGCTTTCTTTTGCGTCTTTCCAAACTCACACGAAATCGCACTTGCTCGTTGATATACTTCTTCCCCACTTAAAGGTGTTGGGGCTGCATCATTTTCTTGACACCCGTTAAATGATTTTTTTAATTTACGATATGAATGGTTTGAAGGAAGAAATCTTCGGTGTCCAAGGTACACTGTTTTCCTTCCATGTTGTAGTTGATAGTGACATGTGTCTTCTTCACATATCGGGCAAGCTTTATGTCCCTTTGTGCTGTAGCCACTCACATTACCATATGCTGGAAAGTCATTAATTGTACAAAATAACATTGCACGCAACTTGAATAAGTCACCTGTGTACCCATCAAACACATCAACACCTTCCTCCCACAACATCTTCAACTCTTCAACCAATGGGCTTAAAAAAACATCAATGTCATTTCCAGGTTGTCCGGGACCCGAGATCATCAAAGATAGCATCAAGTACTTACGTTTCATACACAACCACGGAGGTAAGTTGTAAATAACTAACACCACGAGGCCATGAACTATGTTTACTTGCTTAAATTTCCATATGGATTCATTCCATCTGTAGCAATTCCAAACCTAATGTTTCTTGGATCATTACCAAAATTCTAGAAGATGGAATCAATTTTTTTCCATTGCAATCCATCTGCCGGATGCCTCAACTGACCATCTTTAATACGACTATCTGCATGCCATCTAGTGAGCTTTGCATCATTTCCATTAGTGAATAATCGTTTCAACCTTGGAACAATGGGAAGATACCATAACACTTTTGCCGGGGTACCCTTCATTACATCATTGTCAGAATCACCATCCTTCTTCTTATATCGTGATTCCCCGCATTGTGGACATTCGTGAAAGTTCTCAAATTCTTTCTGTAAAACACACAATCATTCGGACATGCATGAATTTTTTGGTACTCCATACCCATTGGACACAATATCTTCTTAGCATCATAATTGCGGGTTGGCAATGTGTTACCTTCAGGGAGCATGTCACTCAACAACTCAAGCAATTCTGTGAAACTTTTATCAGTCCACCCATTCTTTGCCTTCACATTGAACAATTTTAGTGCCCCCGACAATCGTGTGAACTTAGTACAATTTTTATACAAAGGCTTTTTTGCATCATTGGCAACTTCTCGTACACATGTGTATGTTGGAAGGCATCTTGTCCAAGCTCACGAATCATTTCCTCCAGCTGATCATCCATCTCTAGATCAACTTCTTCTTTGTCTTCTACACTTGGCATGTTTAATAATTCACCATGCCATGTCCATTGTATGTAACTCTTTAGGAAACCATCACAAAGAACATGTTCCCGAATAACTTCGATCGGTAATCTTCGCTCATTCAAGCAGTTAACACAAGGGCAATAGAATCTTCCATCATTATCCGGAACATTCATCTTAGCAAATTCAAGGAATTGTTCTACTCCACTCTCATATTCATTTGTTGTTCGTCTACAATTGATCCAACTCCGATCCATTGTTACCTTCTAATTTTCAAAATAACTACATTATAATACAAATCTAATTTTCAAAATCAAAATCACGAAAGAATGCCTACGTAAACACATTCAAATGACTAAACTACTTACAATACGTCTCTAAATTAGCTAAAGGCACCCGCGAACTTCCATCTCTTGACAGACATTATTACATACCAGATTCAAAAATGTAAACCTACAATGGCTAAAGCAAGCACGAAAACTTACCTCTTGAAGACCTACAGAGGTGGCAACTGGCGTGACGTGCAGAGCTGGGTGGGGAGAAACGTGCACAGGCGACGCGCACCAAAGACAGTAGCAGCAGGCAGCACGACGTACAGAGTTGGCAGGTAGCGTGACGAGCAGAGCTGGGTGGGGAGAAACGTACAAAGGCGAAGACGTTCGTAGAAGATACAGAGAGAACGGGGAGCTCTGCTATGGGTGAAGTGAGAAATGGAGTGTTGCGGGAGGTGTAAAACAGAGAATATTATGTCGGTTTCCCTAACACCCGTCATCAAATACACTTTCTATGTCGGGTAAAACTTAACCGACATAGAAAGTTCACTTTCTATGTCGGGTAAATTATAACCGACATAGAAAGTTCACTTTCTATGTCGGGTAAATTTTAACCGACATAGAAAGTGAACTTTCCACTTACTATGTCGGTTAAAATTTACCCGACATAGAAAGTTTATGATTTAATTACAAAATTGCCACCGTGCTACATACTATGACGGGTGGACTACGACCGTGATAAAAACTCGTCATAGAATGCTATTTTTCCACTAGTGTTAGGAGAGTAACAAGAAGATTTTAAGAGGACAAGTGAAGTGAGAATAAGGCAATATTGATAGAATAAGGTAAGAAAGCTTGATTTCAAGAGATAGGAGTGAGTAGAAGTGAAATGGAGGTCCCTATTTATAGCCAAGCAACTCCAACGGACATATGAAAGTGTATAGGGTGCAAAAGATCTGTTGGCAACGGCTAGGAAGGCAAACTTGCCAGGTTTAATCGATTAATTCTCAATTTAATCGATTAAACCACTACCAGACCCATTTAATCGATTAAATTGGGCTGGTAATCGATTAATACTGGTTTTAATCGATTAATGGTCGAGTTAATCGATTAAAACAGAGAGGAATGTCATGTTTTGGGTGTTTTGGATGCAAATAATCGATTATAACTCCAATTAATAGATTATTCCAGAGAGTTCATCAATTATTTGAGGTTTATGCACATGATAATCTATGAACATCCTACACAATGAATTATAACATCACAACCATCCAAAAACTGTCTAATTAAGCAGAATTTAAGCTATTTCTAATATCCCTAAGTCTCTTCTAAGTTCAAAGAATCTATCCTTGGGTAGAGGCTTAGTAAATATATCTGCTAATTGATGCTTTGTATCAACGTACTCTATTTTACAGTTTCCTTTGCTGATATGATCTCTTAAGAAATGATGTCTAATTTCTATATGCTTAGTCCTAGAGTGCATTACTGGATTCTTAGTAAGATTAATTGCACTCGTATTATCACACATTAAAGGTATGTCATTCAGAAATATACTATAATCTTCTAACTGTTGTTTCATCCACAGAATTTGAGCACAACAATTACCAGCTACAATATATTCAGCTTCAGTGGTAGATAAAGCAACACATGCCTATTTCTTAGAATTCCAAGATACTAAGGATGAACCTAACAAATGACATGTCCCACTAGTACTCTTTCTATCAATTTTGCATCCACCATAATCAGCATCAGAATATCCTATTAAACTAGTACAAGCATCAAATGGATACCATAAACCAAAACCAATAGTTCATTTTAAATATTTTAAAATATGTTTTACTGCAATTAGGTGAAATTCTTTTGGACAAGCCTGAAATCTAGCACACACACAGACAGAATGCATAATATCAGGTCTACTTGCAGTTAAGTATAATAGTGAACCTATCATACCTCTATACATAGATTGATTAACTTCCAAACCTGATTCATCCTTGTCCAGATAGCATGAAGTTCCCATGGGTGTGTTAGCTTCTTTTGAGGTGTCCATTCCAAACTTTTTAAGTATCTCTTTGCAGTATTTGGTTTGAGAGATGAAAATGTCATCTTTAAGTTGCTTGATTTGTAGTCCAAGGAAGAATGTCAATTCTCCCATCATAGACATTTCAAACTCTCCCTGCATTATCTTAGCAAATTCTATACATAACGAATTATCAGTTGATCCAAAAATAATATCATCAACATATACCTGGACCAATAAGATATGCTCTTTTACTTTCTTTATAAACAGAGTAGAATCAATTTTTCCTCTAGTAAAATCATTTGAAGTTAGGAAACTACTTAGCCTCTCATACCAAGATCTAGGAGCTTGTTTCAACCCATATAAAGCTTTCTTTAATTTAAAAATATGATTAGGATAACTAAAATCTTCAAATCCAGGGGGTTGCTCCACATAAACTTCTTCTTTAATAAAACCATTCAAAAATTCACTCTTAACATCCATTTGATATAATTTAAATTTCATCAAAGATGCATAAGCAAGAAGTAGGCGTATAGCCTCTAACCTGGCAACAGGAGCATAAGTTTCATCATAGTCTATACCTTCCTCCTGACAATAGCCTTTGGCAACAAGTCTGCCTTTATTCTTTGTTATATTTCCATCTTCATCAAGCTTATTTCTAAACACCCATTTGGTTCCAATAACTTGATGTGATTCTTCCCTTGGGATTAATTCCCAGACTTCATTCCTTTCAAATTATTTAAGTTCTTCTTGCATAGCTATGAACCATTGTTCATCTTTAAGTGCTTCCTCCACATTTTTGGGTTCTATCTGAGACACAAAAGCTACAGACATACAAAAGTTAGTCATGTTTCTAGTTCTTACCCCTTTTGAAATATCACCAATGATGTTGTCCATTGAGAGTCCTCTTGGTGATTGCCATTCTTTTGCTAATTCAGGTGTTTGAGAAGGCTCATTTCCTTCCAAATATAATTCATCAAGAGCCTCTCTTATATACTCATCATCACTTGCAAATTCTTTATTTGACTCAAGAGGATTTCCCCCAAGGTCTACAATTTCATCAAATGTAACATGAATAGATTCTTCAATATTTAAAGTTCTTCTATTAAACACTCTGTAAGCCTTACTAGTTAATGAATAACATAAGAAAATGCCCTCATCGGCTTTAGAATCAAATTTTCCTAAGTTATCCTTTCCATTATTTAACACAAAGCACTTACATCCAAAAATTTTCAAATGAGCAACATTAGGCTTTCTACCATTAAATAATTCATAGGGAGATGATTTTATAATTGACCTAATGAGCATTCTATTTAAAACATAACATGCAGTACTAACCGCATCAGCCCAAAAATATTTAGGAACATTAGATTCATTTAACATAGTTCTAGCAAGTTCCTCTAATGACCTATTTTTCCTTTCAACTACACCATTTTGTTGGGGAGTCCTAGGAGCATAAAAGTTATGTAATATTCCATTTTCTTCACAATAACTTTCAAACTTTTCATTTTGAAACTCACCACCATGGTCACTTCTTAAAACTTTAATTCTTAAGTCTTTCTCATTTTGAATTTGTTTTGCAATTTTTCTAAAGACCTTAAAGGCTTCACTTTTCATAGTTAGGAAAAATGTCCAAGTATACCTAGAGTAATCATCAACAATTACAAGGCCATAATAATTTCCACCAAAGCTCTTTATCCTAGAAGGTCCAAATAAATCTTAATGTAATAATTCTAGGGGTTTTGAAGTAGAAATAACATTCTTTGATTTAAATGATGATTTTACTTGTTTACCTTTTTTACATGCATCACACAATCTATCTTTTTCAAATTTTAACTTAGGCAAACCAATAACTAAGTCTTTTGAAATCAATTTGTTCAAATGATGCATATTTATATGAGCTGCTCTCTTATGCCATAACCAAGGGTTCTCTTCCTTTGCAACTAAGCATGTAATACAAGAGTCATGTAAACAATCCAAATCAATCAAGTATATGTTATTATGCCTAATGCCTTTTAATTCTACATTTTCGGAATCTATCAAATAAATGGTGCAAAATTTACTTTCAAAGATTACCTTAAATCCTTTGTCACATAGTTGACTTATGCTTAGGAGATTATGCTTTAGTCCATCAACAAGAAGCACATCCTTAATCTCCAAAGTATTTGCACCACTTATGTTTCCAATTCTAAGAATCTTCCCTTTGTTGTTGTCCCCATAAGTTACATATCCTTGTTCCTTAGCTTTGAAACTCACAAATTTTGATTTATCACCGGTCATATGCTTTGAGCATCCACTATCAAGATACCACATAGACTTCTTAGATTTGGAAGTTTCCTACAAAACAAGAACATAGTAAACTTAGGTCCCCATAACTATTAGGTCCTTGGGGTTAGAGACAAACAACATTATTTAACAATAGGAACCCAAATGTATTTACCTTTAGGAACACCAAAATGTTTAATTTTACACTTATTTGAAGTGTGACCTTGTTTCATACAGTAAAAACATGCATTAGATGTAGCTTTAGGATAAGATGCATTACTTACAAAACATGCTCTAGTTCCTTTTTCTACCCATACTCTTTTATTTTTCCTTTTAGACTTTTTCAAAGGAACTTGTTGATTTACACTATTTTGAGAAAACACCATTTCATGCTTCTTAAGATCATCTATTTCCTTTTCGGCTTTGTCTAGCAAATGGTTAAGAATATCTATGTCATATTCATGCTCTTTACAAGTTGCGCATGCTAAGTTCTTATCATTATCCTCATCTAAACATACAATTTTCGTTTCTAATAATTCCTTTTCTTCTAAACATGTGATTTTCATTTTTAAAGAGTCAATTTCCTTTTCGGATCTACTTAAACTCTTCTTCACAACTTTATATTCATTTTTCAAATTCTTAAAAGCACTAAATAATTCATTATATGCATTTTGCAGTTCATCATGGTCATTATCATCATCACTAGAAGATGGGTCGGAATCACTTACCTCAAAGTCGGAAGATATGTTGTCATTTGCCATTAAGCAAATATTTGCTTCTACTTCTGAGTCACTTGATTCCGAACTTGAATCACTGTTGTCCCAAGCAATATAAGCTTTCTTCTTGAAGAACTTCTTGCTTTTGTTTTCATCGTTTTTCTTGTTTGGACATTCGGTCTTTACATGTCCTGCTTCACCACAACCATAACATTTTATATTTACGGAAGTACTTTCTCTTACCTTTCCCTTACCTTTGAATGGATGCCTTCCTTTTGCTTTCATGAATTTGGTGAACTTCTTTATCATAAGACTCAACTCTTCTTCTTCATTTTCTAAGTCTTCTTCTTCCTTTTTATTTTTACCTTTGGAAATTTCGGTTTTGAAGGCTAGGTTCTTCTTTTGGTATTGTCCTTCTTCTTCATTTTGCCTTCCAAGTTCAAGCTCATGCTCTCTAAGCTTTCCAAAGAGCGCCACCATAGACATTGTGGAAAGGTTTTGTGACTCCGAGATGGCCGTCACCTTAGGTTGTCATTTCCTATCCAAAGATTTTAAGATTTTAACATTTAATTCATCAACGTCAAAAATTTTACCTAATTCGGTGAGATGGTTCACAATATGAGTGAAACGCTTTTGAATGTCAAATATTGTTTCGCCTTGTTGCATCCGGAACATCTCATATTCTTGAATTAGAGAATTTTTTCTTGCTCTTTTAACGTCGTCAGTACCTTCGTGGGTCACTCTTAGCATTTCCCACATCTCCTGAGCACTTTTACAAACAGAAATCCTGTAAAACTCGTCAAGCGTTAAAGCAGATGAAATTATATTTCTAGCCCTAACGTCAAATTGTGCTTTTCTGTTTTCCTCTGCAGTCCATCTAGAAAAAGGTTTGGGAACGTCAACACCGTTCTCAGTAACTTTAGGAACATATGGACCGTTTAAAATAGTGTCCCAAACACCTCTATCAACAGACTCTAAAAAGATTTACATTCTTACTTTCCAGAAAGGATAATTTTGACCCGCAAACAGTGGGGGTCTGTTGATAGACGCACCTTCGGCAAAAGTTTGATTTTGTCCGGCCATTTTCGAAAAGTTTGAATGACTATCAAAGCAAGCTCTGATACCACTTGTTAGAATCGCGCAGCGGAATGTTCGCGTGGTCAGACAAAAACCAAGAGGGGGGGTGAATTGGTTTCTTAACAAAAATTAGGTTTTCAAAATTTTTCCCAAATTTTACTGATTAAAAAACTGTGTAAATGTAAATAGAGATAGAGATAGAATCTTACACAAGAGATTTATACTGGTTCGGATCAAAAGACCCTACGTCCAGTTGCTAATCACTCAAACAGAGGATTAACACTGTCACTATAATCAAAGTTGTTACAAGCAGATTACAATGGAAAAGATAAAGTAAAGAAAACACCTCTCTTGAAATCCACAAGAGATGAAGAACAACTTTCCCTAGAGACGACACAATCCACTAAGAACTCCACTTAGTGATTCTTATCACTTCTAGCCCACACCAGGTTCCAAAAGCCCCTTTTTCTTGCAACAAACAGTTCTCTAACACTCACAACACTTAACTTTTGTATGAAAAAGGTTGTTCTATTTTCTGAGTGCCAAGGAGAAGCTTAAGTAGAGAAATTAGGGGTTTGGAATTGGGATTTTCGAAACTAGGGTTCTTGGAAATAGGGTTTTCGAAAATATGGTTGATTTGAAGTTAAAATTCGAAATCTGACTGAAATAATCAATTAAATCAAGGTTAATCGATTATTACTGAGACAAAATCAACAGAACCCCAAAAATCTCTATTTTAATCGATTAAAAGACCTGTTAATCGATTAACAGGCCTGTTAATCAATTAACAGGGGTGTTAATCGATTAAAACAGTGAGTTGATACAGAAATTGGTTTTTCTCACTGTTTTAATCGATTTTTTCACCAATTAATCGATTAAAGCCGAACCCCTTTGATAAATTTGAGCTTTTTGAAGCTTCTAAGGTGCAGACTATGTACCGGCTATCTCAAACTCTAATATTACAGACTCAATCTAATCAAAACAGAGTTATTACACTATAAAACAAGTCTTTAACATTCTAAGTCTTGTGTTCTTGAATCATCATCAAAATCAACAAGCTTTATGTCCATCAAGTACAACAACAAGTCCTTGAATCTTCAACAGAAAGTGATTGGTATTTTCTTTACAGTTTTCCCGTGATTATTCTTATGAAATTTTTGTTTTTGTTTTAACCCTACCTTTTGCCTAGACCGCCTTTTGCGGGTTTTCAATCTAGCGGGTTTGCCTTAATTTTTGCTAGGACGTCTCGACAGGCTTTTTTTTCTTTTTATGAAGGCCTTATCTTTTGCCTAGACCGCCCTTAGTGGGTTTTCGATCTAGCAGGCTGCCTTATTTTTGCCTAAGACTGTCCTAGTAGGCACTGTTTATTTTGATCTTGTTTTCTTCTTATGCTTTCTCGTATTGCTTGTTTTATGCATGCTCATGTTTCGTTAATACAGAGACATTCTCACAAGTAGGTCAAGAGAAGAGAAGGCAATTTTATTGATATGATCAAATGGTTTATTTTTACAGGGGAATTTACAAAGGAATTTATAAGCAGGGCTGGCCAAGGTTGGCTAAACTGTATAGGATATAACAATCATGCCCGTGATTTCTGTTTCTCTATTTTTCCTGGTTGCTTCAATTGAGATGCTAGAGCTCGGAGTGAAGATCATGCGAAGTCTGCTTGCTTCTGGGAAGGTATTACCTTAGTCGCCTTGCGGTTTTTGCCTAAAGTAATCATTGCTCCTCTTTTTTTTTTTGAAACCTCTAATTTTTGCCTAGGACGTATCCTAGCGAGGAATATGGACCCTATCTTTTGCCCAGGATGCTCTTTGCGAGTTTTCATCCTGACTGGTTGTGAGCAATGTCTGCAAACGTAGTATTTCTTTACCGCATCTGAGTTGACTGGATGTCGAAGCTCTTCTCCATCCTTGTTGGTGAGGATAAGGGCTCCTCCTAAGAAGGCTCGCTTGACCACAAAGGGTCCTTCATAGTTTGCTGTCCATTTTCCAATTTGTTCTTTCTGGGCGGGAAGCAATTTCTTTATTACCAAATCTCCTTCTTGAAAGGTGCGGGGATTGATTTTCTTATCGTAGGCTTTCTTGATCTTCTTTTGATAAACTTGCCCCCGACATATGGCATCCAACCGTTTTTCTTCGATTAGGTTCAGTTGATTGTACCGGCTTTAGACCCATTCAGCTTCTGTCAATTTTGCTTCCATAACAACTCGTAGGGAGGGTATTTCAACCTCTACTGGTAGTACGACCTCCATGCCATATACGAGGGAAAACGGAGTAGCCCCTGTAGAGGTTCGTACTGACGTTCGGTACCCGTGCAGGGCAAAGGGCAACATTTCGTGCCAATCTTTATATGTTACTACCATCTTCTGGATGAGTTTCTTGATGTTCTTATTGGTTGCCTCTACTGCACCGTTCATCATTGGTCGGTATGGAGAGGAATTGTGGTGTTGAATTTTGAAGTCTTGACATAATTCCTCCATCATCTTATTATTGAGGTTGCTCCCATTATCAGTAATGAGCCTATGAGGGATGCCGTACTGACATAGAATATTTTTCTTGATGAAGGTGGTCACCACTTTTCTAGTCATGTGCGCATATGATGCTGCCTCAACCCATTTGGTGAAATAGTCAATGGCCACCAAGATAAAACGATGACCATTAGATGCTTTGGGCTCGATGGGTCCGATGACGTCCATGCCCCACATAGAGAATGGCCATGGTGTAGCCAGGGTACTGAGAGGTGCAGGTGGCACGCGAATATTATCAGCATAGATTTGGCACTTGTGACATTTTTTAGCATATTGGTGACAATCAGCTTCCATTGTGGACCAAAAATACCCTGCCCTTAAGATCTTCTTTGCCATGACATGCCCAGGTGCATGGGTCCCAAAAGTTCCTTTGTGGATTTCTCTTATTAGGGTTTGGGCTTCTTCATGGTCCACACACCTTAAGAGAGTGGAATCGAAACTCTTTTTGTAGAGGGTTTCTTCAATCAACGTGAACCCTACTGCCCTTTTACAAATGGTTCATTTATCATTGTTATTGATTCCTTCAGGATATTCGCCCTTCATGAGGTATTACTTGATGTCGTGATACCAAGGGTTTTGGTCGCGCTCGTCATTTATTGTCATGCAAAAAGCTTTTTTTGTCATGCAGCTTGATTTGAATGATTGGCATCTCATGCTCTTGATCTAAAGAAAACATGGATGATAGAGTGGTGAGGGCGTCAACAAATTGATTGTCTTCCTGAGGAATATACTGGAAGGTGACACTTTCCATTCTTGAGACTAAATCACGGATGTGCTCTAGATATGGGATTAATTTAGAGTTTCGGGTTTCCCATTCACCTTTAATTTGATAGATGACAAGGGATGAATTGTCGAAGACTTTGAGTTTAGTAACCCCATGATCTAGAGTCGCTTGGATTCCTAGTGTGCATGCTTCATATTCGGCCATGTTGTTGGTACAGTCAAAATTCAACCTGGCTGTTATGGGGATATATTTATTTTTAGGGGATATTAAAATAGCTCCTATCCCGTGTCCGAGCATGTTCGAGGCCCCATCGAAGAACATGGTCCATGCCTCTTCTTTGGTCTCTTCGTGTTCAATGTGCATGATATGTTCATTTGGAAAGTCGTCCTGTAGGGATTGATACTCATTTGTTGATCCATGGGCTAGATAGTCCGCTAGGGGGCTACCTTTAATAGCTTTCTGGGTGACATGAATGATGTCGAACTCTGAGAGGAGCACTTGCCACCTAGTTATTCTTCCGGTTAGGATGGGCTTCTCGAAGAGGTACTTGATTGGGTCCATTTTGGAGACCAACCATGTTGTATGTCGAGACATATATTGTCGGAGATGCTGAGTGACCCACACCAATGCGCAACAGGTCTTTTCAAATGGTGTATAACGAGTCTCATAGTCTAGGAATTTTTGGCTGAGATAATAAATGGCTCGCTCTTTCTTCCCGGATTCATCTTGTTGACCGAGCACACATCCCATGGACTCTTCGAGTATTGACAGATATAGGATCAGAGGTCTCCCTTCGACGGGTGGCACCAATACTAGTGGATTGGTTAAGCATGTTTTTATTTTATCGAATGTTTGTTGGCATTCTTCATTCCACACCGTTGGCTGATTTTTGCGCAACAGTTTAAAGATGGGTTTACATTTATCCGTCAACTGTGCAATGAAATGGGCAATATAATTGATTCGACCCAGAAATCCTCTGACCTCCTTTTTTGTGCTTGGCGGGGGAATTTCCAAAATCACCTTGGTTTTGTCAGGGTCCACCTCAATTCCTCTTTTGCTGACAATGAACTCGAAGAGTTTTCCTGACCGTACTCCAAAAGTACATTTTGTTGGGTTTAGTTTGAGTTGGTACTTTTGAAGCCGGTTGAATAGCTTCTTGAGATATTGAATGTGGTCCATCTCGTTCCTAGATTTGGCGATCATGTCGTCCACATATACTTCTATTTCTTTATGGATCATGTCATGGAATAGTGTGACCATAGCCCTTTGATAGGTAGCCCCTGCATTCTTGAGTCTGAAAGGCATTACACAGTAGCAGAAGGTGCCCCATGGTGTGATGAAAGAGGTTTTTTGTCTGTCCTCGACGGGCAATTTGATTTGATTGTACCCCGCATACCTCTTCATGAAGGAATAAAGCGTATTGGTAGCGGTATGGTCTACTAGCGTGTCTATATGTGGTAGGGGAAAGTCATGCTTTGGACTTGCTCGATTGAGGTCCCTATAATCCACGCATACCCTGACTTTACTGTTCTTTTTTATGACAGGTACTATGTTGGCCAACCACTCAGGGTACTTGGACACTACTAGGAAATTGGCGTCTAGTTGCCTCTATACTTCTTCCTTAATCATTAAGGACTAATTTGGCTTGATTCTTCTGAGTTTTTGCTTCACAGGTCGGAACCCTACTTTTAATGGCAGTCTATGCTCCACTATACTTGTGTCGAGCTCAGGCATGTCATGGTAGGACCAGGCGAATACATCCATATATTCTTTTAGAAGCTGTATCAATCCCTCCCTTATGCTACTTTCTATTTGGGTGCCAATGTTTATCTTTTTCTCATCATCCACTTCTACCAAATTGATAGTTTCCGTTTCTTCTTGATGCGGTTGTATAATGCGTGCTTCTTTTTCCAACATTCTTTGCATGTCTGGGGAAATGGTCCCCTGCTCACTGTCGGACTCGACCCATTCGCCTTCGGCATCCGGGGTCCACAGAGATTCATCAATCACAGACATGATGTGTTTTAGGTTCTGTTTTAGTCATAGATTTTATTATTCAATTATCTTTGAAAGAATAATAAATAGAAGAGGGAAAAGGATGAATGTGACAGAAAGGAAATGCCTCGTGTATTAAGAAAATGAAAGCGTATGTACAAGCCCTTTTAATCAGAGTTCATGCGGCCACGAGCGAGGACCGCAGGAGATACAAGAGAAAGCTTAAAAAAAAGGCACCCTAGGGGCTGATCCTCCCAGTCCTCTCTTTTTGCTACTCTGGCTTTGACAGAGGTTGGCGTCAACATTAGAAGAAGAGGCATCAAAAGTTATCCACCCGGCATCGATCAATTCTTGGACCCGATACTTAAGGGTCAAGCAATTTTCTATTGAGTGCCCGGGTGAACCCGAGTGGTAATCGCATTTCTCATTTGGTTTATACCACTCGGGGTAGGGAGGCTCTATTTGCTTCTTGGGACGAATGCAGGTCAGAAGTTTGGCCTCTAGCAACTGAGGCAGCAGTTTACCATAGGAAGTTGAGATGGGAGTGAACTTCCTTTCTTTCTTGCGAGGCTGCCGAGCTGCTTGTGGAGCGGAAGAAGGAGTGGAAAAATTAATTATGTGCACAGCTTCATCCTTCTTCTTGACGGCAGGTTTTCTAAATGAGACGCCAGCATGGGAAGACTGTGCTATCTTCCCACTTCTCAGTCCCTGCTCTACTCTTTCCCCCATAGTGACTATGTCTGAGAAAAGATTAGAGGTACTGGCTATTGCCTTATCGTAGTACGCTCTAGTTAGTGAATCTATGAACATAGCCACTGTCTCCTTATCCGTCAACGGAGGCTCTATTTGGGCGGCCATTTCCCTCCATCTTTGGGTGTACGATTTGAAGGATTCATTGTTCCTTTTACTTAGGGTCCTGAGATCTGATCTATCAGGGGTCAGATCGATATTGTATCGGTAACGAAGAAGAAAAGCGTCAGCCAACTGTTTCCAGTTTTGGACCTGCCCTCTTTCCAACTGCATGTACCAGTTGAGAGCCATGTCATCCAAACTCTCCTAGAAGCAATGGATCAAGAGTTTTTCATTCTCAGCATGTGCGGCCATCTTACGACAATACATCGTAAGATGGCTTTTGGGGCAGGTCAGCCCGGCGTACTTTGGGAAGTCCGGGATTTTGAATTTTGGAGGGAAATGGATGTTTTTCACCAGGCACATGTCCGCCATTTCTTTGACGTCAAAGTTGTGCTCCTCCACCGCCTTCAGTCTCTCTTCTAGGGCGTAGAATTGTTGTTTGGACACCTCTGGGGTGAGGATGCACGCGGTACGAGCATCGGACTGGAGATGCGCTTTTTGATTGTAGAAGAATTCCTCTTCCTCCTCCTCTTCATGGCGAGAGGCGTGTTCTGCTTGGGCTTCGCCCTTGTTTTGACCTTGACGCACGACCTCCATCAATTGAGCCATTTGCTCCCGGAGGGTATTAACCTCTACGGTGAGCTTACGATTTTGTTCTTCTAGGTTCTCCATAGCTTTTGCCTTTTGCGCACGGGTTCGGATGGGGAGAGGACCAGCCACTTTCTAAAATGCCCGAAAGAAGTTTATTAATGAATGTTGAGTGTGGGACTAGTATGAATATGTTTATGTATGTGAGATTCTGCTTAGATGATGCTAAATGAGTTCTTTCCTTTTATTTTCTCTCTTGGTTTTCTCCACTCATGATATGATGTGATATGAATGTTTGACTTTGTCAAAAATCGTTTTATTTATTTTCTAGATTTGATTTGGATTTTTATTTGATTTTATTTTAGAGCCTTTTATCTCTTCTGTCGGACTGCGTGGCTACTTAGCTTACAAAGAACCTGAAGCCAGGCTAGCTAAAAGGCAGACTGTCAGAGATAAAAATAGCTTTATGCAAAAGAATAATGTTTAGCGTCCCTTATCTCTTCTGTCGGACTGCATGCCTACTTAGCTTCCAAAGAACCTAAAGTCAGGCTAGCTAAAAGGCAGACTGTCCGAGATAAGGGTGTTTTTTTGCAAAAAATGTTTTTTGTGATTTTTTTGTTGTTTGGTTATGCTATGCAATCAAATGCAACAAACAAATGTGCACACAATTCAATCATCCGCGAACAGGCGAGAAGTCATTTTAATCACGAGGTAGGGTTTTCCTACAGAAAAGTGCATTGGCAAGGGTAGGTAACTGTTCTCACCAAGGCTTGGGCCCCCAAGGTGCCCCTATTATAGGGTCCCCACTCTCCAGCCTTCCGACCATGCTTAGCACTAAGGCCATAGTCAGTCTTTGTGCTAAAAGAGGAAGGTTATCACCTTGAGTGGTGGTTTCCGATCATACCGGTGGGCTCAAAGCCATCACTACGGCGAACCGTACCTGCCACCCACTCCCTATGGATTTCTCACTTGCCCCCAGGTATAGAGGGAAATGTTGTGTGCAAAGGTTTGTGTACAGTTTTTATTTCAAACAATTGCGTAAAATAAACAAACAACAGTTATTAAAGCCAAGTAATTAAAACATGTTATAATACAAGGTAGGGTAAACGCGAAATTTCTTAGTTTATTTATTAAACTGACCCATCACTAAATGGGATCAACTCTCTAGGCTTCCCCAGTGGAGTCGCCATCTTTCGCCGCCGTAAAAAAAGAGGCGGTCAGAGCGATGCGATGGTTCTGACTTTTTGTTTTTTGCGTTTTTATGGGTGAGGTTACAACATCTTTAAGTTGTCCGATAACCGGGCTGAACCTAGGGGCGAGGTTTTTGAAAAGGTGTTCTTAGGTTGTCCAATAACCGGGCTAACCTAAGAATTAATTTGAAGGGGCTCTTATGGATTCGCCACCGATGTTTTTACCGGAAACATCAAAAAAGGAGGAAAAAGGCGTTGGTTTTTCGAAAAACCAACTTTGGTCGTTAAAATCAGAGTTGGGTAAGGGAGTTAGTTACGTGTAAGGGAAGTGTTAGTTCCCTTACGACGCCCCTTTCGGGTTCCCTATGATAGGCTAACTATTTTATAAATAAACTTTTGAAAAGACGCTTTTACCCTTTTTATTTGCGGAATTAAAATAATTACTACATGGCCCTAATGTTTATTACGCAATTTAATCATAAAAATAAAGACAGTAAAAGAGAGGGAGAGAATGAAGAAACCTCGAAGGCAAGCTTTTGATTAATTTTCTTGAAAGTAGGGTGCATTTTGGCAGCCCTTCGCTCTTATAACGCCGAAAAACTCTCTCGAAATGCTATAAAAAGCTCTCTAAGACTCTCAGAAACTCCGAAAATGCTTCGAAGGGACTCTAGGAAGAGAATTTAAAGAAAGTGTAGAAGGAAAAGTGGAAGAACTGTGTGAAATGAGGGGGGGAGCACTCACTATTTATAGGGATTCGCGCCTGTCAAGTCAAGACGGCTATCTCGTCTGACAAGGTCGAGAGGGTCGTCTCACCATTCGGGACGGCAGTCTCTGCTTGGATAAGTGGCGAGAGGGCCTTCTTGCCAAACGGGAGGGGGGTCTCACCATTGGCAAGTGGCGAGACGGCCGTCTCGCTAAACAAGACGACGATCTCGACTTACAACAATGGCGAGACGGCGATCCTAAAAAGCGAGACGACGGTCTCGACCCCTAAAGGCAAAAATCCTTATTTTTATACAGAAAATCCTTCCTACTCTAACATGGGACCTAATAGTCTCTCCTAGTGTCTTCTTAGGCTTCGTCCATCTTCGAATAGGAGGTCTTCTGCTCTTATTTTGAGGCCGGGCAAGATTTGGGGTCTACACCACCCACTCCCTAAGGTTGTCCCACTTGCCCTCGGGTATAGGGGGAACTGTTGTGTGCAAGGGTTTGTGTACAGTTGTTATTTCAAAAAATTGCGTAAAGTAAGCATACAGTAGTTATTAAAGGCAAGTAATAAATCATGTTATAAAAGCAAGAAAGGGTAAAAGCATAATTTCAAGTTTTTATTTCTCAAACTAGTCCATCACTAAATGGGATCAATTCTCTAGCTTCCCCAGTGGAGTCGCCATTTGTCGTCCCTATCAAAAGAGGCGGTTGGAGCGACGCGATGACTTTTTATTGACTCGCATTTTTAAAGCGTAGTCATCACCCTTAGGATGTCCGATAACCGAACTATTCTAAGGGTGAGGTTTTCATAAAGGGTTCTGGAGTCACCACCAATATTTTAACCCAAAAAACATTAGAAAAGGAAAAGAAGAAGGTGGTGGTTTTTAAGAAAAACCAACTTTGACCATTACAACCAGAGTTAGGTAAGGAAGTTAGTTACGTGCGGCGAAGGTGTTAACTTTCCCACGATGCCCCTTTTGAGTGCCCTATGATGGACCATTTCTTTTTAAAATAAGAACATTAAAACTATGTCTTTACCCTTATTTATTCATTGCGAAATTTAAATTATCGACTACATGGCCTTAATAACTAATGCACAAAGAGAGTAAATAATAAAAGGTGATAAAAGAGAATAAGAATTTTAAGAACCTTCGAAGCAAGCTTTTATAAATCGCAAGGGGTGCTTTTTGGTGATTCCCCACTCTCTACAAGGACACTCCTCTCTTGAACAGGAAATTACTGAAACTCCTCTCTTGAGGCAAAAACAGCAAGTAAGCAGTATATGGGAGTAATAACTATGTGATTTCTAGGTTTTTTCGTGTCCTCTCATCCTTGGTCGAAGGTCCTATTTATAGAAATTCGTGCCCATCAGACTAGGACAGTCGTCTCGCCTGACAAAGGTCGAGACGACCGTCTCACCACCTTGAGGTCGAGACGGCCGTCTCGCCAAGTGACGAGAAGGTAGTCTCAACCCATCAGTGGCGAGACGGTTGTCTCGCTAAACGAGACAACCATTTTGACCTTTGGTAAGATGGTCGTCTCGCCTTGTAGGGTGAGACCACTATTTGGATAATCGGGACGACCATCTTGAGCTTCCGGGCATAATTTTCTTATTTTTGTGTACAGAAATATTTGCTATTCTAACATGGAGCCTAGAAAGCATGCATAGGGACCTTTGAGGCCTTGTCCATATTCGAACGAAAGTCTTCTATTCTTTATTATGAGGGCGTGCAAGATTTGGGGTCTACAACCATGTTCTGGATGATCGTCTTGATGTTCTTATTTGTTGCCTCTACTGCACCATTCATTTTAGGTCAGTAGGGAGAGGAGTTATGATGTTGAATTTTGTCATCTTGTCATGTCATGGCAGAACCATTCGAATATGTCTGTATACTCCCTTAATAGTTGTACTAACTCTCCCCTGAAGTTATCATCGATTTGGATACCAATACTTATTTCCTTTTTGTTATGTCCTTGCCCCAAATCAATAGCCTCGGTTTCTTCCCGGTAGGGCTGTATAGATCGAGCTTCTTTTTTTTAGCATCCTCTGCATGTCCGAAGAGACGGTCCCTTTCTCACTGTCTGACCTAATCCATTGACCTTCGACTTTCGGATACCACAGGGAGTCATCCATCACAGACATGGTTGTTTTTATGGTTCTGTTTAGGTTTAGATTTTATTTTGAAAGAATATGAATGTTATTGTCGTCGTCGTCCCCAACCGCTAAGGGGAGGGGAACCGTGAAGGTAGTCGGGTTGCGACGTGATGGTTTAATTGACTCGCATTTTTTTTTTATGTTTGATCATCATTCTTAGAATGCTCGTTAACCGAACTATCCTTAAGAATGAGGTTTTCGAAAAGAGGGTTCTAAGGAGTTGCCATCAATATTTTAACCTTAAGCATTGAAAAAGAAAAAAGAAAAGGCGTTGGTTTAAGAAAAACCAACTTTGGCCATTAAAACCAGAGTTGGGTAAGGGAGTTAGTTACGTGTGAGGAAGGTGTTAGCACCCCACAATGCCCCTTTCGGGTTCCCTATGATGGACTAATTATAAAAATAAAGATATAGAAACTATGCCTTTACCCTATTTATTTATCTACGTGCAGTAATTAAATATCTACGTGGCCCTAACTTCTAATGCACAAAAAGAAAAGCGATAAAAGAGAAGGAATAGAAAAGGAACCTCTGAAGCGAGCTTTTTATATATCTCAAAACGTGAGGACTCTTTTTGACAATCCCCTCCCTCTACAAGAGCACTCCTCCTAGAACAATAAAAACTCTTATACTACCAAGCGTCGGATGTCTCAAAAAGAGACTTTCTTAACCGACTTAATCCGAAAATGATAGTTGGAAAGACTACTCGGACTCTGAAACGAAGCAAAAATTCTCTATAAAGTTTCAAAGTAGGAGAGAGAAGAGAGCATTGCTCTAAATTCTATGTAAAATGGGAGAAATGGTGCCCCTATTTATCGGCTCGTGGTTCTAGGAGGCAGGGAAGGCCGCCTCGAATTTTGTCAGGTGGGACGGCCGTCCCAGGCCCCCAAGGGGGTTGAGACGGCCGTCTGGATCTGGGATGGTCGTCCCGACCCTCTGACAAAAACCCTAATTTTTATTTTTCTAAGAAAAATCTCCTTTTCTTAAATGGAACCTAGAAAATGCTACTAGGGGCTAATGAAGCCTTGACCATCTTCGAAACGGAGGATTTATGAACTCATTGTGAGGCCGGGCAAGATTTGGGGTCTACAGTTGCCCCCCTTTGTTAGAATCGCACAGTGGAATGTTTGCGTTTACGGACAAAAACCAAGAGGGGGGGTGAATTGGTTTCTTAAACAAAAATTAGGGTTTTAAAATTTTTTCCAAATTTCACCGATTAAAATGCTGTGTAAAGTAAATAGATAAGGGATAGAGGATTACACAGTTAATTTATACTGGTTCGGATCAAAAGACCCTAGGTCTAGTTGCTAATCACTCAAACAAAGGATTAACGTTGTCACTATAATCACAGTTTACATTACAAATTGAAAAGATAAGGTAAAGAAAACACCTCTCTTGAGTCACACAAGAGATGAACACCTCCTTTGAATCCACAAAGGATGAAGAACAACTTTTCCTAGAGACGACACAACACACAATCCACCAAGAAACCCACTCAGTGATTCTTATCGCTTC
This sequence comes from Sphenostylis stenocarpa, assembly GCA_963425845.1. NCBI lineage: Eukaryota > Viridiplantae > Streptophyta > Magnoliopsida > Fabales > Fabaceae > Sphenostylis > Sphenostylis stenocarpa. Next base: position 46,525,681 of record OY731403.1, read on the forward strand.
TAGCCCACACTAGGTTTTCAAAAGCCCCTTTTTCTTCCCTACAACAAGTTCTCTAGCAATCACAACTCTTAACTTTTGAATGAAAAAGGTTTGTTCAATTTCCAGAGAGCCTTAGAGAACCTTAAGTAGAGGGAATAGGGTCTGGCATTGGGAATTTTCGAAAACAGATGAATTGGAAATAGGGTTTTCGAAACATGGTCCAAATTTGAATTTCAAAACACATAATAGATGCAAATAATCGATTATCTTGAGTGATAATCGATTATTCCAGAGCCAAGTTCGCAAGGGAACAAAACTGGGCCAGGATAATTGATTATCTGGCCAAACAATCGATTATCAGCCTGTGATAATCGATTATCACAGAGAAGATTTCCTGAAAATGGTTTTCTTGTTGTAGTAATCGATTATCCAAGGTGATAATCGATTATCACAGTGTAATTTTGATAAAAATAAATTTTTAGAGCTTTCAAAGGATGGTCTATGTGTTGGCTATCTTGGACTCTAATATTACAGACTCAAAAACATAAAAACAGAGTTGTTACATAAGATTACAAGTCTTCAAATCTCTATGTTCTTTATTCTTGAATAATCATCAAAATCTACAAGCTTCATATCCTTGTATGTTCAACATTCATATCCTTGTATGTTCAACAATCTCCCGTTTTTTGATGATGATCAAAATTTCCTTTAAAGCCCTTTGTAATAACCTGTATTATCTGTCACATCTAACAAAAACATTAAACATACCAGACAACATTTAAAATTAATAAACATAAGAGGCTTTAAATAATTTCTCCCCCTATTTTGATTATGATAAAAAATGAAAGCTCCCCCTCAATAAGTGCATAATATAGAAAATAGCTCCCCCTCAATCAAAGCAAAAATAAAATTTTATTCCATAAAGCAAATTAATTACAAACAAGAAATATGTTGAAGAGATTAAAACTCTTCACTTTCATGACTGTTAAATTGGGCATCAAATCTGTCTTCTAAATTACATACTCTATCATCTACATCCGAAATACGTGGAATAATTTCCTAATGCCGTTCTTGAGAGATAGTGAAAAACTCTTGCATTCTTTGATTCATATCAAACATCATATCTTCCATAGACAGACGGGATGTAGGATGAGCAGATGACGTCCTAGCAGTATGAATGTTTTCAGCAGGCATTTCAGCAGCATGCATGTCCTCATCATGAGAATCTTGAACCATGTTGGCCATGTGAGGAGCATCATCTTTATGAACGTAAATTCTGTTTACGTTCACCATCTGTGGCTGAGTGAGCGTGCCGTCTAGCATTCTATTTGAATTTAGGGTCTAGGCCTGTTGTTCTCCTTCAACATTTATACCCTTATATTCAAGAATTGTGGATATGAGGAGAGCGTAAGGAATCTTGAATTTTGGGTAACGTTTTGCCTTAAGCATTGTAAACATGACCAAGCTTGGCCAATCAATGGGCTCATTATTCATGATAGCATGAATAATGCGAAGGTCAGCAGAAGAACATTGAGCATGGTTGGTTGCCCGGGAACACAAAATCTAGACAAGAAGATGCAGCAAAAGGCATTCTTCTTTCTTTAAAGGCCCGGCCAAAATTTGGCGGCCAATTTCCATAGAGGGGTTGCGGAGAAAGGAGCGGTAAGCCATAATTCTATTAAAATCTTCTAAATCCACAAGAACATTGGTAGCATCCTCCTTTAAAGGAAAATGAGCAACATTTTCCTATATATCATCATCAAGGATGATGGTCACACCCTTGACTCTAGAAGTGGCGATATGATTTCTATATTTAAAGCGTGAATAGAAGACCCTAACTAAATCTAGGTAGTAAGTACCTTGCATTTCTATGAATGGAAGGACACTTGCTGCTCAAGGAGATTTGGGAAGTTGAAACCCCTATTGATGAATTAATCACCAATAATATATTTGGGAGTGATAATGCCCCTTTCTTTCCAGAAAGTTAGGAATTCCCGTCTTCCTTCATCGTCAGAGATCCACCCTTCAATTGAATTAGGACGGGGATGAAAAGCAGGAGTGGATCTTCTCCTTGTTGGGATCTTACTACGAGATGATGAAGCCATTTAGATTAGAAAGAGAGGAAACAAGAGAGCTTGAACAAGTTTTTTAGAAGAATAAGGTTTTAAGGAGACAAGAGAGCTTGAATGATTGTATAATGCTTTGATTAAAGGTTTGAAGGTGTGTAGATGTGAATTAGAGCCTTCCTATATAGAGAGAAACATCCTAACGGTCATAAACGGCTAGTTGGAGGAGAATTGGAGCCAAAATAGCCGTTACAAACGGCTAGAGAACCCACAATGGCGTAGGATAATCGATTATCAACCTCTGATAATCGATTATTTCTTCAAGTGCAAAGATAATCGATTATCAGGCTGGATAATCGATTATTCCAGTGGAAAAATACTGGTTTTGGGAAATTTTGGGTCAGATAATCGATTATTACCCCAAATAATCGATTATTACAAAAAGATTTCACATATTTCACTTGTTTAAACTTGAATAACCAATCATTATCCAAGATAATCCATTATTCTAGATAGATTAACAAATTTTCAATGTTATAGACTTAGGATAATCGATTATTTCCCTATATAATCGATTATTACAGTACAAAATGTAAATATTGATTAATTAAGCAGAGTTTAGATTATTTCTAATATTCCTAAGTCTGTTCTAAGATCATAGAATCTATCCTTAGGAAGAGGTTTGGTAAAAATATCTGTTAATTGATGCTTTCTATCAACATATTCAAATTTACAATTTCCCTTACTAATATGATCTCTTAAGAAATGATGTCTAATCTCTATATGCTTAGTTCTAGAGTGCATTACTGGATTTTGAGTAAGATTGATTGCACTTGTATTATCACACATCAAAGGAATATTATCTAGAAAAATATTATAATCTTCTAGTTGTTGCTTCATCCATAAGATTTGTGCACAACAATTACCAGTTGTAATATATTCAGCCTCAGTTGTGGATAAAGCAACACAGGCTTGTTTCTTAGAATGCAAAGATACTAAGGATGATCCTAATAAATGACAAGTACCACTAGTGTTTTTCTATCTACTTTACAGCCTCCATAATCAGCATCAAAATAACCTAATAAACTAGGAGAAGCTTCAAATGGGTACCATAAACCAAATCCTGTAGTTCCTTTTAAATATTTTAATATTCTTTTTACTGCAGTTAGATGAGATTCTTTTGGACAAGCTTGAAATCTAGCACACACACATACAGATTGCATGATATCAGGTCTACTTGCAGTTAAATATAATAGTGAACCTATCATACCTCTATACATAGATTGATTTATTTCCAAACTTGATTCGTCCTTATCTAGATAGCAAGACGTTCCCATTGGAGTGTGTGCAACTTTTGCAAAATCCATTTCAAATTTCTTAAGAATCTCTTTACATTATTTGGTTTGTGCACAAAAGTGCCATCTTTAAGTTGCTTAATTTGAAGTCCAAGAAAGAATTTTAATTCTCCCATCATTGACATTTCAAATTCACCGTGCATTATCTTAGCAAATCCTTCACACAAGGAATTATCAATTGATCCAAATATAATATCATCAACATATACTTGAACTAACATAATATGTTCTTTTACTTTCTTAATAAATAAAGTAGAATCAATTTGTCTTCTAGAAAAATCATTTGAAATTAAAATGGCACTCAACCTTTCATGTTGAGTGATAATCGATTATTACAGAGTTGTTTTGATAAAAATGAACTTTCAGAGGATGGATTGTGTGCTGGCTATATCAGACTCTAATTTTACAGACTCAAAAAGACAAAATAGAGTTATTACAAGTAAATACAGATGATTATAAGTCTTCAAGCCTTTAAGTCCTCTATTCTTGAATCATTATCAAAATCTTCAAGCTTCATATCTTTGTATGTTCAACAATCTCTCCCTTTTTGATGATGATCAAAATTTTATTTGAAGCCCTTTGTAATAACCTGTTTTTACTATCACAACTAACAAAACTATTAAACATACCAGGAAACATAATTATTGTTAAACATATCAGGCTTTAAAATATTTTCTCCCCCTATTTTGACCATAATCAAAAGAAATGAATGCTCCCCCTCAACATGTGCATTAAATAGAGAAATAAACAACCTCCCCTTAAACAATGTAAACATAGAATTTTATTCTATAATTTAATGTAGTACAAACCAGATAAAATAATTAAAACTCTTCAGTCTCATCACTGTTGAATTGTGCATCAATTCTATCTTATAGATTACATACACGTTCGTCCACATCCAAAATTTGTCTTATAATTTCTTGATGCCATTCTTGAGATATAGAAAAGAATTCTTGCATTCTCTAACTCATATCGAACAACATGTCTTCAATGGGAGGACGCAATGTAGAGTGAGCAGCAGATGATGTTGCAGCAGCAGGAATATCAGCAACAGGCATGTCCTCATCATCAGAATCTTGAGCAACGTCAGCCATGTGACGAGCATCATCTTTCTTAATAAATAGAGTAGAATCAATTTGTCCTCTAGAAAAATCATTTGAAATTAGAAAAGAACTTAATCTTTCATTTTAACATCCATTTGATATAGTTTAAATTTCATCAATGAAGCATAAGCAAGAAGTAGGCGTATAGGTTTCATCATAATCAATACCTTCCTCTTGACAGTATCCTCTGGCAACAAGTCTGGCTTTCTTCTTTGTTATATTTCCATCTTCATCAAGTTTGTTTCTAAATACCCATTTCGTTTCGATAACTTGGTGAGATTCTTCTCTTGGAATTAATTCCCAGACTTGGTTTCTTTCAAATTGATTTAGTTCTTCTTGCATAGCAATGCACCATTGGTCATCTTTGATTGCTTCCTCAACACTTTTAGGTTCAATCTGTGAAACAAAAGCTACAGATATGAATGTAGACCCCAAATCTTGCCCGACCTCCAAATAAAGACCAGAAGACCTCCTATTTGAAGATGGACAAGCCTAACAAGCCATAAGGAGAGACTATTAGGTCCCATACTAGGATAGGAGGGAGTTTCTGTACCAAAAAATAAGTTTTCTCGCTTCGAAGGGACGAGACCGCCTTTTGGACAACCCAGACCGCCGTCTCGCCTCACGTAGGAGGCGAGATCGCCGTCTCGCTTAACGAGACGGCGGTCTCGCCACCTACGAAGGACGAGACGGAGGTCTCGTTCACCCAGACGGCGGTCTCACCATTTCGACAGGTCGAGACGGCGGTCTCGACCCTGTCAGACGAGACCGGCGGTCTCGCCACCTGACAGCGTGAAAACCTATAAATAGGGGCTCTCTCCCCCTCATTTCCACACACCACAGCTGCATAGCTCTCTCTTCTCTCTAAAAACTTCTCTCTAGAATCTTTCTGACGCATTTCCGGAGCTTCTGAGTGCTTTTAAGAGTGATTTTCGGCGTTCGAGAGGTTTTTCGACGTCTTGTAGAGTGAAGGGCTGCCATAAAGCACCCTTTTTTTTTAGAGAATTAATATAAAAAGCGTGCTTCGGAGGTTCAAATTCTCTCTCTTCACCTTTACCGTTTTTATCTTAAATTATGCAATAGATATTAGGGCCATGTAGTCATACTTTTAAATTCCGCAGAATAAAAAGAGCGAAAGTGTATTTTTCTAGTTTATCAATAAAATAAGCCGGCCTGTCATAGGGAACCCGAAAGGGGCGTCGTAAAGGGACTAATACTCCCTTTACACGTAACCAACTCCCTTACCCAACTCTGGTTCTAATGACCAAGGTTGGTTTTCGAAAACCAACGCCTTTTAAAACCCCTTTTCCGATGTTTCTGGTAAAAACATCGGTGGCAACTCCATAGAACCCAAAATAAATAAGTCCTTGGGTTAGCCCGGTTATCGGACAACTCAGGGATACTTTTCGAAAACCTCGTCTCTAGGTTAGCCCGGTTATCGGACAACCTAAGGACGTTGTAACCACCAATAAAAAACGCGAAAATCAAGAGGGTCGAAAAAAAACCATCGCGTCGCTCCGACCGCCCTCTCTTTGGGAGGCGGCGACAGATGGCGACTCCACTGGGGAAGCCTAGAGAGTTAATCCCATTTAGTGATGGGCCGGCTTAAACGATAAATAAACCAAGAAAATAACACTTTTGCCCTTAACTTGTATTTATAACATGTTTTATTGTTTGGCTTTAATAAATCGTTGATTGTTTATACTTGTAAATTGCTTGAAATATAAACTGCACACAATCCCTTGCACACAACAGTTCCCCCTATACCCGGGGGCAAGTGAGATAACCATAGGGAGTGGGTGGCAGGTACGGTTCGCTGCAGTTAGGGCCTTGTGCCCACCGGTAGTGATCGGAAACCACCACTCAAGGTGATAACCTTCCTCTTTTGGCAACAAGACCGACTCGGCCTTAGTGCCGAGCATGGTTGGACTGGCTGGAGAGTGGGGACCCTATAATGGGGGCACCTTGGGGGCCTTAGCCTGGTGAGAACAGCTAGAACCTACCCTAACCAATGCACTTTTCTGCAGGAGAACCCTACCTCGTGATAAAAACGAAATCTCACCTGTTCGGGGATGACTGAATTGTGTGTGCATATGTTTGTTGCATTTGTATGTTGCATAGCATAAACAAACAACAGAACAAAATCACAAAAAATACTTCACAAATAAACACCCTTATCTCAGACAGTCTGCCTTTTAGCTAGCCTGGTTTCAGGTTCTTTGCAAGCTAAGTAGCCACGCAGTTCCGACAGAAGAGATAAGGGACGCTAAAAATTCTTTCGCATAAAGCCATATTTTATCTCGGACAGTCTGCTTTTTAGCTAGCCTGGTTTCAGGTTCTTTGTAAGCTAAATAGCCACGCAGTCCGACAAAAGAGATAAAAGGCTATAAAATAAATAAAAATAAATAATAAAATAATCCATTTTTCCAAAATTCACAAATAAGACCTGGTCCAAAAATATTACATTCATAAAACATTCATATAGATAGTTTATTCTTCCAAAAAATAAAATACATGCAAATACCATACATCATGTAGAAAAAAAACATGATAAAATAACAAAATAAACACTCACATTCATACAATAAACATCATCTTCATCAAATCATACATTTTGGTTTTAGAAGATGGAGGGGACGAGTAGACAAGTGGGGAAGGTGGATATTCTCCGAAGCCATACTGAGAAGCTAGAGCGGCTTAGTGCAACGATGCCACCAGAGGTCCGCGCTGATTTTGAAAAGTCCTATGGACGAATTCTGGACCTCCTAAAGATCAGTGTCGATCAAGTCTTCCTCAGGGAACTAATTCACTTTTGGAATTCCAGTCTACGGTGCTTTGAATTTCCGCAGTTCGACATGGTGCCCACTTTAGAGGAGTATGAAACAATGTTGAAATGGCCCAAGTCAGCCGGGGTCCATATCCGCCATGAGGCATATACTCCTACAGCACCAGTCGCTGCCCTTATCCACCTACCGTACCGACAAAGTACCCTGATAGGAAGAGGGAACACCCAGGGATGGAGAGTATCGATGTTAGAAGACCACCTGTCCTACCTGGCTGAAAGGGCAGAGTGGGTTGCCTTCAACAAGACCCTGGCACTATTAATCTTCGGAACAATCCTGTTCCCCTTCCATCTCGACACGATTGATCAAGCCGTCATGGACGCTTTCTTCGCTTGGGACGTGAACTCGAAGAGTCCCCTGCCTGCTATTCTTGCCGACACCTTGCTATCGGTGGATTTCTGCCATCAGAAGCAAGGGAGAACACTCCACTGCTGCTCTTCGTTACTTTATGTGTGGAGCATCACGCACCTCTATGCCTCCAGTCACATGGGGATATTCCCCGACCCCTTGAGAAGCTTCTCCAAGATCCCCCTCCAGCGACGCCTGACTATAGAATGGAGGGATGAGTTAGAACAAAAGGACGCCAACAGCATATCTTGGGTCTGCCCTTGGTTTCGACCCGGCCCAGTTCTCGTCAGATGTGGGAGCTATCCGAATGTACCCTTGATAGGACTCAGGGGTTGCATAGCCTACTCACCTAGAGTAGCCATGAGGCAACTCATGAGGACCCAAACTACTATCTCCCAAGGGGAACTCGGAGGACTGTGCTTCTTTGGAGACCCATGCACAATCGCCAACTCACTGACTGTGAGAAAAGCATGGGAGAAGCCAGTCTACATGGGAGACAGAGAGCTAGGAAAAGCTCGGGTAACTGTCACCAGTGACTATGAGGCATGGAGAAGAAGAAGAGAGATGGCCCGACCATTCACCACACCCGCGCCAATCGCCAACAATGAAGAGTTGCAGGCACAAGTCAATGCCTTGACCCAGAGGGTAGAAATAATGGGAGCCCAGATACGAGCCCTTGAGGAAAAAGAACAAGCCTCTATCCTCACGATTGACGGTCTACAAAGGCAGGGCAAGAAAAAGGATCATGAATTAGAACGCCTCAAGGACCAATGTGCTGACGCTAACGAACAGGCTATCCGAGCGTCCAAAACTGCCAGAACCAGCTCGAATAACCAACTGCAGGAGATAACCGTCAGATCAGCACACCTTGAGGCGGAATCAGCTCAGCAGGCTCAAAGGATCAAGGAGTTGTCAGAAGGGCTCCTCCAGGCTCAGATAGATCTCCGCCAAGAGCGAGAGAACAATAGAAAACTGAGCAGAGGCCTCTATGAGCTACGCCTTAAAGAGAAAAGCGGGCTAGCTCATTACGACCAAGTACTTCAAGAGAAAGACCAAGCCGTTGGAAAGCTTGAGGAGCTACAAGCCTTGGTCATACATCAGGAGGCAAAAATCAAGGAGGCTCAACAATACAGCGAAGAAATGAGCCAAGCGATCCATAAACAAAGCGAAGCGCTCGCTCACCACGTCCGGGAAGCCGAAAGAGAATTACAAAGGAAACAAGACCCGCCTGTGGGTTTCTTTAGGCTTTTCCGTTTTTGTCAAAAGACGCTTCGTAGTATGGAATAGGAGAATGTACACCTTTCAAAGAACTAATGAAATCTTTTTCCTTATTTCACACTTGTCTACTTGCATACATGAGCATGCATTTGCATATTTAATTTCCCCTCCTTCACGCTTAATAAATAAGATAATAAAAAGGAAGGATTAACTAACACGTCTTCCAACTCAGAAGAATGGAGAGAAAGCCACTCCTAATAAAGCTCACCCCAACGGTTGAATCATCACAAGAGGGAAATAAACCTCGGCCGTTGGTCCTCAAGAATAAGGAAGAGGGGGCAAGGACGCCAGTGCGATTATTTATGCCACGTCCTTTCCCCTACGAGTCAAATAAAGCTGTACCGTGGAGATATGGGGAATCTTCACCAATAAAAGAAGAAATAACAAACATAGCTGGCATTGGGGGCACAACTAGAAGTGGAAGAATCTACTCCCCCAAGGACACACAGGAAAATGTCCTTCAAAATAAAGGAAAAAATAAAAAGACCGAAGAAGAAAAAGAAAATAAAGAATCCAAGGAGGAGACAGAGGAATTACTCCAGTTTATAAGACAAAGTGAGTATTCCATTATAGACCAGCTCAATCGCACACCTGCAAAGATCACGTTGCTATCTTTGATAATGAGCTCGGAACCGCACTAGAACGCCCTGCTGAAGGTCTTGAGCGAGGCGCATGTACCTCACAATATCCCAAGAAAAGGTCGAGAAGATCGTCGGTCACATCACGGCAAACGATCACCTCACCTTCACAGAGGAAGAACTCCCTCTCGAAGGGTCAAAGCACAACAAGCCCCTGCATATCTCAGTTAAATGCAAGGAGTACCTCATCGCCAAAGTTCTTGTGGATAACGGGTCATCCCTGAACGTGATGCGCAAGTGCACACTGGATAAATTGACTATCCAAGAAACCCGTCAGCGCCCAAGCAGCACTATCGTTCGAGCCTTCGACGGATCAAAACGAGAAGTAGTGGGAGAGGTCAATTTGCCAATCCAGGTTGGACCCACTACCTTCAGCGTCGACTTCCATGTAATGGACATTACTCCAGCATATAGTTGTCTCCTCGGCAGGCCTTGGATTCATGACGCTAAGGCAGTACCTTCGACACTCCACCAGAAAGTCAAATTCATAGTGGGTGACAAACTGGTCACGGTCCAAGCAGAAGACGATATCCTGATCAGTGGACCGTCCACTCAACCTTATGTGGATGCGGCTGAAGAGGCCCTTGAAACATCTTTTCAAGCGCTCGAAATTGCCAGCATAGAGCGACTTCCCAAGAACACAAAGGTAGCCCGCATGATGTTGAAGCATGACTACCATCCTGGCCAAGGACTGGGGGCAGATTCCCAAGGCATGAGGGAACCCCCAGAATTCAAAAACAATCCTTGCAAGTATGGCTTAGGATATGACCCTTTCAAGGGCCGAGCGGGAAGAGCAAAAGGGAAGTCCCCCCTCCGCACACTCAAGCAGATTTTCCGAAGTGGAGGGGTGCAAGCGTCAAGAGCCACTTTAGTCATTAGGAAATCTTTTTCTTTGTTTAAGGGATGTAAACCCCATGATCGTTAGAGATTATCCCCCGGGGCGAGCCCGACCCCCGGGCATCTTAGGGCACATATTCCCTTATTAATTAATAAAGAATGATTCTTTCTATCTGCTTCTCTTCTTTCTACTTCTGACTGGACCACATAAATAAACCTGTCTAAGAAAACAACAAAAAAAAGAAGAATAAGGAGCGCTTCCAAATAATCAAACTTTCATCATTGCTATCATCATCGAGTTAGCTGATTAGAAGCACATAAAAATAAGGCTTCACCTAAAACCATAAAGAAAGCCATGCTTCGCCAATGCCGTGAACAAAATACAAAAAGAGAGAAAAAAGCCCAGAGAAGCCAAAGGCCAAAAGAAAAGGGCAAATTACCCGGTAGGAAACCCACCAAGGGGGCTACACAAAAGATAGGGTCGACCCGGTAGGATACCTAAACGACAATAAAGGGTAGCCTAGGCAAAAGTTAGGGTTACAAATAAGGTCCGCTAGGATTCCTCCAAAATTTTACAAGAGAGAGAACCTAGACAAAAGTTAGGGCCAAAGCACAGTATCCTAGTTTGAAAACCCAAAGGGCGATCTAGGGAAATCAGCTAGCCAATTAAAAGCAATGGAAACAAAACCAATAGGCGCAAATACAAAGAGAAGAAAAAACGTTTTCTTAGACAAAGCCTAAACACCCAGACTTAACCTTAGCAAGCCATTCTTACAAATCCTTTTATCAATAAAAATCAACCCTCTAAAACACAAACCATTGATTTTTACCTCCTTTATTTCTTTTCTCTTGACCCTCACGACAATGTTCTAACAATTAATTTGGGAATATGGAGGCGTATAGTCAACAAGAGGATTGAAATCCCTAAAGCAAGGAAAAAGGGACACTACATGACAAAAGTGATCCACATAGAAAAAAAAAAGAAAGAAAAAAAAGAAAGAAGAAGAGAAAAAAGAAGAAAGAAACTACCCTTCGGTCACAAAAATCTGGCATGGTACAACCAAGAGTAAAACGCAGCGAATCAGAAGGCTTTCAGCGCAACAAGACACGTTGGTTAAATCCTTATGAAAACTTAATCAAAAATAGGCATTATAGGACATCAAAACATAAAAACATCGCATGCATAGAATGTTTTTCGGACCAGGTCCTATTACTTCTTTCAAAAAATAAATAAATAAATAATAATAATAATAAAAAAAATGAAAAATTTCTCTTTCGCAAAACGAGACCGCCGTCCGGGACATCCAGATCGCCGTCTCGGTTACCCGACAAGACGAGACCGTCGTCTGGACCAACCAGACCGCCGTCTCGTTGCCGGCAAAAACGAGACCGTCGTCTCGGTGCACCAGACCGCCGTCTCGACCTAGAGGAGAAACGAGACCGCCGTCTCGTCCATCCAGACGGCGGTCTCGATCTGGAAATTTTCCCTATATATAGGGGGCGCGGCTTTGGGCTTCCTCACTACCCCCTTTGCCTCCATAACCTCCTCTCCCTCAACTCCTGTACTCCCAAGTCTCCTTTAGTCAAGATGTTTGGTAGAAGCGCTTCCAAAAAGAGAAGGAGCACTGCTGGTGCTAGTAGTTCCGCAGCACCGCCACCCCAGGACCCTTCCCAGCTAGCGCCACAACACCAGGCCCGTCTGGAGAACATCCGGACCTACCAGTGGCACCCTATGCTCAAGCTGGATTTTAACATCCTGGCTGAGTTCGGATGGGAGGACGACGTCCGGGCCCATCTAGACAGCATTGGGTGGGGATTCCTGCAGCATCCACCACCTACACATGTGTACCCACAGGCGGTGCTGGAATTCTTAGCCTCCGTCTCCTACTCCGAGAGCCCCTCCACGGTCCCGGGCCTACAGCCCACTAAGATGGTGACATATTTTATGGGTGGGCAGTACCAGACTTCCACCCTCAGAGAATTCAACGTGGCCATCGGGTTCGTACGGCCCGAGGAGGCCATGACCCAGGAGTACCGTGACGCCATCTGCTCACGGCCCACCCACCTTACCGCTACCGAGATGTGGCGTGAGCTCACGGGAGCCACCACGCTGCCCACACTGATGAGGGGATCTGCGCTTCCCCCAACACTCCGCATCTGCCACAAGCTGCTGGCTGGAACTATACACGGGAGGAAAGAGAGTCAGGGCAAAATATCCCTCCCTGACCTCTTCATATTATAATGCATGAGCCAAAGGCGGCGCTGCAACCCCGGGTACTTCTTCCCGAGAGCCCTCAAGGACTTCGGGAACGCAGTCTGCGGGGCCGTCCTCGTTGCTCCCCTCATCACCCCCTTAGCGTAAAGGTTTGGGTGCCCCGGCCGGGAAGAGCCGGCCCACAATCCGCGACCCGAATCCATCGGCGGGTCGATCTTGGTCGGCATGGGAATGCTGATCCGCAGAGGGAACCAACTGGCTCTCCACCCCACCCCGGATTTCGCATTAGAACTCCAGGATGTGATGCAGGAAATGCCTACATCTCCCGACGTCCAAGCAGAACAGCAGCATGCGCAGCACTGCCTCGGTATACGGACGACTTCGCCGGCATGCACCTCCACATGAACGACCTATGCCAACAGCTCAACAAGCATGACCGTGAGGCAAGAACAGTGGCCCGGAGGCATGAGCAGCCTATCCCAAACAAGTGGAGCAATTGTCCCAAAGGCAGGAGGCCTTCGACACCCGACCGGGGAAATGTACCAAGCACCAACAAAGTATGCGCCAGGATTGGGCGACTTTTCAAGCAAAGGTACCAGGATGAAGTCCAAGAGCGAGGAGGATTTCGGATACCATATGTACCAAGCATTACCCTCCCCAGTGGATCGGGTCCGAAGATAGCCCCTAGGGATAGTAGCTCCAAAAAAAATATATATATATATATATAAAATAGGGATGTAATAAAATTTCCTCATGAATGAAAATTTTATTTCATGCATCTTTTTGCCTCCCTTTCGCAAAAGCCAGCGTAACAGAAAAGAAGCTTAAAAGAAAAAGGCGCACGCTCAATAAAAAGCCAGAATCCAAAATCGTGAGAAAAAAGAGATAAAACCGCGAGAAAAAGGCAGGATTAAGCCATCACACCAACCAACAAAGTTTCGACAAGAGTCGAACAAAACCAAGATCCATCCGACCGACCAGCCAGGATCGGATGGTCACTACCAAAAGAACAAAAACAAAGGATCCCCGGCAATCAACAAAGGCCGGATGAACACCAACAAAATCCCTGACGTGACCTAGATGACTATTCAAGAAATCCGAAAAGCAGTCAACTCAACACGAGAAGCACTCTCCAGAGATCTGCGCCTGATCTGCGCTCGAGCCGGATCAGTAAGTCGCACTACCACCCTGATGGGGGGTTCATACCCATTCGGTCCCGCACAACGGACCGTACCACCCCGATGGGGATCATACCCATCCGAGCCCCGCACAACGGACTGTACCACCCCGATGGGGGATCATACCCATCCGGTCCCGCACAACGGATCGTACCACCCCGATGGGGATCATACCCATCCGAGTCCCGCACAACGGACCGTACCACCCCGATGGGGGATCATACCCATCCGAGTCCCGCGCAACGGACCGTACCACCCCGATGGGGGATCATACCCATCCAGTCCCGCACAACGGACTGTACCACCCTGATGGGGGGATCATACCCATCCGGTCCCACACAACGGACTGCAACTACCACCCTGATGTGGGGTTCATACCCATCAACCGAAGGATCGGCTCCGTCAGAAGGAGTTCCTGAGGTCTTACCACATGTTCACTGAAGGGATCGGCTACGTCAGAAGTAGTATCTCGGAAGTGCACAAACACCAAAGTTTTCCCCAGAAGATCAACCGCCGCAAGACGGGACGTCTGAAGGGCAACCGGGCAAGAGGGTCAACTCCTTTACCCCCCAGTCGATCGTCCTGACACAAAAGGCCAGCAGTCGACTAGACGGATAAAGGGGGGGCAGCTGTAGACCCCAAATCTTGCCCGACCTCCAAATAAAGACCAGAAGACCTCCTATTTGAAGATGGACAAGCCTAACAAGCCATTAGGAGAGACTATTAGGTCCCATACTAGGATAGTAGGGAGTTTCTGTACCAAAAAATAAGTTTTCTCGCTTCAAAGGGACGAGACCGCCTTTTGGACAACCCAGACCGCCGTCTCGCCTCACGTAGGAGGCGAGACCGCCATCTCGCTTAACGAGACCGCCGTCTCGCCACCTACGAAGGACGAGACGGCGGTCTCGTTCACCTAGACGGCGGTCTCGCCATTTCGATAGGTCGAGACGGCGGTCTCGTTGGACGAGACGGCGGTCTCGACCCTGTCAGACGAGACCGGCGGTCTCGCCACCTGACAGCGCGAAAACCTATAAATAGGGGCTCTCTCCCCCTCATTTCCACACACCACAGCTGCATAGCTCTCCCTTCTCTCTAAAAACTTCTCTCTAGAATCCCTCCGACACATTTCCGGAGCTTTTGAGTGCTTTCAAGAGTGATTTTCGGCGTTCGAGAGGTTTTCCGATGTCTTGTAGAGTGAAGGGCTGCCATAAAGCACCCTTTTTTTTTAGAGAATTAATATAAAAAGCATGCTTCGGAGGTTCAAATTCTCTCTCTTCACCTTTACCGTTTTTATCTTAAATTATGCAATAGATATTAGGGCCATGTAGTCATACTTTTAAATTCCGCAGAATAAAAAGGGCGAAAGTGTATTTTTCTAGTTTATCAATAAAATAAGTCGGCCTGTCATAGGGAACCCGAAAGGGGCGTCGTAAAGGGACTAATACTCCCTTTACACGTAACCAACTCCCTTACCCAACTCTGGTTCTAATGACCAAGGTTGGTTTTCGAAAACCAACGCCTTTTAAAACCCCTTTTCCGATGTTTCTGGTAAAAACATCGGTGGCGACTCCATAGAACCCAAAATAAATAAGTCCTTGGGTTAGCCCGGTTATCGGACAACTCAGGGATACTTTTCGAAAACCTCGTCTCTAGGTTAGCCCGGTTATCGGACAACCTAAGGACGTTGTAACCACCAATAAAAAACGCAAAAATTAAGAGGGTCGAAAAAAAAACCATCGCGTCGCTCCGACCGCCCTATCTTTGGGAGGCGGCGACAATGAAGAAATTTGTCATATTTCTAGTTCTTACCCCTTTTGAAATATCACCAATTATATTGTCCATTGAAAGTCCTCTTGGTGATTGCCACTCTTTTGCCAATTTAGTTGGTTGAGATAACTCATTCTCATTTAGGTACATTTCTTCTAGAGCTTCTCTTATGTATTCATCATCACTTGCATATTCTTTATTTGACTCAAGAGGATTTTCCTCAAGGTCTACAATTTCATCAAAAGAAACATGTATAGACTCTTCAATGTTCAAGATTCTTCTATTGAATACTCTATATGCTTTGCTAGAAAGTGAATAACCTAAGAAGATGGCCTCATCGGCTTTTGAGTCAAATTTTCCTAAGTTATCGTTTCCATTATTTAAAACAAATAATTTACAACCAAATATTTTTAAATGAGAAACATTAGGCTTCCTTCCATTTAACAATTCATAAGGAGTTAATTTTATGATTGGACTAATAAGCATCATATTCAATACATAACATGCAGTACTTACAACATCAACCCAAAAATATTTAGAAACATTTGATTCATTTAACATTTTTCTAGCAAGTTCCTCTAGTGACCTATTTTTCCTTTCTACTACACCATTTTGTTGGGGAGTCCTAGGAGCAGAAAAGTTATGTAATATTCCATTTTCTTCACAATAACTTTCAAACTTTTCATTTTGAAACTCACCACCATGGTCACTTCTTAAAACTTTAATTCTTAAGTCTTTCTCATTTTGAATTTGTTTTTGCAAAAAATATATGCAAAATTCCATTTTCTTCACAATAATTTTCAAAGGATTTTGTTGAATATAGAGGAAATAGGGTTTGAGATTAATTTCCCTTGTGTATAAATCACACATAGGGTAATCTATTTATAATAGAGAGAGGTACCACTAAAAGAGTAACCGAAAGTAAACTAAATAAATAGAAGATATTGTTTGATATTAGGGTTAACAATATCTAACAATATCTAACAATATATAACAATATCTAACACTCCCCCTCAAGCTGGAGCATACAAATCGTATGTGCCAAGTTTGTTACAAATATAATCAATTCTAGGCCCCCGTAAAGACATAGTAAAAATATCTGCTAATTGATCACTTGAGTTAACAAACTCAGTCTTGATGTCTCCAGACATAATCTTTCCTCAAATGAAATGACAGTCAATCTCAATGTGTTTGGTCCTCTCATGAAAGACAGGATTAGAGCTAATATGAAGAGCAGCCTGATTGTCACACACAAGTTTCATTTGAGTGACATTTCCAAATTGTAACTCTCTAAGCAAATGCTTGAGCCAAACAAGTTCACAGGAAGCTGAGGTCATAGCTCTATATTCTGCTTCTGCACTGGATCTTGCCATAACACCCTGTTTCCTACTTTTCCATGAAATCAAGTTATCACCAATGGAGACACAATATCCAGACGCAGATCTTCTATCCGAAGGAGATCCTGCCCAATCAACATCTGAGTAGCAAACAACTTTTGTATGGTTATTAGAACCATATAACAATCCTTTTCCAAGAGATCCTTTAATATACTTCAAGATACGAATGACTACATTCCAATGATCTTCACATTGGGAATTAAGAAATTGGCTTACCACACTGACTACAAATGAAATGTCAGGATGAGTAACTGTAAGATAATTGAATTTTCCAACCAATCTTCTATATTGCTCAGGATCAGATATAGGCTCCCCTTGAT
Organism: Sphenostylis stenocarpa; assembly: GCA_963425845.1. Taxonomy (NCBI): domain Eukaryota; kingdom Viridiplantae; phylum Streptophyta; class Magnoliopsida; order Fabales; family Fabaceae; genus Sphenostylis; species Sphenostylis stenocarpa. Next base: position 46,543,005 of record OY731403.1, read on the forward strand.
TTGGTATAAGTTTAGTATTGGGATCCATGGGTGTATCAACAGACTTTGAACTCATGAACTCAGTTTCCTCCAAAATATCCATGGCATACTTCCTCTGAGATATAGAAATACCATCATTAGATTGTGCCACCTCAATACCCAAGAAATATCTAAGTTTGCCAAGATCTTTGTGTTGAACATACAAGGATATGAAGCTTGTAGATTTTGATGATGATTAAAGAATAAAGGACTTAAAGATATGAAGACTTGTAATGTTATGTAATAACTATGTTTTTATGTTTTTGAGTCTGAAATATTAGATTCCAAGATAGTCAGCACATAGACCACTCTTTAAAAGCTCTAAAAACTCATTTTTATAAAAAAAAAATACACTGGATTAATCGATTAAATGGCAGGATAATCGATTATTACAGAAAGAAAACCATTTTCAGCATTTGCTCTCTGGAATAATCGATTAAATGGCCTATTAATCGATTAACTAGGCTTTTAATCGATTGTCGCCGCCTCCCAAAAAGGGGGACGGTCGGAGCGACGCGATGGCTATTTCGACCCTCTTTGATTTTCGCGTTTTTTATGGATGATTACAACGCCTTTAGGTTGTTCGATAACCGGGCATACCTAAGGGCGAGGTTTTCGAAAAAGTGTCTTTGGATTGTCCGATAACCGGGCTAACCCAAGGACTTATTTATTTTGGGTTCTATGGAGTCGCCACCGATGTTTTTACCGGAAACATCGGAAAAGGGGTTTTAAAAGGCGTTGGTTTTCGAAAACCAACTTTGGTCATTAGAACTAGAGTTGGGTAAGGGAGTTGGTTACGTGTAAAGGGAGTATTAGTCCCTTTACGACGCCCCTTTCGGGTTCCCTATGACAGGCCGGCTTATTTTATTGATAAACTAGAAAAATACACTTTTGCCCTTTTTATTCTGCGGAATTTAAAAGTATGACTACATGGCCCTAATATCTATTGCATAATTTAAGATAAAAATGGTAAAGGTGAAGAGAGAGAATTTGAACCTCCGAAGCACGCTTTTTATATTAATTCTCTAAAAAATAGGGTGCTTTATGGCAACCCTTCACTCTACAAGACGTCGAAAAACCTCTCGAACGCCGAAAATCACTCTTGAAAGCACTCAGAAGCTCCGGAAATGCGTCAGAGGGATTCTAGAGAGAAGTTTTTAGAGAGAAGGGAGAGCTATGCAGCTGTGGTGTGTGGAAATGAGGGGGAGAGAGCCCCTATTTATAGGTTTTCGCGCTGTCAGGTGGCGAGACCGCCGGTCTCGTCTGACAGGGTCGAGACCACCGTCTCGTCCAACGAGACCGCCGTCTCGACCTGTCGAAATGGTGAGACCGCCGTCTGGGTGAACGAGACCGCCGTCTCGTCCTTTGTAGGTGGCGAGACTGCCGTCTCGTTAAGCGAGACGGCGGTCTCGCCTCCTATGTGAGGCGAGACGGCGGTCTGGGTTGTCCAGAAGGCGGTCTCGTCCCTTCGAAGCGAGAAAACTTATTTTTTGGTACAGAAACTCCCTCCTATCCTAGTATGGGGCCTAATAGTCTCTCCTAATGGCTTGTTAGGCTTGTCCATCTTCAAATAGGAGGTCTTCTGGTCTTTATTTGGAGACCGGGCAAGATTTGGGGTCTACAGTTGCCCCCCCTTTATCCGTCCAGTCGACTGCTAGCCTTCTGTGTCAGGACGATCGACTGGGGGGTAAAGGAGTTGACCCCCTTGCCCAGTTGCCCTTCAGACGTCCCGTCTTGCGGCGGTTGATCTTCTGGGGAAAACTTTGGTGTTCGTGCACTTCCGAGATACTACTTCTAACGTAGCCGATCCCTTCAGTGAACATGTGGTAAGACCTCAGGAACTCCTTCTGACGGAGCCGATCCTTCGGTTGATGGGTATGAACCCCCCATCAGGGTGGTAGTTGCAGTCCGTTGTGTGGGACCGGTGGTGGTGGCGGCTTACTGCTCGGGTAGCTCATGCGCCGATATGAAACTTAGGATGCTCCTTCTGACGGTAGCCGATCCTTCGGTTGATGGGTATGAATCCCCCATCAGGCTGGTAGTTGCAGTCCATTGTGTGGGACCGGATGGGTATGATCCCCCCATCAGGGTGGTACAGTCCGTTGTGCGGGACTGGATGGGTATGAACCCCCCATCAGGGTGGTACAGTCCGTTGTGCGGGACTGGATGGGTATGAACCCCCCATCAGGGTGGTAGTGCGACTTACTGATCCGGCTCGAGCGCAGATCAGGCGCAACGTGTGCGCAGGTTGATAGGTATAAACCCCCTATCAGGCTGGTACAGTTCACTGCGTAGGACTGGTGGTGGTGGCGGCTTACTGCTCGGGTAGCTCATGCGCCGGTGAGATGTGTTCTTTCTTTATCTTTGTTTGTCTTTTCTTGAGAATTGTTGTCCGGTCGGCACTGGGGGTTTTTGTGGGTGATTTCTGTGTTCCTGGTAGGTGTTCCTGGACCTTTCTGGTAGGTGTTCCTGGACCTTTCTGAATGGTTATCCGGGTTGTGTCGGGGACTTTGTTGGTGTTCATCCAGCTTGTTGATTGCTGGGGATTCTTTGACTTTGATTTTTCTTGTGGTGATCACCCAACTCTTGCTGGTTGGTCGGGTGATTTTTGTTTGTTGGCTTTTCCTGATAGCCATCCAACTTGTTGTTTGCTGGGGATTCTTTGTTTTTGATCTTTTGTCATCTGACTTTGCTGGTTGTCAGGGATTTTTGATGAGTGCCAGGAATCCTCTGGGGATTTGTTGATCTTGGTGATGCCTCTTGAGTAGCCAGATATTCCGTTGAGGTTATGGTAATGCCTCTGAGTAGGCAAATGTTTCATTGGTGAAGACTTTATACTTGCTTGCCTCCGAATAGGTTGATGTCCCTTTCTGGGGAAATGGGCTCTTGCTCGCCAGATCTTGCTTATGCTTAGGCAAATGACTCTTATAAGGATGTGAGTCTGGAATTTGCCTTTGTCGTAGGCTCACTGGAGATGATTTTTTCTTTTTCTCTTTTTGGTGATCCACCGGGGAATTGGTTGCCTTCCCGGGGATCTAATTTTGATTTCTCCTTTCAGGGAATGGAGTTTTGACTCCTTAATTGATGTGGGTGCGAGCTAGCTTTTGCCTATGCTCTTATTCTGCTGGGGTTGATCAAGCCTTTCCGTTGGCTTTTTCTGGTGTACCTTTGTTTATTGGTGTAGAAGGTTAGAGCTATTTTCCTTGAAGCTCTTTATTCTGCTGCAATGGTTTTGATTTCGCCTTTTTTCCGCGATTTATCTCTTTTTTATCACGATTTTGAAATCTGGCTTTTTCGGGATAATGTGTAAGTCTTTTACTTTTTAGTCTCTTTTTATTACGCTGGTCTTTCTTCTTTTTCGGGAAGGTCAACTAGGGATGACGTTTTATTTCTTTAGTGATCCACCAGGGAATTAGTTGACATCCTGGGGATCTGATTTTTCTGGGATGGAGTCCTGGCTCCTTGATTAATGTTGATGCGAGCTGACCTTATGAAGCTCTTATTCTGTTGGGGGAGTGGAATTTCTGATTCCTCTTTTTTGTTGATTTTCCACTTGAGGATTTTTATTTGGCCTTCTCTGTCATGGCCTTTTCTTTTGGATATCCACTGGGGATGCAAGGGTTTTTCTTCTTCTCTCTTTTTTTTCTTTATGTTGAGCCCTTGATGGTATGGAGATCGGACTCTTTTGACTGTTGATGATGATGATGATGGGCTCTTGGAGCCTTTATTCTCCGTTGGGGAGTGTGGAGGAGACTTTGGGTGAGTGTGCTCGATGACTCATGTGGTGATGCAGCTGAGTCATGAGGTAATCTTTTTGTTTTGCCTCTGGAGTAGGCAAGGATCCTTTTGGGGATGACTAAGCCTTTCCGTCAGCTTCTCTTTTATGATGTCTGATGATTGTGCCCTCTTTTATTGGGTGATGATTAGAGTTTTGACTTGTGGAAGCTTCTGATGACGACTCGCTCTTCTTTCTTGAGGGAGAGCACTGTGTGAATACTTATTACTTTCTTGTGCCTTCTTTTCTGAGTAGAAGGATGGTAGCTGAAGTTTTCAGAAGCTCTTATTTCGATGAGCCGCTTGATTGACGACTTGTTCCGTTTTCTTGAGGGTATTATTTGGAGACTCAGTCTCAGTGATCCTGTTTTCAATCACAAACATGGAGCTAGTCTCCTTATATGCATGAATGCTTTTCGTTTTTTTTGTTATTTGTCTAAAGTAATTTTTATTTCTTTTATTTTTGTCTTGACAAAGTCGTTTTGTGCGACTACTTGTGTGTGGATGCCCTAAATGCAATCTATTCTTATTGATTGATGCATCTGGAAAAGTGACTGGCATTCTCCTACTGGACTTTCATGATTATGATGAAAGACCCCTCTCTTTTGTTCATTTTTTGGTTTAGCCCTATCTTTTGCCTAGACCGCCCTTTTGGGGTTTTCGGTCTAGCGGGCTGCCTTAATTTTTGCCTAGGATATTTTAGTGGGCGTTTTCCTTTTTTATGGACGCCCTAACTTTTGCCTAGACCGCCCTTTGCGGGTTTTCGATCTAGCAGGCTACCCTAACTTTTGCCTAAGAATCTCCTAGCAGGCATTATTCTTTTTATTCTCATTTTTTCTTTATCTTCTTTTTTTGAGAGATAGGAGCCTATCATATGCATGCAATGTTTGTGATATGCATCCTATAATACTATTTCAATTAATTTTTCCAAAAGGATTAACCAATGTGCTCGAGCTTCTGATGAGCTTCTGACGTCATGTGCTTTCGTCGACAGGGATAGGCTGTACCCATTTTGCCGTCTTGATTTTTTCATGACCGAAGAATGATTGCGTTAATTGTAGAGCGACTTGCCATGTTAGTGCGCCCCTCCCTTTCCTTAGGGATGTCGATCCTCCTATTGATTACTATCTCCACATTTCCCTACTAATTACTAGAATGTCGTAGTGGTAAGGGTCAAGAGAAAAGAAGGAAGAGGATATTTAATTCAAAGGCTTGTGTTTTAGAATTGTTTTATTTTGACAAAAATGGTTTTTGTAAGCACGGCTAGCCAAGGTTGGTTAGAGTGTTTAGGCTAGTTTAGGCAAACGTTTCGTTTATGGAGTGGCATCTTATTCTATGGCGCTTGTTATGACTGGTTGACTTCCCTAGTCTGCCCTTTGGGTTTTCAGCTTAGGATGTTGTGTTTTGGCCCTATCTTTTGTCTAGGTTCCTTCTTTTTGTATATTTTCGGGGAATCCTAGCGGACCTTATTTTGTAACCCTAATTTTTTCCTAGGCTACCATTTATGGTTGTTCGGGTGTCCTACCGGGTTGACCCTATCTTTTGCGTAGCCCCCTTAGTGGGTTTCCTACCGGGTATCTTGCCCTCTCTTTTTTGGCCTTTGGCTTTTATGGGCTTCTTTTGATTTTTGTTTTCTTTTTGTACAACATTGGCGAAACACGGCTTTATTTATGACGAGGTAAAACTCTATTTTGTGTTTCTAGTCAATCAGTAGTGATGGATTTGACTTTTATTTTGGTCAATGGCGCATTTTGATTACTTTGACGCACTTTGGAAATGTTTGCTTAAACATGGTTATTAATGAGGTTTAGACATGAATAGCAAGAAGAGAAGCAGATAGTAAGAATGACATTCTTTGTAATTAATAGGGAAATATGTGCCCTACAATGCTCGGGGGTCGGGCTGGCCCCGAGGAGTAATCTCTAATAGTCATTGGATTTACAACCCTAAGAATCAGAAGGAGAACACCTAATGACTAAAGTCGCTTTTGACGCTTGAACCCCTCTATTTGGGAAAATCTGATTTGAGGTGCAGAGGGGAGACTTCCCTTTTCTCTGTGTAGCTTGATCCTTTGTAGGGTCATGCCCTAGGCCATGCTTTAAAGGATTGTCTTTAAATTTTGGTGGCTCCCTTATTCCTTGAGAGTTTCTAATGAGCCCTTGGTTTGGGCGATATCCATATTTTCTCATCATGTGGGTTATCTTCATATTGTTGGGGAAGTCTTTTCATATTGGAAAAAGATATTTCAAAGGTCCCTTTCAGTCGCATCCATTCAAGGTAGGGCAAACGACTTGCTGATCCGAATGTCGTCTCTAGCTCAAACTTGTCGCCTACCCTGAGTTTGTCTCTTTGGCGGAGCGTCGTGAATTGCCTCAGCGTCGTGAATCCAACGTCTCTTCAATCTCCTCTTTGGATTATGTTTTTCCTCAGTCTTATTATTTTTCCTTTATTCTTAGGAGCATTTGTCTTATAGCTCCTGGGGGTGTAGATTCTTTCATTTCTAATTTTGCCCCCAATGCCAGCTATGCTGGAGATATCCTTGTTAATGGGCGGTGTTTTTGCGAATCTCCATGGTGCAACCTTATTTGATGTATGGGGGTGAACAAATGTAACGACATCCTTGCCCCTTCTTCCTTATTAACTCGGATGACCAACGGTTGAGGCTTATTATCCTCCTTAGGCGGATCAACCGTTGGAGATGACTTGACGATGAAAGGTTTGCTCTTCATCTTATTCCGATTTGTGGAAAGCACATTGACTAATCCTTTCTTTTTATTATCTTATTATTATTAAAGTGAGAATGAATGCAATTTATGAATGCAATAGACGATTGAAGAGATGATGAAAACAAACAATTTTATTTATTTCATCTAGACAGTGTACATTCCTCAATGCAATGTTTCGAAGTACATTTTTTGAAAGCGGAGAAGCCTAAATGAGCCCATAGGCGGGTAAATATTTCTATTTATTTTCTTTTTGACTTCCCGTGTATGGCATGCGAACGCCCTAATCCTCTTCTCATGGTATTGAGGAATATCCACTTCTTCGATTGTCTATTATTAGATGCATGTTATGAGGATGAAGTTTGGCGGATGCATGTATGCAAGTGTTTGTTTTTTGCTAAACATTATCATGTTTTATTTTCTAACATGATGTTTGATAGTGTTTGGGATTTTGTGTTGTTGTTTTTTTTGTATGCGGATGAGGGCATGAAGAATACCAGCCGCTTTTTAGAATGCAAAAAGATTTTTATTGAATGATTTATGAGATGGATATTCCTTAAGACAATGGCTTCGGTATCCTCCTTAAAGCTTATGCTTTGCGGGGTACCATACCCACCTTGGTGTAATGGTTCCTTCCCCATCACATACTTGACAAGTATAATGGGAATAACCATCACACCTTAGTACACTTGTTCCTTCCTTGTCGCGAAGGTCACAAATGTGCTTGGGGCCTCTTTCGCCATTGTCTTAGGGATATCTAGTGGTCCCTAGAATGAATGTATCTATGTATGCACCAGTACAAAAGGGCAACATATGTTCAAAGTGGCATAACTTTTGACTGGGATGTCCGATTTAGACGCACAATATATCAAATCGAAGAGAAAAGGGTAAAGAACAAGGCTACAAATCCCCTAGGGGATTTGGCCCAGTAATTTTCCCAAAAAATGCCTCTAAGACCCACTTTTTAGGGATTTATTAAAATGATGCGTATGCATACTTTCCTGCATTTATTTTTTCCTCTTGGTTTTTCCACTTATGACATGATACGATATAAATGATACGACTTTATCAACATTATTTTATAAATGTTTTGATTTTGTTATTATTATTTTTTTTATTTTGGATTTATTTTTATAGCCTTTTATCTCTTCTCGTCGGACTGCGTGGCTACTTAGCTTACAAAGAACCCGAAACCAGGCTAGCTAAAAGGCGGATCGTCCGAGATAAAATGTGGCTTTATGTGAAAGAATATTTATCATCCCTTATCTCTTCTGTCGGAACTGCGTGGCTACTTAGCTTACAAAGAACCTGAAACTAGGCTAGCTAAAAGGCAGACTGTCCGAGATAAGGGTGTTTATTTGTGAAAAATATTTTTTGTAATTTCGTTCTGTTGTTTGTTTATGCTCTGCAACATACAAATGCAACAATCAAATGCACACACAATTCGATCATCCCCGAACCGGCGAGATTTCGTTTTTATCACGAGGTAGGGTTTTCCTGCAGAAAAGTGCATTGGTCAGGGTAGGTTCTAACTGTTCTCACCAGGTTAAGGCCCCCAAGGTGCCCCCATTATAGGGTCCCCACTCTCCAGCCGTCCGACCATGCTCAACACTAAGGCCAGAGTCGGTCTTGTTGCCAAAAGAGGAAGGTTATCACCTTGAGTGGTGGTTTCCGATCACACCGGTGGGCACAAGGCCCTAACTACAGCGAACCGTACCTGCCACCCACTCCCTATGGTTTTCTCACTTGCCCCCGGGTATAAAGGGAACTGTTGTGTGCAAAGGTTTGTGTACAGTTTGTATTTCACACAATTGCGGAAGTATAAACAAACAACAGTTATTAAAGCCAAGCAATAAAATATGTTATAATACAAGTTAAGGGCAAAAGTATTATTTTCTTGGTTTATTTATTTTTAAGCCGGCCCATCACTAAATGGGATCAACTCTCGAGGCTTCCCCAGCGGAGTCGCCATCTGTCGCCGCCTCCCAAAAAGGGGGACGGTCGGAGTGATGCGATGGTTATTTCGACCCTCTTTGATTTTCCCGTTTTTTATGGATGGTTACAACGCCTTTAGGTTGTCCGATAACCGGGCTTACCTAAGGGCGAGGTTTTCGAAAAAGTGTCTTTGGGTTGTCCGATAACCGGGCTAACCCAAGGACTTATTTATTTTGGGTTCTATGGAGTCGCCACCGATGTTTTTACCGGAAACATCGGAAAAGGGGTTTTAAAAGGCATTGGTTTTCGAAAACCAACTTTGGTCAATAGAACCAGAGTTGGGTAAGGGAGTTGGTTACGTGTAAAGGGAGTATTAGTCCCTTTACGACGCCCCTTTCGGGTTCCCTATGACAGGCTGGCTTATTTTATTGATAAACTAGAAAAATACACTTTTGCCCTTTTTATTCTGCGGAATTTAAAAGTATGACTACATGGCCCTAATATCTATTGCATAATTTAAGATAAAAACGGTAAAGGTGAAGAGAGAGAATTTGAACCTCCGAAGCACGCTTTTTATATTAATTCTCTAAAAAATAGGGTGCTTTATGGCAGCCCTTCACTCTACAAGACGTCGGAAAACCTCTCGAACGACGAAAATCACTCTTGAAAGCACTCAGAAGCTCCGGAAATGCGTCGGAGGGATTCTAGAGAGAAGTTTTTAGAGAGAAGGGAGAGCTATGCAGCTGTGGTGTGTGGAAATGAGGGGGAGAGAGCCCCTATTTATAGGTTTTCGCGCTTTCAGGTGGCGAGACCGCCGGTCTCGTCTGACAGGGTCGAGACCGTCGTCTCGTCTAACGAGACCGCCGTCTCGACCTGTCGAAATGGCGAGACTGCCGTCTGGGTGAACGAGACCGCCGTCTCGTCCTTCGTAGGTGGCGAGACTGCCGTCTTGTTAAGCGAGACGGCGGTCTGGGTTGTCCAGAAGGCGGTCTCATCCCTTCGAAGCGAGAAAACTTATTTTTTGGTACAGAAACTCCCTCCTATCCTAGTATGGGGCCTAATAGTCTCTCCTAATGGCTTGTTAGGCTTGTCCATCTTCAAATAGGAGGTCTTCTGGTCTTTATTTGGAGAGCGGGCAAGATTTGGGGTCTACATCGATTAAATGGCCTGTTAATCGATTAACTGGTGTTGTTTTGGCTCCTCTATGAGAATGGTTCTTGAATAATCGATTAACACTCAAGATAATGGATTATTTGGGTCTGATATGTATTTTGAAATCCAAAATTGGATCAAGTTTCGAAAACCCTATTCCCAATTCATTCAATTTCAAAAGCGTTTCACACACATAGTGAATCATCTCACCGGGTTAGGTAAAATTTTTGATATTGATGAATTAAATGTAAAAATTCTGAAATCTTTGGATAGGAAATGGCAACCTAAGGTGACGGCCATCACGGAGTCACAAAATCTTGCAAAAATGTCTATGGCGGCGCTCTTTGGAAAGTTGAGAGAGCATGAACTTGAACTTGGAAGGCTAAATGATGAAAAAGGTCAACATCAAAAGAGGAACCTAACCTTCAAAACTGAAATTTCCAAGAGTAAGAACAAGAAGGAGGAAGAAGACTCAGAGAATGAAGATGATGAAAATTTGAGTCTCATGATAAAGAAATTCACAAAGTTCATGAAAGCCAAAGGGAAGCAACCCTTCAAAGGTAAGGGAAAGGTAAGAGAAAGTACTTCTTTAAATATCAAATGTTATGGTTGTGGTGAAACAGGGCATGTAAAAACCGAATGTCCAAATAAGAAAAATGAAGATCATAAAGGCAAGAAATTCTTCAAGATGAAAGCTTACATTGCTTGGGATGATAGTGACTCAAGTTTGGAGTCAAGTAATTCAGAAATTGAAGCTAACATTTGCTTGATGGCAAAAGACAACATCTCTTTCGACTTTGAGGTTAGTGATTCCGACTCTTCCTCAAGTGATGATGAAAATGATTATGATGCTTTACAAAATGCATATGGAGAATTTTTTATTGCTTTTAAGGACTTGAAAAATGAGTATAAATCTGTGAAAAAGTGTTTGAATAAATCTGAAAAAGAGGTGGAAACCTTAAAAATGAAAATTGTATGTTTAGAAGAAAATAAAAATATAGCATGTGCATCATGTAAAGAGTATGAACATGATATTGATATACTTAGCCATTTGCTTGATAAAGCTAAGAAGGAAATAAGTGATAGTTATAAGGATAAAGCTATTGTTCAAAATAGAGAAAACTATCATGTTCCATTGAAAAAGCCTAAAATTAAAAATAGATGAGTATGGGTTGAAAAAGGAATTAAAACTTCAAAAGTTAGAAATATATCTTATTCAAAGATTACATCCAATGCATGCTTTTATTGTATGAAACATGGTCATACTTCAAATAGATGTAAAATTAAGCATTTTGGTGTTCCTAAAGGAAAATATGTTTGGGTTCCTATAGTTAAATGATTTGATTGTCTCTAACCCCAAGGACCCAAAAGTTATGGGGACCTAAGATTATCATGTTCTTGTTTTGTAGGAAACTTCCAAATCCAAAAATTCTATGTGGTATCTTGATAGTGGATGTTCAAAACATATGACTGGAGACAAAACGAAATTTGTGAGTTTCAAAGCTAAAGAACAAGGATATGTAACCTATGGGGACAACAACAAAGGAAAAATACTTGGGATCGGAAACATTGGTGGTGCAAATACTTTGGAGATAAAGAATGTGCTTCTTGTTGATGGGCTAAAGCATAATCTCCTAAGTATAAGTCAACTTTGTGACAAAGGATTCAAGGTAATCTTTGAAAGTAAATTTTGTACCATACATTTAAAGGATTCCGAAAATATAACATTGAAAGGAATTAGGCATAATAATATCTATTTGATTGATTTGGATTGTGTACCTAATACTAGTATAACATGCTTAGTTGCTAAGGAAGAAAATCTATGGTTATGGCATAAGAGAGTGGCACATATAAACATGCATCAATTAAACAAACTAATATCAAAGGACTTAGTTGTTGGTTTGCCTAAGTTAAAATTTGAAAAAGATAGATTATGTGATGCATGTCAAAAAGGTAAACAAGTAAAATCATCCTTTAAATCTAAGAATGTTATTTCCACTTCAAAACCTTTAGAAATTTAGACTTATTTGGTCCTTTTAGGATAAAAAGCTTTGGTGGAAAATATTATGGTCTTGTGATTGTTGATGATTATTCTAGATATACTTGGACATTTTTCTTAACAATGAAAAGTGAAGATTTTAAGGTCTTTAGAAAGTTTGCAAAGCAAATTCAAAATGAGAAAGACTTAAGAATTAAAGTTTTAAGAAGTGACCATGGTGGTGAGTTTCAAAATGAAAAATTTGAAAATTATTGTGAGGAAAATGGAATATTGCATAACTTTTCTGCTCCTAGGACTCCACAACAAAATGGTGTAGTTGAAAGGAAAAATAGGTCACTAGAGGAACTTGCTAGAACAATGTTAAATGAATCAAATGTTCCTAAATATTTTTGGGCTGATGCGGTTAGTACTGCTTGTTATGTTTTAAATAGAATGCTCATTAGGTCAATTATAAAATCAACTCCCTATGAATTATTAAATGGTAGAAAGCCTAATGTTGCTCATTTGAAAATATTTGGATGTAAGTGCTTTGTGTTAAATAATGGAAAGGACAACTTAGGAAAATTTGACTCAAAGCCGATGAGGGCATTTTCTTAGGTTATTCATTAACTAGCAAGGCTTACAGGGTGTTTAATAGAAGAACCTTAAATATTGAAGAATCTATTCATGTTACTTTTGATGAAATTGTAGACCTTGGGGGAAATCATCTTGAGTAAAATAAAGAACTTGCAGGTGATGATGAGTATATAAGAGAGGCTCTTGATGAATTGTATTTGGAAGAAAATGAGCCTTCTCAAATACCTAAATTAGCAAAAGAATGGCAATCACCAAGAGGACTCTTAATGGACAATATCATTGGTGATATCTCAAAAGGGGTAAGAACTAGAAATATGACTAATTTTTGCATGTTTGTAGCTTTTGTGTCACAGATAGAACCCAAAAATGTTGAGGAAGCGCTTAAAGATGACCAATGGTGCATAGCTATGCAAGAAGAACTTAACCAATTTGAAAGGAATCAAGTCTGGGAATTAATCCCAAGAGAAGAATTACATCAAGTTATTGGAACCAAATGGGTGTTTAGAAATAAACTTGATGAAGATGGAAACATAACAAAGAATAAAGCCAGACTTGTTGCCAAAGGCTATTGTCAGGAGGAAGGTATTGATTATGATGAAACTTATGCTCCTGTTGCCAGGTTAGAGGCTATACACCTACTTCTTGCTTATGCATCTTTGATGAAATTTAAATTATATCAAATGGATGTTAAAAGTGCATTTTTGAATGGTTTTATTAAAGAAGAAGTATATGTGGAGCAACCCCCTGGATTTGAAGATTTTAGTTATCCTAATCATATTTTTAAATTAAAGAAAGCATTATGTGGGTTGAAACAAGCTCCTAGGTATCTTTGTCTCTCAAACAAAATACTGCAAAGAGATACTTAAAAAGTTTTGGAATGGACACTTCAAAGGAAGTTAACACACCATGGGAACTTCATGCTATTTAGACAAGGATGAATCAGGTTTGGAAATTAATCAATCTATGTATAGAGGTATGATAGGTTCACTATCATACTTAACTGCAAGTAGACCTGATATTATGCATTTTGTCTGTGTGTGTGCTAGATTTCAGGCTTGTCCAAAAGAATCTCACCTAATTGCAGTAAAACATAATTTAAAATATTTAAAAGGAACTACTGGTTTTGGTTTATGGTATCCATCTGAAGCTTGTACTAGTTTAATAGGTTATTCTGATGCTGATTATGGTGGATGCAAAATAGATAGAAAGAGTACTAGTGGGATATGTCATTTGCTAGGTTCATCTTTAGTATCTTGGCATTCTAAGAAACAGGCATGTGTTGTTGTATCCACCATTGAAGCTAAATATATTGCAGCTGGTAATTGTTGTGCTCAAATTTTATGGATGAAACAACAGCTAGAAGATTATAGTATATTTCTAAATGACATACCTTTGATGTGTGATAATACAAGTGCAATCAATCTTACTAAGAATCCAGTAATGCACTCTAGGACTAAGCATATAGAAATTAGACATCATTTTTTGAGAGATCATATAAGCAAAGGAAATTGTAAAATTGAGTATGTTGATACAAAGCATTAGTTAGCATATATTTTTACTAAGCCTCTTCCCAAGGATAGATTCTATGATCTTAGAAGAGACTTAGGATTATTAGACATTGCCTAAATTCTGCTTAAGTAAACAGCTTTTGCATGTTTGAAATGTTATATATCTCTTTGTCTGTAATGACGTTTCTTTATGAAATGAAATTTGTATTCTTTTATTGTTTTGTTTGAGGGGGAGTTATCTCCAAGTTATGCATATGTTGAGGGGGAGCTCTTAATTTTTTATTATAATCAAAATAGGGGGAGAAATATTTAAAGCCTCTTATGATTGAATTTAAATATTATCTGGTATGTTTAATGTGTTTGTTAGTGTGACAGATAAAACAGGTTATTACAAGGCTTTAAAAGAAAATTTTGATCATCATCAAAAAGGGGGAGATTGTTGAACATACAAGGACTTGATGTTGAACTTACATGGACATAGAGCTTGTTGATTTTGATGATGATTCAAGAACAAAGAACTTAGAGTGTTGAAGACTTGTATTGTTGTGTAATAACTCTGTTTTGATGAGTTTAAGTCTGTAATGTTAGAGTATAAGATAGCCAGTACATAGTCTACTCTTTAGAAGCTTCAAAAACTGACATTTATCAGTTAGCCTCAGGTTTAATCGATTAAATCATCAGATAATCGATTATTACAGTGAGAAAAACTATTTTCTATAACTGTTCACTGTAATAATCGATTAACACACCTGTTAATCGATTAACAGGCCTGTTAATCGATTAACAAGGCTTTTAATCGATTAAAACAGAGAGTTTTGGGGTTCTGTTGATTTTGGCTCTGTAATAATCGATTAACACTTCATTTAATCGATTATTTCAGTCAGATTTTGATTTTCAACTTCAAATTAAACCTATTTTCGAAAACCCTAATCCCAATACTCCTAGTTCCGAAAATCCCTAATTCCCAAACCCTAATTTCTCTACTTAAGGTTCTCTAAGGCTCTCAGAAAATAGAACAACCTTTTTCAAACAAAAGTTAAGTGTTGTGAGTGCCAAAGAACTGTTTGTTGGAGGAAAAAGGGGCTTTTGGAACCTGGTGTGGGCTAGAAGCGACAAGAATCACTAAGTGGAGTTCTTAGTGGATTATGTGTTGTGCCGTCTCTAGGGAAAGTTGTTCTTCATCTATTGTGGGTTTCAAGAGAGGTGTTTTCTTTACTTTATCTTTTCCATTGTTATCTGTTTGTAACAACTTTAATTATAGTGACAGCGTTAATCCTCTGTTTGAGTGATTAGAAACTGGACGTAGGGTCTTTTGATCCGAACCAGTATAAATCTCCTGTGTAAGACTCTATCTCTATCTTATTTACGTTTACACAGTATTTTAATCGGTAAAATTTGGGGAAAATTTTTAAAACCTAATTTTTGTTAAGAAACCAATTCACCCCCCCTCTTGGTTTTTGTCCGACAACGCGAACATTCCGCTACGCGATTCTAACAGTAAGAACTAGAAATATGACAAATTTCTATATGTCTTTAGCTTTTGTTTCACATATTGAACCCAAAAGTGTTGAGGAAGCTCTTAAACATGACCAATGTGCATAGCAATGCAAGAAGAACTTAATCAATTTGAATGGAATCAAGTATGAGAATTAATTCCAAGAGAAGAATCTCATCAAGTGATTGGAACAAAATGGGTATTTAGAAATAAACTTGATGAAGATGGAAATATAACAAAGAACAAAGCCAGACTTGTTGCCAAAGGTTACTATCAAGAGGAAGGTATTGATTATTATGAAACTTATGCTCCTGTTGCCAGGTTAGAGGCTATACGCCTACTTCTTGCTTATGCCTCATTGATGAAATTTAAATTATATCAAATGGATGTTAAAAGTGCATTCTTAAATGGGTTTATCAAAGAAGAAGTATATGTGGAACAACCCCTTGGATTTGAAGATTTTAAATATCCCAATCATATTTTTAAATTGAAGAAAGCATTATATGGTTTGAAACAAGCTCCTAGGTCTAGGTATGAAAGATTAAGTAGTTTTCTAACTTCAAATGATTTTTCTAGAGGAAAAATTGATTCGACTTTGTTTATTAAGAAAGTAAAAGAACATATCTTATTAGTTCAAGTATATGTTGATGATATCATTTTTGGATCAACTGATAATTCCTTGTGTGTAGAATTTGCTAAGATAATGTAGGGTGAATTTGAAATGTTAATGATGGGAGAATTAATGTTCTTCCTTGGACTTCAAATTAAACAACTTAAAGATGACATTTTTGTGTCTCAAACCAAATACTGCAAAGAGATTCTCAAGAAATTTGGAATGGACACTTCAAAGGAAGCTAACACACCCATGGGAACTTCATGCTATTTAGACAAAGATGAATTAGGTTTAGAAATAAATTATCTATGTATAGAGGTATGATAGGTTCACTGTTATACTTAACTGCAAGTAGACCTGATATTATGCATTCTGTTTATGTGTGTGCTAGATTTCAAGCATGTCCAAAAGAATCTCATTTAACTGCAGTTAAATGAATTTTAAAATATTTAAAAGGAACTACAGGATTTGGTTTATGGTATCCATCTGAAGCTTCTCCTAGTTTAATAGGATATTCTGATGCTAATTATGGTGGATGTAAAATTGATAGAAAAAGTACTAGTGGAACATGTCATATATTAGGATCATCTTTAGTATCTTGGCATTCTAAGGAACAAGCATGTGTTGCATTGTCCACAACTGAAGCTGAATATATTGCAGCTTGAAATTGCTGTGCACAAGTCCTATGGATGAAGCAACGCCTTTAGGTTGTCCGATAATCGGGTTGAACCTAAGGGCGAGGTTTTTTGAAAGGGCGTTCTTAGGTCGTCTGATAACTAGGCTGACCTAAGAACAAATTTAAAACGGTTCTTATGGAGTCGCCACCGATGTTTTTACCAGAAACATCGAAAAAGGGGAGAAAAGGCGTCGGTTTTTCGAAAACCAACTTTGGTCGTTAAAACCAGAATTGGGTAAGGGAGTTAGTTACGTGTAAGGGAAGTGTTAGTTCCCTTACAACGCCCCTTCCGGGTTCCCTATGACAGGCCTGTTATTTTATAGGTAAACTTTTGAAATGATGCTTTTACCCTTTTATTTGCGGAATTAAAATGATGACTACATGGCCCTAATATCTATTACGCAATTTAATATGAATAAAAAGGCTAGTAAAAGAGAGGGAGAGAGTGAAGAAACCTCTGGAGCAGGCTTTTGATTAATTCTCTTGAAAAATAGGGTGCATTTTGGCAGCCCTTCACTCTTACAACGTCAAATTCTCTCTTAAAATGCTATAAAAAGCTCTCTTAGACACTCAGAAACTCCAGAAATGCTTCGGAGGGGCTCTAGGAGAAGAATTTTGAGAAATTGTAGAAGGGAAGGTGGAAGAACTGTGTGAAATGAAGCGGGGAGCGCTCACTATTTATAGGGATTCGCGCCTATCAGGTCGAGACGACGGTCTCGCCATTCGGGACGGCGGTCTCGACTTGAATCAATGGCGAGATGGCGGTCTCGACTTGCCAAGTGACAAGAAGGCCTTCTTGCCAAACAGGAGGGGGGTCTCGCCAATGGTAAGGTCGAGACGGCGCTCACAACTAGCGAGACGGCGGTCTCGAAAAGCAAGACGGTGGTCTCGACTCCTAAAGGCGAAAATCCTTATTTTTGTACAAAAAATCCTTCTTACTCTAATATGGGGCCTAATAGTCTCTCCTAGTGGCTTTTTAGGCTTTGTCCATCTTCGAATAGGAGGCCTTCTGCTCTTATTTTGAGGTCGGGCAAGATTTAGGGTCTATAGCTACCCCCCTTCACCTGACTAGCCGACTGTTGGCCTTTTGTGCTAAGAAGATCGGCTGGAGGGTGAAGGAGTTAACCCTCTTTCCCCGTTACCCTTCGGATGCTGCGTCTTGCGGTGACTGATCTTCTGGGGAAAAGTGTGTTGTGTGCCTCCAAGATGCTCCTTCTGACGGTAGCCGATCCCTTTGGTTGACACAGGGTAGAACCTCAGGATACTCCTTCTGACGATAGCTGATCCTTTGGTTGATGGGTATAAACCCCCCCCCCCCCATTAGGCTGGTAGTTACATCCCACTGTGCGTAGGACTGGATGAGTATAAACCCCCCATCAGGCTGGTAGTTGCAGTCCACTGTGCGTAGGACTGGATGAGTATAAACCCCCCATCAAGCTGGTAGTTGCAGTCCACTGTGCGTAGGACTAGATGAGTATAAACCCCCCATTAGGCTGGTAGCTGTGACTTACTGGTCTGACTTGTGTGCAGATTAGGCGCACTTCGTGCGCAAGTTGATAGGTATGAACCCCCTATCAAGCTGGTACAGTCCACTGCGTAGGACTGGAGATGGTGGCGGCTTACTGCTCAGTAGCTCATGCACTGACTCCATGGGGAGTGATTTCTATTTTGGTAAATGTTTTTGGACCTTTCTGGTAAAGTCTTCCGGTGTGCCGAAGATTCTTTGTTTTTTGGCTTTTCCTGATAGTCATCCAGCTTGTTGTTTGCTGGGGATTCTTTATTTTTTATCCTTTGGTAGCGGTCATTCGACTTTGCTGGTTGTCAGAGATTTTTGATGAGTGCCTCTTAGGTAGGCAAGAATCCTCTGGGGATTTGTTGATCTGGGTGACGCCTCTTGAGTAGGCGGATATCCTATTGAAAATTTGATGATTTTGATGGTGCCTCTGAGCAGGCAGATACTCCATTGAGTTTCTGGTAATGCCTCTGAGTAGGCAGATGCTTCACCGGAAGTGAAGACTTTTGGTTTCATTTGTTTTGCCTCTGACTAGGCTGATATGGGGATGTTGGCTCTTGCTTGCCAGGTCTTGCCTATGCGTAGGCAAATGACATTCTGAGGATGAATCTGAAGTTTTACCTTTGTAGTAGGCTCACTGGGATGATCTTTCTCTTTTTGGTGATCCACCGGGGAATTGATTGCCTTCCCGGGGATCTAATTTTGATTTTCCCCCTAAGGGAATGGAGTTTTGACTCCTTGTTGGATGTTGTTGGTATGAGTTGGCTTTTTCGATACTCTTGTTTCGTTGGGATTTCTGATTCCTTATTTTTCGTTGATTTTCCCTTTTCTGAGGTGACCTACATAGGGAGCAAGGATTTTCATTTGATTTCGCCTTTTTCCGCAATTTATCTCTTTTTTTCGCGATTTAAAATTTTGCTTTTTCGGGATAATGCGTAAGCCTTTCTCTTTTTACTACGCTGGCTTTTTTCCTTCTTTTTGGGGGGTCCACTAGGGATGAAGTTTTCTTTCTTTGGTGATCCACCAAGGAATTAGTTGACTTCCTGATGATCTTATTTTTCTTTTCTAGGGATGGAGTCTTGGCTCCTTGATTAATGTTGATACGAGCTAAACTTGTGAAGCTCTTATTCCACTGGGGGGTGGGAATTTCTTATTCCTTTTTGTAGACTTTTTAGGAGAATCACTTGAGGATTTTTATTTGGCCTTCTCTGTCATGGCCTTTTTTGTCATCTGCTGGAGATGAAGGGTTTTCTTTTCTCTTCTTTCTTTTTGTTGAGCCCTTGATGGTTTAGACTCTTTGGACTGTTGATGATGATGGGCTCTTGAAGCCTTTATTCTCCATTGGGAAATGTGGCAGAGACTTTGGGTGAGTGTGCTTGATGACTCATCTGGTGGCAATGTTGAGCCGCGGGGTAAATTTTGTGTTGCCTCTAGAGTAGGCAAGGATCCGCTTGGGAATAACTAAGACTTTCCATTGGCTTTTCTTTTAGGATGTCATATGGTTGTGCCCTCTTTTATTGGGTAGAAAAATGATGACTGGAGCTTTGGCTTCTGGAAGCTTCTTATTTCTTCTAAGCTTATTTGATGATGACAACTCGCTCTTCTTTCTTGAGGGAGAGCATTATTTGGAGACCTGTTTTGAGCGCTTCCTATTTTTCAATCACAAAAATGGAGCTAGTCTCCTTATATGCATGGATGCTTTTCATTTTTTGTTATTTATCTGACGTAATTTTATTTCTTTCATTTTTTAACTTGAAAAAGTCATTTTGTTCGACTACTTGTGTGTGGATGCAATCTATCCTTTTATTTGATTCATCTAGAGAAGTAAATGCCATTCTCCTGGTGGACTTTCATGATTATGATGAAGGGCCCCTATCTTTTATTCATTTTTTAGCCCTATCTTTTGCCTAGACCGCCCTTTTGGGGTTTTTGGTCTAGCGAGCTACCTTAATTTTTGCCTAGGATATCATAGCGGGCTTTTTTCCTTTTTTATGAATGCCCTAACTTTTGCCTAGACCGCCCTTTGTGGGTTTTTGATCTAGCGGGCTTTTTTCTTTTTTATGAATGCCCTAACTTTTGTCTAGACCGCCCTTTGCGGGTTTTCGATCTAGCGGGCTTTTTTTCTTTTTTATGAATGCCCTAACTTTTGCCTAGACCGCCCTTTGTGGGTTTTCGATCTAGCGAGCTACCCTAATCTTTTGCCTAAGAATCTCCTAGCAGGAATTATTCTTTTTAATTTCTTTTTTTCTTTCTCTTCTTTTTTTTGAGAGATAGGACCTATCATATGCATGCAATGCTCGCAATATGCATCCTACAATGCTATTTCAATTAATATTTCAAAAGGATTAATCAAATATGCTTTTACTTCTGATGAGCTTCTTACGTTATGTGCTTTCATTGATAGGATAGGTTGTACCGATTTTGCCGTCTTGACTTTTCATGACCGAAGAATGATTGTGTTGATTGTAGAGCGACTTGCCATGTCAGTGCGCCCATCCCTTTCCTTGGGGATGTTAATCCTCCTATTGATTACTATCTCCACATTTCCCTACTACTTACTAGAATGTCGTAGTGGTAAGGGTCAAGAGAAAAGAAGGAAGAAGATATTTAATTCAAGGGCTTGTGTTTTAGAAGTGTTTTATTTTGACAAAAAATGGCTTTGGTAAGCACGGCTAGCCAAGGCTGGTTAGAGTGTTTAGGCTAGTTTAAACAACATTATGTTTATGGAGTGACGTCTTATTCTATGGTGCTTGCAATGACTGATTGATTTCCCTAGTCCGCCCTTTGGGTTTTCAGCCTAGGATGTTGTGTTATGTCCTAACTTTTGTCTAGGTTTCCTCTTTTCTTGTTTTGGGAATCCTAGCGGACTTTATTTTGTAACCCTAATTTTTTCCTAGACTACCCTTTATTGTTGTTCGGGTCTCCTAGCGGGTTTACCATAGCTTTTGCATAGCCCCTTTAATGGGTTTTCTACCGGGTATCTTGCCTTTTCTTTTTGGCCTGTAGCTTCTATGGGCTTCTTTTTTTTATTTTTTGTTTTCTTTTTGCACAACATTGATGAAACACGACTTTATTATGATGAGGTGGAACCTTATTTTGTGTTTCTAGTCAATCAGTGATGATAGATTTGACTTTTATTTTGGTCAATGGCGCAGTTTGATTACTTTGACGCGTTTTGAAAACGTTTGCTTAAACATGGTTATTAATGAGGTTTAGATATGAATAGCAAGAAGAGAAGCAAATAGTAAGAATGACATTATTTGTAATTAATAGGTAAATATGTGTCCTACAATGCTCGGGGGTCGGGCTAGCCCCGAGGAGTAATCTCTAATAGTCATTGGATTTACAAACCCTAAGAATCAGAAGGAGAACACCTAATGACAAAAGTCGCTTTTGACGCTTGAACCCCTCTATTTGGGAAAATCTGATTCAAGGTGTGGAGGGGAGACTTCGCTTTTCTCCGCGCAGCTTGATCCTTTATAGGGTAATGCTTTAAAGGACTGTCCTTAAAATCTGGTGGTTCCCTTATCCCTTAAGAGTGTCTAATGAGCCCTTGGTTTGGGCGATATCCATATTTCCTATCATGTGGGTCACCTTCATATTGTTGGTCAAGACTTTTCATTTCTGAAAAAGATATTTCAAAGGCCCTCTTCAGCCGCTTTCATTCAAGGTAGGGAAGACAACTTGCTGATCCGAATGCCGCCTTTAGCTTGAACCGTGAGCAGCTTGTCACCTACCGTGAGTTTGTCTCTTTGGCGGAGCGTTGAGAGAACTGCCTTAGCGTCGTGAATCCGTAGTCTACTCAATTTCCTCTTTGGATTATGTTTTTCTTCGGTCTTTTTATTTTTTTTCCTTTATTCGTGGAGCATCATCTTATAGCTCGTTGGGGGAATATATTCTTCCATTTCTAATTCTGCCCCTAATGCAGCTATGTTGGAGATATCCTCAACGATGGGTGATGATTTTGGTATCTCCACGATACAACTTTATTCGATTCGAGGCATGAACAAATGTAACAACATCCTTGCCCCCTCTTCCTTATTTACTCAGATGACCAACGGTTGAGGCTTATTATCCTCCTTAGGCAACCGTTGGAATGAACTTGACGATGAAAGGTTTGCTCTTCATCTTACTTCGATTCGTGGAAAGCATATCGACTAATCCTTTCTTTTTATTATCTTATTATTATTAAAATGCAATTTATGAATGCAATAGATGGTTGAAGAGATGATGAAAACAAACAATTTTATTTATTTCATCCAAATAGTGTACATTCCTCAATGCAACGTTTCAAGGTATTGTCGCCGCCGTCAAAATGAGGGCGGTCGGTGCGACGCGATGGTTTCCGACTTTCCAATTTTTGCGTTTTTATTGGTGGTTACAACTCCTTTAGGTTGTCCGATAACCGGGCTGAACCTAGAGGCGAGGTTTTCGAAAGGGTGTTCTTGGATTGTTCGATAACCGGGCTAAACCAAGAACTAGTTATTTTTTAAGGGTTCTCTGGAGTCGCCACCGATGTTTTTACCGAAAACATCAGAAAAGGAGTTTAAAAGGCGTTGGTTTTCGAAAAACCAACTTTGGTCATTAGAACCAGAATTGGGTAAGGGAGTTAGTTACGTGTAAGGGAAGTGTTAGTTCCCTTACGACGCCCCTTTCGGGTTCCCTATGATAGGCCAGCTATTCTGAGTAAATAAACCGGAAAATACGCTTTTACCCTTTTATTTGCAGAATTTTAAATTATGACTACATGGCCCTAATGTATATTGCATAATTAAAATAAAGCGGTAAAGTAGAGAGAGAGAGTAGAAACCTTCGAAGCAAGCTTTTCTATTAATTCTTTGATAATTAGGGTGTTATATGGCAGCCCTTCACTCTACACAGCATCAGAAACCTCTCGAAACGCTCAAAAACACTCTTAGAAACACTCAGAAACTCCGGAAATGCTTCGGAGGGGTTCTAGAGAGAGAATTTGAAGAGATTTGTAGAGAGAAGGAGGAAGAACTATTGGAAATGAAAGGAATGGAGGCCCTATTTATAGGGATTCGCGCCTGTCAGGTTGAGACGGGCCGTCTCATCTGACAAGGTCGAGATGGCGGTCTCGCCTTGCAGGAATGGCGAGACGGCGGTCTTGCCATTCGCGCAAGGCGAGACGGCGGTCTCGCCATTCGCGCAAGGCGAGACAGCGGTCTCGACCTTAAAAGGCGAAAATCCTTATTTTCAAACCAAAAATCCCTCCTATCCTAGTATGGGGCCTAATAGTCTCTCCTAGTGGCTTCTTAGGCTTCATCCATCTTCGAATAGAAGGTCTTCTGATCTTTATTATGAGGCCGGCAAGATTAGGGGTCTACAGCTGCCCCCCCTTTACTGACCAGTCGGTTTTTGGCCTGTTGTGCCAAGAAGGACGACTGGAAGGTAAAGGAGTTAACCCTCTTGCCCGGCTACCCTTTAGATGTTCCGTCTTGCGGCGGTTGATCTTCTGGGGAAAATTTGTGTCGTGCACCTCCAGGATACTCCTTCTGACGGTAGCCGATCCCTTTAGTTGGCACGTGGTGGAACCTCGGGATACTCCTTCTAACGGTAGCCGATCCTTCGGTTGATGGGTATAAACCCCCCATCAGGCTGGTAGTTGCAGTCCGCTGTGTGTTGGACTGGATGGGTATGAACCCCCCATCAGGCTGGTAGTTGTAGTCCGCTGTGTGTTGGACTGGATGAGTATGAACCCCCCATCAGGCTGGTACAATCCGTTGTGTAGGACTGGTGGTGGTGGCGTCTTACTGTTCAGGTGGCTCATGCGCAGGTGTTGAGATGTGTTTTCTTTGTTTCTGATTTGGTCATCCGGTCTGCGCCGGGGATTTTGTTGGTGTTCATCCAGCCTTTTGGTTGCTGAGGATTCTTTGATTTTGATTTTGATTTTTTTGGTGGTGGTCATCCGACTTTGCTGGTTGTCGGGGATTTTTTTATGAGTGCCTCTTAGGTAGGCAGGAATCCTCTGGGGATTTGTTGATTTTGGTAAGGCCTCTTAAGTAGGCAGATATTCATTGAAAAATTTGTTGATTTTGATGGTGCCTCTGAGCAAGCAGATACTCCATTGAGTTTCTGGTAATGCCTCTGAGTAGGCAGATGCTTCATCGGAAGTGAAGACTTTTGGCTGCATTTGTTTTGCCTCTGACTAGGCTGATATTCCCTTATGGGGATACTGGCTCATGCTTGCCAGGTCTTACCTATGCATAGGCAAATGACATTCTGAGGATGAATCTGAAGGTTTGCCTTTGCAGTAGGCTCACTGGGGATGATCTTTCTCTTTTTGGTGATCCACCGGGGAATTAGTTGCCTTCCCGGGGATCTAATTTTGATTTCCCCTTTGAGGGAATGGAGTTTTGACTCCTTGTTGGATGTTATTGGTATGAGATGGCTTTGTCGATACTCTTGTTTCATTGGGATTTCCGATTCCTTCTTTTTCGTTGATTTTCCCTTTTCTGCGGTGACCCACTTAGGGATTTTATTGATTGCCTAAAAGTTAGGATTGATTTCGCCTTTTTTTCGCGTTTTATCTCTTTTTTATCGCGATTTTGAAATCTGGCTTTTTTATGGGGATAATGCATAAGCCTTTTTACTTTTTAGTCTCTTTTTATTACGCTGGCTTTTTCCCTTCTTTTTGGGGGGGTCCACTAGGGATGACATTTTATTTCTTTAGTGATCCACCAGGGAATTAGTTGGCTTCCTGGGGATCTGATTTTTCTTTTCTAGGAATGGAGTCTTGGCTCCTTGATTGATGTTTGATGCGAGCTATGCTTGTGAAGCTCTTATTCCACTAGGGGATGGGAATTTCTGATTCCTTTTTGTAGAATTTTTTGGAGATCCACTTGAGGATTTTATTCGGCCCTCTCTGTTGTTGCCTTTTCTTTTGGACATCCTCTGGGGATGCAAGAGTTTTCTTCTTTTTTCCTTTTTTTGTTGAGCCCTTGTTGGTATGGAGATTGGACTCTTTTGATTGTTGATGATGATGGGCTCTTGAAGCCTTTATTCTCCATTGGGGAACGTGGAGGAGACTTTGGGTGAGTGTGTTTGGTGACTCATGTGATGGCAATGCTGAGCCATGAGGAGTATTTTTGTGTTGCCTCTGGAGTAGGCAAGGATCCTCTTGGGGATGACTAAGCCTTTACATCAGCTTTTCTTTTATGATGTTTGATGATTGTGCCCTTCCTTATTGGGTGATGATTGGAGCTTTGGCTTCTGGAAGCTTCTTATGACAACTCGCTCTTCTTTCTTGAGGGAGAGAAATGTTTGGAGACTTATTACTTTCTTGTGCCTTCTTTTCTGGGTAGAAGGATGGTAGTTGGAGCTCTTGATTTCCAGAAGCTCTTATTCTGCTGAGTCGCTTGATTGACAACTTGCTCCGTTTTCTTGAGGGCATTATTTGGAGACTTGGTCTCGGTAATCCTATTTTCAATCACAAACATGAAGCTAGTCTCCTTATATGCATGAATGATTTTTGTTTTTTGTTATTTATCTGAAGTGATTTTTATTTCTTTCATTTTTTTTTACCTTGACAAAGTCGTTTTGTGCGACTACTTGTGTGTGGATGCCCTAAATGCAATCTATTCTTTTTGATTGATGCATCTGGAAAAGTGACTGACATTCTCCTGCTGGAATTTCATGATTATGATGAAGGACCCCTCTCTTTTATTCATTTTTTGGTTTAGTCCTGTATTTTGCCTAGACCGCCCTTTTGGGGTTTCGGTCTAGCGGGCTGCCTTAATTTTTGCCTAGGATATCTTAGCGGGTTTTTTCCTTTTTTATGAATGCCCTAACTTTTGCCTAGACCACCCTTTGCGGGTTTTCGATCTAGCAGGCTACCCTAACTTTTGCCTAAGAATCTCCTAGCAGGCATTATTCTTTTTATTGTCATTTTTTCTTTCTCTTCTTTTTTTGAGAGATAGGAGCCTATCATATGCATGCAATGTTCGCGATATGTATCCTATAATACTATTTTAATTAATTTTTCAAAAGGATTAACCAATGTGATTTTACTTTTGATGAGCTTCTGACGTTATGTGCTTTCGTTGATAGAATAGGTTGTACTGATTTCACCATCTTGACTTTGTCGTGACCGAAGAATGATTGTGTTGATTGTAGAGCGACTTGCCATGTCAGTGCGCCCCTCCCTTTCCTCGGGGATGCCAATCCTCCTATTGATTACTATCTCCACATTTCCCTACTACTTACTAGAATGTCGTAGTGGTAAGGGTCAAGAGAAGAGAAAGAAGAGGATATTTAATTCAAAGGCTTGTGTTTTAGAATTGTTTTATTTTGACAAAAAATGGTTTTTGTAAGCATGGCTAGCCAAGGTTGGTTAGAGTGTTTAGGCTAGTTTAAACAACGTTTTGTTTATGGAGTGACGTCTTATTCTATGGCGCTTGCTATGACTGATTGACTTCCCTAGTTTGCCCTTTGGGTTTTCAGCTTAGGATGTTGTGTTTTGTTTTGTCCTAACTTTTGTCTATGTTTCTTTTTTCTTGCTTTGGAAACCTAGCGGACTTTATTTTGTAACCCTAATTTTTGCCTAGGCTACCCTTTATGGTTGTTCAGGTTTCCTAGCAGGTTTACCTTAACTTTTGTGTAGCCCCCTTAATGTTTCCTACCGGGTACCTTGCCCCTTTTTTTTTGGCCTTTAGCTTTAGCTTCTCCTTTGATTTTTGTTTTCTTTTTGCATAACATTGGCAAAACACGACTTTACTTATGACGAGGTAAAACTTTATTTTGTGCTTCTAGTCAATCAGTGGTGATGGATTTGACTTTTATTTTGGTCAATGGCGCATTTTGATTACTTTGACGCACTTTTTAAAATGTTTGCTTAAACATAGTTATTAATGAGGTTTAGACATTAATAGCAAGAAGAGAAGCAGATAGTAAGAATGACATTCTTTGTAATTAATAGGGAAATGTGTGCCCTACAATGCTCGGGGGTCGGGCTAGCCCCGAGGAGTAATCTCTAATAGTCATTGGATTTACAAACCCTAAGAATCAGAAGGAGAACACCTAATGACTAAAGTCGCTTTTGACGCTTGAACTCCTCTATTTGGGAAAATCTCACTACTACAAATAAAGCTTTCAACGTCGGTTCTGGAAGGCTTTCAACGTCGGTTGTTGAACCGACGTTGTATCAGGCGACGTTGAAAGTTGTAACTTTCAACGTCAGTTCTAATAAACCGACGTTGAAAGTATGATTTTTTAAATTAATAATTTTTATTTATTTACAACCCCTTTACCCCCTTTTATTTATCTAGAAGTCTCCCCTCTCTATATTTTTATTAGGTCCTCCATCTCTTTATATTATATTTTTTAGAAGTTTATTGATTTTTTAAGAGAATTGTCATTTGCGGGATTCGAACCCAGTACTTTAGAGTTGGAGGTTGATACTCCAACCACTAAACTACTAGAATTTTCTCGATAATAATTTACAAATAAATTATATTTATATACAAATAAATATATATCCGTGTAAATATATAAATATATAAATACAAATATATTTATATATTTTGATATATTTATATAGTTATATATTTACATGTTGGATGTGAGGGCACACTCGAAAGTGAAAGTGTGTGTCGAGTGGGTTTTCAAAATTTGATGCTAAATTTGTGAGCGAGATATCTTTATATGAGTTTGTAATTTAATGACAGAATATAATCTTTATAATTTTATTTATATAATGATATAAAATAAATTTGGGAAACACGTTATTTGCTCTCAAGCGAAAAATACCAATTTTCGCTCAAGCGAGACTTGAGTAAGTGAATTTCCGTGAGCTTTAACATATTTTCACTCAAGCAAGAGTCAATCACACTTTCACCCTCGATCGAAAAATACCAATATAATTTATTTGTAAGTTATTATCAAAAAATTATAGTAGTTTAGTGGTTGGGATATTAACTTTCAACCCTAAAATACTCGGGTTCAAATGCTATCGTTGACAATTCATTAACTTAAGAGAATTTTTGGTTGAAAATAAAAATAAAAATACTTTCCAGAAAATATATACAAATAAATATATATTTACATGGATATATATTTATTTGTATATAAATATAATTTATTTGTAAGTTTTTATCGGAAAATTCTAGTAGCTTAGTGGTTGGAGTATTAGCCTCCAACTCTAAAGTACTGGGTTCGAATCCTGCTAATGACAATTTTTAAATTTAAGTGAGTTTTAAGGTGAAAAAAAAAAGACTTTCCATGTCGGTTCATATGGGAACCGACGTGGAAAGTGTCAATAAGTAAAAAAAAAAAAAAAGACTTTCAACGTCGGTTCATCTGGGAAGCGACGTGGAAAGTACTTTCTACGTCGTCTCAGCTATAACCGACGTTAAATGACGACGTAGAAAGTATATTTTGTAGTAGTGTCTGATTCAAGGTGCAGAGGGGAGACTTCCCTTTTCTCCATGTAGCTTGATCCTTTGTAGGGTCATGCCCTAGGCCATGCTTTAAATGATTGTCTTTAAAATCTAGTGGCTCCCTTATTACTTGTGAGTTTCTAATGAGCCCTTGGTTTGGGTGACATCCATATTTCCTCATCATGTGGGTCACCTTCATATTGTTGGGGAAGTCTTTTCATATTGGCAAAAGATATTTCAAAGGTCCTTTTCAGTCGCATCCATTCAAGGTAGGGCAAACGACTTGCTGATCCGGATGCCGTCTTTAGTTGTGACCAGCTTGTCGCCTACCGTGAGTTTGTCTCTTTGGCGGAGCATTGAGAGAACTGCCTTAGCATCGTGAATCCAAAGTCTACTCAGTTTCCTCTTTGAATTATGCTTTTATTCGGTCTTACTATTTTTCTTTTATTCTTGGGAGCATTGTCTTGTAGCTCCTCGGGGGAGTAGATTCTTCTACTTCTAATCCTGACCCCAATGCTGGTTATGCTGGAGATATCCTTGTTAATGGGCGATGTCTTTACATATCTCCATGGTACAACTTTATTTGAAATAGGAGGCATGAACAAATGTAACGACACTCTTGCCCCCTCTCCTTATTAACTTGGATATCCAATGGTTGAGGCTTGGTATCCTCCTTAGACGGATCAACCATTGGAGAAAACTTGACGACAAAAGGTTTGCTCTTCATCTTATTCCAATTCATGGAAATCACATCGATTAATCCTTTCTTTTTATTATCTTATTAATATAAAGTGAGAATGAATGCAATTTATGAATACAATAGACACTTGAACAAACAATTTTATTTATTTCATCCAAACAGTGTACATTCCTCAATGCAATGTTTTGAAATACATTTTTTTTTAAAAGTGGAGAAGCCTAAATGAACCCATAGGCAGGTTATAATTTCTATTTATTTTCTTTTTGACTTCCCGTGCATGGCATGCAAATGCCCTAATCCTCTTTTCATGGTATTGAGGAATGTCCACTTCTTCGATTGTCTATTATTAGATGCATGTTATGAGGATGAAGTTTGGTGAATGCATGTATGCAAGTGTTTGTTTTTTCCTAAACATTATCATGTTTTATTTTCTAACATGATGTATGATAGTGTTTGAGATTTTGTGTTTTTTTTGTATGCGGATGAGGACATGAAGAATACCAGCCGCTTTCTAGAATGCAAGAAGATTTTTATTTTAAAATGAATGATTTATGAGATGGATATTCCTTAGAATGAATGTATTTATGCATGCACAGTACAAAATGGCGGTAGATGTTCAAAGTGGCATAACTTTTGACTGAGATGTACGATTTGGACGCACAACATATCAAAACGCAGGGGATTTGGCCCAATAATTTTCCCAAAAACCGCCTCTAAGACCCATTTTTTAGGGATTTATTAAAATGATGCGTATGGATACTTTCCTTATGCATTTATTTTTTTCTCTTGATTTTTCCACTTATGACATGTTGCAATATGAATGATACGACTTTGTCAAAATTATTTTTATAAATGTTTTGATTTTGTTATTATTATTTTATTTATTTTGGATTTATTTTTTTAGCCTTCTATCTCTTCTGTCAGACTGCGATGGTTTCTGACTTTCCAATTTTCGTGTTTTTATTGGTGGTTACAACTCCTTTAGGTTGTCCGATAACTGGGCTGAACCTAGAGGAGAGGTTTTCGAAAGGGCGTTCTTGGATTGTCTGATAACCGGGCTAAACCAAGAACTAGTTTTTTTTAAGGGTTCTCTGGAGTCGCCAATGATGTTTTTACCGAAAACATCGGAAAAGGAGTTTAAAAGGCGTTGGTTTTCGAAAAACCAACTTTGGTCATTAGAACCAGAGTTGGGTAAGGGAGTTAGTTAGTTACGTGTAAGGGAAGTGTTAGTTCCTTTACGACGCCCCTTTCGGGTTCCCTATGATAGGCCAGCTATTCTGAGTAAATAAACCGAAAAATACCCTTTTACCCTTTTATTTGTGGAATTTTAAATTATGACTACATGGCCCTAATGTCTATTGCATAATTAAAATAAAGCGGTAAAGTAGAGAGAGAGAGAATAGAAACCTTCGAAGCAAGCTTTTCTATTAATTATTTGATAATTAGGGTGCTATAGGCAGCCCTTCACTCTACACAGCGTCGGAAACCTCTCAAAACGCTAAAAAACACTCTTAGAAACACTCAGAAACTCCGGAAATGCTTCGGAGGGGTTCTAGAGAGAGAATTTGAAGAGATTTGTAGAGAGAAGGAGGAAGAACTGTTGGAAATGAAGGGAATGGAGGCCCTATTTATAGGGATTCGCGCCTGTCAGGTCGAGACGGGCCGTCTCATCTGACAAGGTCGAGATGGCCGTCTCGCCAAACGAGATGGCGGTGTCGCCATTCGCGCAAGGCGAGATGGCGGTCTCGACCTTAAAAGACGAAAATCCTTATTTTCGGACTAAAAATCCCTCCTATCCTAGTATGGGGCCTAATAGTCTCTCCTAGTGGCTTCTTAGGCTTCATCCATCTTCGAAAAGAAGGTCTTCTGATCTTTATTATGAGGTCGGGCAAGATTAGGGGTCTACAGGTATATATACTTTTTTTAAATAAAGCGGAGAAGCCTAAATGAACCCATAGGCGGGTTAGAATTTCTATTTAATTTCTTTTTTACTTCCCGTGCATGGAATCGAATGCCCTAACCTCTTTTCATGGTATTGAGGAATGTCCACTTCTTCGACTGTCTTTTATTAGATGAATGTTATGAGGATGAAGTTTGGTGGATGCATGTATGCAAGTGTTTGTTTTTTTCCTAAACATTATCATGTTTTATTTTCTGATATGATGTATGATAGTGTTTGGGATTTTATGTTTTTTTGTATGCGGATGATAGCATGAAGAATACCAGCCGCTTTCTAGAATGCAAAAAGATTTTTATTGTTTAAAAGGAATGATTTATGAGATGGATATTCCTTAAGACAATGGCTTAGGTATCCTCTATAAAGCTTATGCTTTGTGGGGTATCATACCCACCTCGGTGTATTGGTTCCTTCCCCATCACAGATTTGACAAGTATAATGGGGATCACCATCACACCTTAGTACACTTGTCCCTTCCTTGTCGCGAAGGTCACAAATGTGCTCGGGGCCTCTTTCGCCATTGTCTTAGGGATATCTAGTGCTCCCTAGAATGAATGTATTTATGCATGCACCAGTACAAAAGGGCGGTAGATGTTCAAAGTGGCATAACTTTTGACTGAGATGTCTGATTTGGACGCACAACATATCAAAACGAAGAGAAAACGGTGAAGAATCAGATTGCAAATCCCAAAGGGGATTTGGCCTAGTAATTTTCCCAATAAACGCTTCTAAGACCCATTTCTTAGGGATTTATTAAAATGATGCGTATGCGTAATTTCCTTATGCATTTATTTTCTCTCTTAGTTTTTCCAGTTATGAAATGATGCGATATGAATGATACGACTTTGTCAAAATTCTTTTTATAATTATTTTTCATTTTGTTATTATAAATTTTATTATGATTATTTTTTATATTTTTTTTATTATTTTTTTTAGCCTTTTATCTCTTTTGTCGATCTAGCGTGGCTACTTAGCTTACAAAGAACTTGAAACCAGACTAGCTAAAAGGCAGACTGTCACTGATAAAAATGGTTATGGCGAAAGAAAGGTTTTAGCATCCCTTATCTCTTTTGTCGGACTGCGTGGCTACTTAGCTTACAAAGAACCTGAAACCAGGCTAGCTAAAAGGCAGACTGTCTGAGATAAGGGTGTTTATTGTGAAAATAATTTTGATATTTTTTCTATTTTTATCTGTTATTTGGTTATGCTATGCATTCAAATGCAACAAACAAATGCACAAACAATTCAGTCATCCGCGATCACGTAAGAAGACGTTTTAATCACGAGGTTTTTTGAAAGGGCGTTCTTAGGTCGTCTGATAACCGGGCTAACCTAAGAACAAATTTGAAACGGTTTTTATGGAGTCGCCACCGATGTTTTTACTAGAAACATCGAAAAAGGGAAGAAAAGGCGTCAGTTTTTTGAAAACCAACTTTGGTCGTTAAAACCAAAATTGGGTA
This sequence comes from Sphenostylis stenocarpa, assembly GCA_963425845.1. Classification (NCBI taxonomy): domain Eukaryota; kingdom Viridiplantae; phylum Streptophyta; class Magnoliopsida; order Fabales; family Fabaceae; genus Sphenostylis; species Sphenostylis stenocarpa. Next base: position 46,575,501 of record OY731403.1, read on the forward strand.
AGGGAGTTAGTTACGTGTAAGGGAAGTGTTAGTTCCCTTATGATGCCCCTTTCGGATTCCCTATGACAGGCCAGTTATTTTATAGGTAAACTTTTAAAATGACGCTTTTACCCTTTTATTTGCAAAATTAAAATGATGACTACATGACCCTAATATCTATTACGCAATTTAATATGAATAAAAAGGACAGTAAAATAGAGGGAGAGAGTGAAGAAACCTCCGGAGCAAGCTTTTGATTAATTCTCTTGAAAAATAGGGTGCATTTTGGCAGCCCTTCGCTTTTACAACGTCAAATTCTCTCTTAAAACGCTATAAAAAGATCTCTTAGACACTTAGAAACTCCGGAAATGCTTTGGAGGGGCTCAAGGAGAAGAATTTTGAGAAATTGTAGAAGGGAAGGTGGAAGAACTGTGTGAAATGAAGGGGGGAGCGCTCACTATTTATAGGGATTCGCGTCTGTCAGGTCGAGATGACGGTCTCGACTGGCAAGGTCGAGACGGCAGTCTCGCCATTCGGAACGACGGTCTCGACTTGAATCAATGGCGAGATGGCGGTCTCGTTTGGCGAGACGGCGGTCTCATTTGGCGAGACGGTGGTCTCGACTTGCCAAGTGGTGAGAAGGCCTTCTCGCCAAACGGGAGGGGGATCTCGCCAATTGTAAGGTTGAGACGGCGCTCTCGACTTGCCATGGATCGAGACGACGGTCCTGAAAAGTGAGACGGCGGTCTCGACTCCTAAAGGCAAAAATCCTATATGGGGCATAATAGTCTCTCCTAGTGTCTTTTTAGGGTTCGTCCATCTTCGAATAGGAGGTCTTTTGCTCTTATTTTGAGGTTGGGAAAGATTTAGGGTCCACAAGCAACAACTAGAAGATTATAATATTTTCCTAAATGATATTCCTTTGATGTGTGATAATACAAGTGCAATCACTCTTACTAAGAATCCAGTAATGCACTCTAGAACTAAGCATATAGAGGTTAGACATTACTTCTTAAGAGATCATATTATTAAAGGAAATTATAAAATTGAAATGTTGATACAAAGCATCAATTAGCAGATATTTTTATTAAACCTCTTCCCAAGGATAGATTCTATGATCTTAGAAGAGACTTAGGAATATTAGAAATAGCCTAAATTATGCTTAACTGATCAATTTTTGCATGATTGTACTATAATAATCGATTATATAGGGTCTTAATCGATTATCATGTGTCTAAACCTTAAAAATTTGATGATCTCTCTGGAATAATCGATTATTTTGGGAAATAATCAATTATCTGCACCAAAATGACCAACATTATAGCACCAAAATGACCAACATTATTGCACCAAAATGAGCAATAATCGATTATCAACCAATTTAATCGATTAACAGCATCAGTTAATCGATTAATCTGCTCAGTTGAAGGTTTAATCGATTAATCTGCTCAATTGAAGGTTTAATCGATTAATAGCACCTTTAATCGATTATCCTGGAACGATTTTGATAAACTAGCCGTTTGGAACGGCTATTTTGACACCCATTCTCCAAATCTAGCCGTTTATGATCATTATACTTGTTCTCTATATATAGGAAGGCTTCATTTCACTTCTACACACCTCCAAGCCTTGAATCAAAACATTCTTGCATCATTCAAGCTCTCTTGTCTCCTCAAAACCTTATTCTTCTCCAAACCTTGTCCAAACTCTCTTGTTTTCTTTCCTTCTAATCTTAATGGCTTCATCATCTCGTGCTAAGATCCCCACAAGAAGAAGATTTGCTCTTGCTTCTCGTCCCCGTCCAAATTCAGTTGAAGGATGGATCTCAGATAATGAAGGAAGACAAGAATTTCTAACTTTTTGGAAAGAAAGGGGGATCATCACTCCAAAAAATATTATTGGTGATCAATTCATTAATAGAGGCTTTAACTTTCCAAATCTTCTTGAGCTCCAAGGATTCCTCCCATTCATTCAAATACAAGGTACTTACTACCCTGATTTAGTTAGGGTATTCTATTCTCGTTTTAAATTTAGAGATCATGTAGCCACTTCTCGAGTCAAGGGTGTGACTATCATCCTTGATGATGATATATGAGAAAATGTTGCCCACTTTACTGTAAGAAAAGATTCTATCAATATTTTTGCGGAGTTAGAAGATTTTGATAGAATTATAGCTTACCGCTCATTTCTTCGTAACCCCTCCATGAAAATTGGCCGACTTCTATTGGCCAGACGATTAAAGAAAGAGGAACACATGATGCTGCATCTCATTGTCTGGATTCTCTGTCCTAGATCAACAAATCATGCACAATGTTCATCCATCGATCTTCGCATTATGCATTCCATCATGAATAATGAGCCAATTGATTGGGGTAGTCTTGTTACTATGACCATTCTGAAAGCCAAGCGTCATCCAACCTTTAAAATCCCATATGCTCTTCTTATTTCTCATACTTTAGAATACAAAGGAGTAAATGTTGAAGGAGAGCAAAAGGTTAGGACGATAAATTCAAATCGAATGCTTGACAGCACGCTCACTCAACCTCAAATGGTGCGCATAAATGGAATTTACGTTCACAAAGATGATGCTCCCAACATGGCTGAAGATGCTCAAGATTCTGATGAAGAGATGACTGCTATTGAGATTCCTACTGAAAACTTTCATACTACTGGGACATCATCTTCCCCTCCTACATCCCGTCAATCTATGGGAAGATATGCTCTTTGATATGAATCAACGAATGCAAGAGTTATTCATTATTTCTCAAGAACGGCATCAGGAAATCATTTGCCGTATTTCGGATGTAGATGATAGGGTTTGTAACTTATAAGATAGATTTGATGCTCAATTTAACAGTGATGAAAGTGAAGAGTTTTAATCTCTTCAATATATCTTGCTTGTAATTAATTTAATTTATGAAATAAAATTAGTATTTTTGCTTTGTTTGAGGGGGAACTTTTTCTATTTTATGCACTTATTGAGGGGTAGCTTTCATTTTTTTATCATAATCAAAATAGGGGGAGAAATTATTTAAAGCCTCTTATGTTTATTATGCTTATTAAATTTAAATGTTGTCTGGTATGTTTAATGATTTTGTTAGCTGTGATAGACAAAACAGGTTATTACAAATGGCTTTAAAGGAAATTTTGATCATCATCAAAAAGGGGGAGATTGTTGAACATACAAGGATATGAAGCTTGTAGATTTTGATGATGATTCAAGAATAAAGGACTTAAAGATTTGAAGACTTGTAATGTTACGTAATAACTCTGTTTTTATGTTTTTGAGTCTGTAATATTAGAGTCTAAGATAGCCAGCACATAGACCACTCTTTAAAAGCTCTAAAAACTCACTTTTATCAAAAATACACTGGATTAATCGATTAAATGGTAGGATAATCGATTATTACAGAAAGAAAACCATTTTCAGCATTTGCTCTCTGTAATAATCGATTAAATGGCCTGTTAATCGATTAACTGGGTTGTTAATCGATTAAATGGCCTGTTAATCGATTAACTGGTGTTGTTTTGGCTCCTCTGCGAGAATGGCTCTAGAATAATCGATTAACACTCAAGATAATCGATTATATGGGTCTGATATGTATTTTGAAATTCAAAATTGGACCATGTTTCGAAAACCCTATTCCCAATTCATTCAATTTCGAAAATCCCCAATCCCCAATTCCCAAACCCTAATCTCTCAACTTAAGGTTCTCTAAGGCTCTCTGCAAATTAAACAACCTTTTTCATACAAAGGTTAAGATCTGTGACTGCTAGAGAACTGTTTGTAGGGAAGAAAAAGGGGCTTTTGAAAACTTAGTGTGGGCTAGAAGCGATAAGAATCACTGAGTGGGTTTCTTGGTGGATTGTGTGTTGTGCCGTCTCTAGGAAAAACTGTTCTTCATCCTTTGTGGATTCAAAGGAGGTGTTCATCTCTTGTGTGACTCAAGAGAGGTGTTTTCTTTACCTTATCTTTTCATTTGTAATCTGTTTGTAAAACTGTGATTATAGTGACAATGTTAATCCTCTGTTTGAGTGATTAGCAACTGGACGTAGGGTCTTTTGATCCAAACCAGTATAAATCTGTTAGAAATGTAGGCTGAGATCAAGAAGGGGGTTGAATTGATCTTTGAAAGATTTTCGAGATTTACTGATTATCTATTTCAAAGATTAAGTATTCTGACCAGTTCTTGAATCAAACACAGCAAATAATCAAAGTAAAGGCAGTGATAGAATTAAAGAGAGAAAGGTTTAGAAAGATACAACCAAGATTTATACTGGTTCACCCAATCCCTGGGCTATGTTCAGTTTCCAGCCAAATTCCAGTTGGGTTCCACTAGATTGAACGTTTTACAGATTACAACTTCAATCCCAAACTCAATCTACCACAAGAACCAAAATTCCAGTCCTTGCACCTAAACCTTCACCAAGAACCAATTTTCAGTTCTTGACCAACCCTGCAGCCAAATTCCAGCCACAGAAAACAATGCCCACACTTCCAGGCACTCACAATACAGAAAAGAAAAGTAAAGAAACAAAGAGAAGAAACTAGAACACCCAAACCAAGTTTATGCAGCTCTGCAGAATGAGTTTCTTCTCCAAAAAAATGCAAATATTGCCTCAAGAAAGAACTTCTAAGAACTTCACAAAACTAGCGTGATTCGCTCTTCAAAGTAGCACTTATGATTGCTTGATTGATTGCCAAAAGGTGTGTTTCAAAAGGTTCAAGCAATTCTATTTTTATAGAAGATTTTCCAAACTGCTGGTTTATTTAATATGTTAAAATAATCTTTTAATCTGTTAAAAGTCTTGTTTTAATATGTTAAAACATCTTTTAATCTATTAAAATGTTCTTGATTATTTTCCAGATTTGTTTTAACTCATACGATAACGTTTATATCAATTAAAACTCTTTGTAAAATATCTTCCAAATTGTTTTAATCGATTGTTTCGTCTTTCAATCGATTAAAATACTGCTAAACATTCTTATAAAATTTTCTAAGTGATTTTAACTGATAACAATCCATTTTAATCGATTAAAACTCTTTGGAAAAAATTCACTTAGTTATTTTAATCGATCGAAACGCATTTTAATCGATTGTAATTCTGCCAAAAGATTGCATAAAACTTTCTAAGTTATTTTAACTGATAGCAAGCTTGTTTTAATCGATTAAAACATTATGGAAAAACCTCTTAGTTGTTTTAATCGATTATTTCGCATTTGTATCGATTAAAATACTGACAGAACAACTTTCAAAACACTCCAAGTTATTTTAATCGATTATTTCGAGTTTGTATTGATTAAAATTCTGCCAGAACATTTTTCAAAATATTCTAAGTCATTTTAATCGATTATATCAATTCTATATCAGTTAAAATACTAGCAGAAGGTTTTCAAAATTCCTTCTAATGAAAACAATCGATTATTTCGAAAATATATCAGTTAAAAACATTATTCAAAAGTGTTAAGAACATTTTAGTTGATAAGGCTCATATACTATTAGTTAAAACAGTTACTTCAAAAACCTTTTAGCAAAATACTTTGTTTTTAACCGTTTAAACACGTTTTAGAGGCATTTGCAAAATCTTTTAAATGAAGAAAACCTCATGCAGCAGAGAGATAAAAATGATTATACCTAAGTAAAGATGCAGACTCACTAATCACATTACCCTTTTATCTAAGTGACTTTTGACTGCAGCAAAGTAGCCTTTGACTTCATCTCTTTCAAAATCGACTGTGTAATCTTCTATCTCTTCTCTATTTACTTTACACAGCATTTTAATCGGTGAAATTTGGGAAAAATTTTAAAACCCTAATTTTTGTTTAAGAAACCAATTTACCCCCCCTCTTGGTTTTTGTCCATAAACGCAAACATTCCACTACGCGATTCTAACACTGTGGTCTGAAAATGGTGACATAGATGTTGTTTCAACTGAGAGATGTCATGGTTGTCACTACATGTAAGAACGATGTCATCAACATATACTATCAAGTAAACACATCTAGCACTCGAGTGTCGATAAAAGACAGAATGATCTGTTCCACATCGAGTCATACCAAATTGTTGAACAACCTTGCTAAACTTTCCAAACCAAGCCCTAGGAGATTGTTTTAGGCCATATAGGGATTTGCAAAGACGACATACCATCCCAGAAGACTCCCCCTGAGCAACAAACCCAGGAGGTTTCTCCATATAGATTTCTTCTTGCAAATCACCATTGAGGAAAGCATTTTTAACATCCAGTTGATAAAGAGACCATTGTTGAAGAGTGGCCATGGCAATAAATAAACGAACAGAAGCCATTTTTGCCATGGGGAAAGAGGTATCTCCATAATCCAACCCAAAAATTTGAGTATAACCTTTGGCCACAAGACGAGCTTTGAGGCGATCAATAGTACCATCAGGTCCAACTTTGATAGCAAACACCCACCTACAACCAACAACAGATTTTCTAGACGGTAACGGGACCAATTCCCAAATTCCACTATTATGAAGAGCACTTAGTTCATCTAACATGGCCTGATGCTAACAAGGACGGGCTAAATCTTCACGGACAGTTTTTGGAATGGTCACAGAAGAAATAGAGGAAGGACATGCATAAAAAGGTAATGACAGTCGATGATAACTCAAAGCAATATAATGAGGAGAGGGATTACTTGTAGAACGTATACCTTTTCGGAGGGCAATGGGAAGGTCAGACTCATGTGTCAGATCCGGAGGAGACAGAGTAGTTGGAACTTGAGTGGAGTCACATGGTGGTGGTTGTGATTGGTTTCAGAAACTATAAACCTGAAGAGCCGGTGGAGAAGAAGTTGACTACGGAGCAGGAACTAATGGTGAAGAAGACACAGTTAGAGGGTCACACACAATAGGAACATTAAATGTACTAGGAGTGTTGACAGGATTGGATGTAGATAGAGGTGAAGATTGACTTTTAAAATAAAGAGAGAATTCATCAAAGGTGACATCTGCAGACACAAAATAACGATTAAGAGAAGGAGAAAAACATTTGTATCCTTTTTGTGATCTTGTAAACCCTAAGAAAACACATTTATGTGATCTAGGAGAAAGCTCAACAAGACTAGGACTTAAATTATGAACAAAACATGTAGACCTGAAAACTCTTAGAGGTAAGGAATGAAGAGGTTCATGAGGGAATAAAATGGAATGAGGTATTTTATTATCTAAAACCGAAGAAGACATACGATTAACGAGATAACATGCAGTAAGAAGAGCATCACCCCAAAAATGTTGAGGAACCTCTCCATGAATTAAAAGAGTGAGAGTTGTTTCAATAAGATGTCTATTTTTTCATTCAGCTACACTATTTTGTTGAGGTGTATAAGCACAAGAAGTTTGATGCAGGATACCGTGAGAAGCCATGAATTGTTTAAAATAATGAGAAAGATATTCATGACCATTATCACTGCGCAAAACTCTAATAGAAACACCGAATTGAGTTTGAATTTCATTGAAAAAAGTTTGAAAGATATAAAATAATTCATAACGATTTTTCATCAAAAATAACCAAGTGCATCTGGAATAATCATCAATGAAAGTAACAAAGTATTGAAAACCTAAAGTAGACTTAACGTGGCTAGGTTTCCAAATGTTAGAGTGAACCACGACAAAAGGGGACGAAGCACCATGTGTGACACCATGAGGAAAGGAAGTACGACTATGTTTGCCTAATTGACACGACTCACACGCCAAACTAGACAAGTTGGACAAGGAAAGGACATGTTTCTGTAACTTGGCAAGACTTGGATGACCTAACTGAGCATGAAGAAGAGAGGGAGACTCCATAAATGCACCAACATGTGTAGAGGGACGGAGATGATAAAAACCATGAGACTCACATCCTGTGCCAATCACCTGTTTTGAACTCCAGTCCTATAAACACACAGAATTGTTGGTAAAAGAAACAACACAATCAAGAGAACGAGTTAGACGACTGATGGAAAACAGGTTAAAAGGAGACCCAGGGACATAAAGAACAATATCAATGGTTAAAGAAGGGAAAAGTTTAACAGGTCCAACACCATGAGATGACCAATAGAAGTCGAAATGTATTACCAATAGAAGGGGGGCAAAAATGTATTACCAATAGAAGTTGAAATACCCTCCCTAAGAGTTATTATGGAAGTGAAGCCAACCGAAGTAGAATGGGTCCAGAATCGGTACGACCAGCTTCACCTGATTGAAGAAAAATGGTTGGATGCCATATGTCGTGGGAAGGCCTATCAAAAGAAAATCAAGAAGGCCTACGATAAGAAAATAAATCCCCGCACTTTCCCCAAAGGGTATTTAGTAATAAAGAAACTGCTTCCCGCCCAAAAGGACAAACTCGAAAAATGGGCAGCAAACTACGAAGGACCCTATGTGGTCAAGCGAGCCTTCTCAAGAGGAGCCCTTATCCTCACTAATATGGACGGAGAAGAGCTTCGACACCCAGTCACCTCAAATGCGGTGAAAAAGTACTATGCTTGAAGACATTGCTCATGACCCGCCACAACGAAAACTCACAAAGAGCGTCCTGGGAAAAATATAGGGTCCATATTCCTCGCTAGGACACGTCCTAGGCAAATTTAGAGGTTAAAAAAAAAACCAAAAAAACAAAATAAACAAAAACAAAAAACAAAGAGAAATGATTACCATAGCCAAAAACCGCAAGGCGGCTAGGGTAATATCCTTCCAGAAGCAAGCAGTCTTTGCATAGTCTTCACTTCGGGCTCGAGCATCTCGACTGAAGCGACTGGGAAAAAATAGAGAGACAGATGTTAGGGAGATGATTATTATAGCTCATACAGTTTAGCCAACCTTGGCCAGCCATGCTTCTAAATCCCTTTTGTAAATCCTTCTGTAAAAATGAACTATTTGTTTATATCAATAAAATTGTCTTTTACTCCTTTTCTCTCTTGACCAATTTATGAAAATGCCTCTGTATTAATGAAACATGAGCATGCATAAAGAACCAATACAAGAAAGCATAAGAGGGAAAAAGAAAAGGGAAAAGAAAGAAGAATGATGTCTGCTAGGAGATTCTTAGGCAAAAATTAAGGCAGTCGGCTAAATCGAAAACCCGTAAAGGGCGGTTTAGGCAAAAGTTAAGGCACTCGTAAAAAGGAAAAAGCCTGCTAAGATATCCTATGCAAAAACTAAGGCAGTCTGCTAGATCGAAAACCCCAAAAGGGCGATCTAGGCAAAAGATAGGGCTTAATAAAAATAAATATAAAGAAGAGCTTATCAGAGTAATCATGAAAGATCAACAGAAGAATGTCAATCACTTTCTATATGCATAAAATAAAATTAGACTGCATTTAAAAAATCCACACAAGTAGTCGCACAAAACGACTTTGTCAAGATCCAAAAACAAAAATAATAAGATCGTTACAGATAATAACAAAAAACGAAAAAGCATTCATGCATATAAGGAGACTAGCTCCATGCTTGCGTTTGAAAACAAGAAGCACTCAAAAGCAAGCAACTTCAAGAAAAATGCAGATCGAAAGTTTTCACTTCCGATAAAGCATCTGCCTACTTAGAGGCATTATCAGAACCTCAATAACGCTCGCCTGCTCAAAGGCGTCGCCAAAAATCACCAGAAATCCCCAACAACCAGCAAATTCTGATGATCACTACCAAAATATCAAAACAAAGAATCCCCAACAATCAACAAGCTGGGTTACTATCAGGAAAAGGCAAAAAATAAAAGAATCCCCAGCACACCGAAATACTTTACCAGAAAAATAAAAAACATTTACCAAAGCAGAAACATTCCCCATGGAATCATCAACCAGTGCATGAGCTAGAGCAGTAAGCCGCCACCACAACTTTGGGACAAGGAAAGTCCCAAAGACAAAGACCTTCACATAGGCAAAACCTGCGCATGAGCCAGAGCAGTAACTCGCAACCAGTCCTACAAAGAGTACTTTCACACCAGATGGGGGTGCGTACTCATCGGGACTTACAAAAGGGGGCTTACTAGACGGGGGTTCATACTCATCAACACCAGATGGGGGTGCGTACTCGTCAGGCCTTACAAAAGGGGGCTTACCAGACGGGGGTTCATACTCGTCAACACCAGATGAGGGTGCATACTCGTTGGGCCTTACAAAAGGGGGTTTACTAGATGAGGGTTCATACTCGTCAAACACTAGATGGGGGTGCGTACTCGTCGGGCCTTACAAAAGGGGGCTTACCAGACGGGGGTTCACACTCGTCAAACACCAGATGGGGGTGTGTACTCATCAGGCCTTACAAAAGGGGGCTTAGCAGAAGGGGGTTCATACTTGTTAAACTAGATGGGAGTGTGTGCTCATCAAGCCTTACAAAAGGGGGCTCAAACCGAATGGGGGTTTGTACTCATCAACCGAAGGGGTCAGCTACCGCATCAAAGGAGCATCCCGAAGGGTCATATTTTTCATCTATAGGTTGGCTACCACAACCAGGAAAGCAAGCGAAGGACAACCGGGCAAGAGGGTTAACTCCTTCACCCTCCAACCGATCTTTTTGGCATATTGAGCCAACAGTCGGCTAGTCAGGTGAAGGGGGGGAAGCTATAGACCCCAAATCTTGCCCGGCCTCAGAATAAAGAACAAAAGACTTCAGTTCGAAGATGGGCAAGGCCTAAAAGGTCCCTAGGATAGATCAATAGGTCCCATTTTAGAATAGGAAGGTTTTTTGTACGGGAAAAATAAGAAATTCCACCTAAAGGGCCAAGACCACCATCTCGCCATTGGCTAAGGGCGAGACCACCGTCTCGTTGGGCGAGACCACCGTCTCGTTTGGCGAGACCGCCGTCTCTCCATTTGCCGAAGGCGAGACTGCAGTCTCATTTGGCGAGATGGCGGTACCGACCTTGTCCGGCGAGATGACAGTCCCGACCTGATAGGCGCGAATTTGTATAAGGTGGGGGGCGACCTCATCCTTCAGAGAACAGAAAACAACTTTCCCTTCTGCACTTTCTTCAAATTATTCTCTTAGGATCCCTCTGAAGCATTTCCGGAGTTTCTTAGCATTCTTAGTAAGTGTCTTCTAGTGTTGTGAGAAAGAGCGATCAACACTGTAGAGCGTGGAGGTTGCCAAAAAGCACCTTTCTTTTCCAATAACATTAATACCAAGCTTGCTTCGAAGGTTGCTACATTTTCTATCTTCTTTTACTGCTTTCTTATTACATCTATCTGTGCATTAGCTGTTAGGGTCATGTAGTCAACAATTTAAATTTCGCAAATGAATAAATAAGGGTAAAAGCATAATTTTAGAGTTCTTTAGTTATAAAATAAATGGTCCATCATAGGGAACCCGAAAGGGGCATCGTAGGGAAGCTAATACCTTCCCTACATGTATCTAACTCCCTTACCCAACTCTGGTTATAATGCCCAAAGTTGGTTTTTCTATACCAACGCCTTCTTTTTCTTCCTTTTCCAATGTTTCCGGATAAAACATTGGTGGCGACTCCAGAACCTTTTTTCGAAAACCTTACCTTTAGGTCCATCCCGGTTATCGGACAACCTAGAGGCGTTGTAGCATCACTTTTAAAAAACGCGAGTCGAAGCAAAACCATCGCGTCGATCCGACCACCTCTTTTTACGGCGACGACATTTCCTTATGCATTTATTTTCTCTCATGGTTTTACCACTTATGAGATGATGCGGGTATGATTGACTTTGTCAAAAATCTTTTTATAAATTTTTGTTGTTTTTCAATTATTATTATTTTTTATAACCCTTCATCTCTTCTGTCAGACAATGTAGCTACTTAGCTTACAAAGAACATGAAAGCAGGTTAGCTAAAATTTTGACTGTCCGAGATAAAGGTAGTTTATTATGAAAAGTTTTAGTTTTATATCCCCTTATCTCTTCTGTCGGTCCACGTGGCTACTTAGCTTACAAAGAACCTGAAACCAAGCTTGCTAAAATGTAGATTGTCCGAGATAAAGTTGTTTATTATAAAAAGCTTTTTGAGATTTTGTTTTGATTTTGCTGTTGTATGATTATGTTATGCAACAAACAAATACACAAACAATTCACTCATCCGCGAATCATGTGATGACAAAGTGCATTGACAAAGGTAGGTTCTAACTGTTCTCACCAAGGCTAGGCCCCCAAGGTTCCCCCATTATAGGGTCCCCTTTATCTCCCAGTCTTCGAACCATGCACGGATCTCTGTGTTGACGTTCTTAGACCAAAAGAAAAGGGTTATCACCTTGAGTGGTGGTTTCTGACAACGACCTGCTTGCACTAAGGCCATTACCATGGCCGACCGTACTTGCCACCCACTCCCTATGTGTATTCTCTCTTTCCCCCGGGTATAGAGGGACTATTGTGTGTAAGGGTTTGTGTACAATTGTTTATTTCAAACAATTGCATAAACATACAATAGTTATTAAAGCCAAACAGTAAAGTATGTTATAAAGCAAGGAAGGGTAAAAGCATAATTTAAAGTTTTTATTTCTTAAACTAGTCCATCACTAAATGGGATCAACTCTCTAGCTTCCCCAGTGGATTTGCCATATGTCATCGCTGTCAAAAGAGGCTGTCGGAGCGACACGATGGTTTTGGTGGACTCGCGTTTTTTAAAGAAGATGTTCAACGCCTTTAGGTTGTCCAATAACTGGGCTAGACCTAAGGGCGAGGTTTTCGAAAAGGTTCGATGGAGACGCCACCAGTGTTTTAACCTTAAACACTGAAAAGGGTAAAAAGGCATTTGTTTTTAGAAAAGGAGTTTTGGCCATTATAACCAGAGTTGGGTAAGGGAGTTAGTTACATGTGGGGAAGGTGTTAGCACCCCACAACGCGCCTTTAGGGTTCCCTTTGTTGGACTAGTTTATAAAAATAAAGATTAAGAAATTATACATTTACCCTATTATTTCATCTACTTGCAGAAATTAAACGTCTACATGGCTCTAATACTTAATATGCATACAAGGAAAGCAATAAAGAAATCAATAAATGAGAGTATGTGGAAGAAACCTCCGAAGTTAGCTTTGTATTAAATTTTCGAAGATTGAGGATGCTTTTTGGTTATCCGATCGCTCTACAACGCTGCCTACTCCTTAACCGATAGAAAGATTCTAAATGCTTCAGAGAGGTTTTAAGAAGGTAAGTGTAGACCCCAGATCTTGCCCGACCTCAAAATAAGAACAAAAGACCTCCTATTCGAAGATGGACGAAGCCTAAGAAGCCACTAGGAGAGACTATTAGGCCCCATATTAGCATAGGAAGAATTTTCTGTATAAAAATAAGGATTTTCGCCTTCAGGAGTCGAGACCGCCGTCTCGCTTTTCGGGACCACCGTCTCGCCATTGATGCAAGTCGAGACGGCCGTCTCGTTTGGCGAGACGACCGTCTCCCCACTTGCCAATGGTGAGACCCCCCTCCCGTTTGGCGAGAAGGCCTTCTCGTCACTTGAAAAGTCGATACCGCCGTCTCGCCAAACGAGACGGCCGTCCCGAATGGCGAGTTGGCCGTCTTGACTTGACAGGCGCGAATCCCTATAAATAGTGAGTGCTCCCCCCCTCATTTCACACAGTTCTTCCACTTTCCCTTCTACACTTTCTTCAAATTCTCCTCCTAGAGTCCTTTCCGAAGCAGTTCTGGAGTTTTTGAGTGTCTTAGAGAGCTTTTTATAGCGTTTTTGAGAGATTTTCGGTATTGTAAGAGCGAAGGGCTGCTAAAATGCACCCTATTTTCGAAGAGAATTAATCAAAAAGCTTGCTTCGGAGGTTTCTTCACTCTCTCCCTCTATTTTACTGTCTTTATTTTCATAATTAAATTGCGTAATAGACATTAGGGTCATGTAGTCATTATCTTAATTCCGCGAATAAAATGGTAAAAATGTCTTTTCAAAAGTTTATCTATAAAATAACTGGCCTATCATAGGGAACCCGAAAGGGGCGTCGTACGAGAACTAACACTTCCCTTACACATAACTAACTCCCTTACCCAACTCTGGTTTTGACGACCAAAGTTGGTTTTTGAAAACCAACGCCTTTTTCCTCCTTTTTCGATGTTTCCGGTAAAAACATCGGTGGCGACTCCATAAGAACCCTTCCAAATTTGTCTGTAGGTCAACCCGGTTATCTGACGATCTAAGAACACCCTTTCGAAAACCTCGCCCTTAGGTTCAGCCCGATTATCGAACAACCTAAAGACGTTGTAACCTCACCCATAAAAACGTGAAAAATGGAAAAGTCGGAACCATCGCGTCGCTCCAACCGCCTCTTTTGACGGCGGCGACAGATGGCGACTCCACTAGGGAATCCTAGAGACACTAGTGGAAAAATAGCATTCTATGACGAGTTTTTATCACGGTCATAGTCCACCCGTCATAGTATGTAGCGTGGTGGCAATTTTGTAATAAAATCATAAACTTTCTATGTCGGGTAAATTTTAACCGACATAGTAAGTGGAAAGTTCACTTTCTATGTCGGTTAAATTTTACCCGACATAGAAAGTTCACTTTCTATGTCGGGTAAGATTTAACCGACATAGAAAGTGAACTTTCTATGTCGGGTAAAATTTAACCGACATAGAAAGTGTATTTGATGATGGGTGTTAGGGCAACCGACATAGTATCCTCTGTTTTACCCTGCTGCAACGCTCCATTTCATCACTTCATCCATAGCAGAGCTCCCCGTTCTCTCTGTCTCTTCTACGAACGTCATCTCCTGTGTACGTTTCCCCCACCCAGCTTTGCTCGTCACGCCACCTGCCAACTCTGTACGTCGTGCCGCCTGCTGCTACTGTCATTGGTGCCCGTCGCCTGTGTACGTTTCTCCCCACCCAGCTCTGCACGTCACGCCACCTGCCACCTCTGTAGGTCTTCAAGAGGTAAGTTTTCGTGCTTGCTTTAGCCATTGTAGGTTTACAGTTTTGAATCTGGTAAGTAATAATGCTCTCAAGAGAGGGAAAGATCACGGGTGCCTTTAGCTAATATAGAGATGTATTGTAAGTAGTTTAGTCATTTGAATGTGTTTCTGTAGGCATTCTTTCGTGATTTTGATTTTGAAAATTAGATTTGTATTATAATGTAGTTATTTCATTTTAAGTTAAAACTATCATCGCTTATGCTCACCCTAATGTGAGACAATACGGTTAGCCTTGATTGGAGTCAGTCATGAAATGATCCATTGTAGGACAGAACTTTCTATTGAAAGATTAAAATATCCAATCACGTGACATCGCAATTTCAGCAGAACATGTTGGATGTTATCATCCTCAAACTATACTTATATGTTGTGTTATGTGACAGAAGGTAACAATGGATCGGAGTTGGATCAATTATAGACGAACAACAAATGAATATGAGAGTGGAGTAGAACAATTCCTTGAATTTGCTAAGATGAATGTTCCGGATAATGATGGAAGATTCTATTGCCCTTGTGTTAACTGCTTGAATGAGCGAAGATTACCGACTGAAGTTATTCGGGAACATGTTCTTTGTGATGGTTTCCTAAAGAGTTACATAAAGTGGACATGGCATGGTGAATTATTAAACATGCCAAGTGTAGAAGACAAAGAAGAAGTTGATCTAGAGATGGATGATCAGCTGGAGGAAATGATTCGTGAGCTTGGACAAGATGCCTTCCAACATACCCATGTGTATGAGAAGTTGTCCAATGATGCAAAAAAGCCTTTGTATACAAATTGTACTAAGTTCACACGATTGTCGGCGGTACTAAAATTGTTCAATGTGAAGGCAAAGAATGGGTGGACTGATAAAAGTTTCACAAAATTGCTTGAGTTGTTGAGTGACATGCTCCCTGAAGGTAACACATTGCCAACCCGCAATTATGATGCTAAGAAGATATTGTGTCCAATGGGTATGGAGTACCAAAAAATTCATGCATGTCCGAATGATTGTGTGTTGTACAGGAAAGAATTTGAGAACTTTCACGAATGTCCACAATGCGGGGAATCACGATACAAGAAGAAGGATGGTGATTCTGACAATGATGTAATGAAGGGTACCCCAGCAAAAGTGTTATGGTATCTTCCCATTGTTCCAAGGTTGAAACAATTATTCACTAATGGAAATGATGCAAAGCTCACTAGATGGCATGCGAGATAGTCATATTAAAGATGGTCGGTTGAGGCATCCAGCAGATGGATTGCAATGGAAAAAAATTGATTCCATCTTCCGGAATTTTGGTAATGATCCAAGAAACATTAGGTTTGGACTTGCTACGGATGGAATGAATCCATATGGAAATTTAAGCGAGTAAACATAGTTCATGGCCTGTGGTGTTAGTTATTTACAACTTACCTCCGTGGTTGTGTATGAAACGTAAGTACTTGATGCTATCTTTGATGATCTCGGGTCCCAGACAACCTGGAAATGACATTGATGTTTTTTTAAGCCCATTGGTTGAAGAGTTGAAGATGTTGTGGGAGGAAGGTGTTGATGTGTTTGATGGGTACACAGGTGACTTATTCAAGTTGTGTGCAATGTTATTTTGTACAATTAATGACTTTCCAGCATATGGTAATTTGAGTGGCTACAGCACAAAGGGACATAAAGCTTGCTCGATATGTGAAGAAGACACATGTCACTATCAACTACAACATGGAAGGAAAACAGTGTACCTTGGACACCGAAGATTTCTTCCTTCAAACCATTCATATCATAAATTAAAAAAATCATTTAACGAGTGTCAAGAAAATGATGCAGCCCCAACACCTTTAAGTGGGGAAGAAGTATATCAACGAGCAAGTGCGATTTCGTGTGAGTTTGGAAAGATGAAAAAGAAAGCCATAGGTATATGGAAGAAAATGTCAATCCTTTTTGTTCTTCCATATTGGAGGGTTCTTGATGTGAGCCATTGTATAGATGTCATGCATGTAGAGAAAAATGTGTGTGACAGTATCATCAGAACGCTCCTTAACATTCAAGGAAAAACAAAAGATGGTGTCAATGCTCGTTTGGACATGGTTCAAATGGGTATAAGAGAACAATTAGCTCCTCAACCTCATGGTAACCGAACATACTTGCCTCCAGCATGTCACACACTGTCTAAAAAAGAGAAAAGAAGTTTTTGTGAGTTTTTACGAGGTGTGAAGGTTCCATTTTGTTACTCTTCCAATGTGAAGAGACTTATATCTATGAAAGATCTAAAATTGCTTGGGTTAAAATCTCATGATTGTCATGTATTGATGCAACAACTTCTACCTGTGGCTATTCGAGGTATCTTACCAGAGAATGTTAGATATTCCTTAACTCGATTATGCTTTTTTTTTAATGCCATATGTAGTAAAGTTATGGACCCGGATGTTTTGGATTAGTTAGAGAATGAGGCTGCAGTCACATTATGTCAATTTGAGATGTACTTTCCTCCATCATTTTTTGATATTATGGTTCACTTGATTGTTCATCTAGCCAGGGAAGTTAGAATCTGTGGTCCAGTTTTCTTACGATGGATGTACCCTATTGAGCGATACATGAAGATATTAAAAGGGTATGTGAAGAACCAATATCGTCCTGAAGCATCAATTGTTCAAAGATATATTGCAGAGGAAGCTATTGAGTTTTGCACAAAATACTTATCAGAAGTTGAAGCTATTGGGTTACCTAAGACTCGTTACCATGGAATAGGTCTTGGTAGAGGAACTCGAGGTGCAAAAGTTGTGACAATGTGTCGAGATGAAGTACTTCAAGCGCATTTGTACATATTGAATAACAGTGAAGAAGTCATCGCCTACTTAAGTGCTCATAAAGACATTGTGAAGCGAAATAATCCATGTATGCCTAAAAAGTGGGTGATCACTGAACACAACAAGAGCTTTTTGAAGTGGTTTAAACAACAAGTTGAAGGTGACAATACAGCTTCTGATACACTAAAGTGGCTAGCATGTGAGCCAAACTTTGATGTGATATGTTGGGGTGGGTATGATATAAATAACTATTCATTTTATACAAAGGGAGAAGATGAAATAAGCACAATGCAAAATAGTGGAGTCATGGTGGTGGCTGAATCAATGCATTTCTCGAGTTTAAAGGATAAATATCCGATAAGGGCGTCAATGGGCTACTTTGGTGTAATTGAAGAGATTTGGGTAATAGATTACACGATATTCAGAGTACCTATTTTTAAATGTAAGTGGGTTGATTTTAATACTGGCATCTTCACCGACGATCTTGGATTTACCTTGGTTAACCTTGAAAATACTCGTTATACGGAAGAACCATTTATCATGGCATCTCAGGCAAAACAAGTGTTTTATGTCACTAATCCCGCTAACAAAGGATGGTCAGTGGTTCTACAAGGAAAACCCATGTATACTTTTCATGAGAATGATGAATTAGTACTTGATATACCAGAGACACCATGTTTCTCTTCAAATATCCCAAACTTGAGTGTTAATGTAGAAATAGATGATGTGCATGCCATACGTTATGACCATATGGAAGGATTTTGGGCGAATGTTCCAACTTGATAATGTATGCACTTTTTTTAATGTATTATTTTTTAATGTATGCACTTTTTTGTTTATCTTCAGTCATATTGTCTAAAGTAATAACTATTATTTTTTTCTTTGAACACAGATATGGTAGATTCATCTGGTACCCCTCCTCCTACACAGTCCCCCCCTCCTACACAAGGTGGTGATCAGAGTCAGCCGTCTACCAGGAAAAAGGGTAGGCGTGCTACACGGTTGAGGGACTTGAATATCAGTCGTAACTCTGATCAGAAATTGCCTATCCAGTTTGACATGCAAACAGGTAGAGCCACAGGAGAGCACAATGCTAGATTCACTAGCTATGTGGCCTTGCTTGGGAGAAGCAAGGTTAGTATTCTTATTGAGGATTGGGACCATGTTCCAGAGACACTGAAGAAACAGATTTGGCAGAGTATCCTGGTACCTACTCTTATTGAGCATTTAACATGTATATATATTTAACTTTTTGGGAACTTCATGTTATTTTTATTGTGTAGGTCACATATGATGTCCCTAACACCACTTTGTTGAGGACAAAGTGGATCTCATATGCTGGGGAACGCTGGAGAGGTTTTAAGAGTGATCTGACTAGTCGATACATATATGGGGCATTGAGCAACAAGAACCCATGTGACCAGTATCAGTTTTTGAATGAGGAGACATGGCAGGCATTTCGGACTCAGCGATTAGACCCTAGGTTTCAGGTTAGCACATTTGTCATTTGTTTGCAGTCATTTTTTTTAAATAGAGGTTTTAAATCTGGTATTTAACATGGAATGCAATAGGCCAAGCGGCAGAAGGCACAGGATATTCAGAGAAAGAATATCCACCCCCACAGGTTGTCTCGTGGGGGTTATGAGAAATTGGAGGAGAAGATGATGAAGGAGACATCTTCAAGTCAACCTTCAGATGACTCGGTTGTGAGTTCTATCACTCGTCCTTCACGCCATGATAAATGGAAGAGAGCTCGCCATAACTCATTAGGGAATTACTTATCTGAGCAAACTAATGTTGTAGCTCAACGTACTGTAAGTAGCATATCCTAAACTAATTATATATGTTATACTACAATAGGCATATGTATTTGCTAAAAAATCCTTCCTTTGTGTTGTAGGATGAGTTGGTTGAGCAGAGCACTCAGGGATCATTCCACCCACATGGCCGTCAGGATATATTGGCAGTGGCCATTGGTACCCCAGAGCATCCTGGACGTGTTCGTGCTGTTGGACGAGGGGTGGGCATCAGACAGTACTTTGGTGCCCCATCCGTGGCAACTCCTACATTGAGGCATCTGAATGAGTTGGAGTTTGAGTCCCTCAAACAACAAATTAGGAAGGAGATTCGAGATGAGGTGTACTCTGACTTGAAGGCAGAGTTATTGAGCTCAATGCGAGCAGAGTTGGCATCTTTGTCCTCTCAACCTTCTGTCCCCGCACGAGAGGCATCCCCGATTCATGTCAGCATAAAGGAGAGTTGTGATGCTCCTGATAGAGGGGAAGAGGTTGCTCCTACTGACACTGCTGACTGTGAGTTGTATGTTGCGGGTCCTCCCGAGCATTTGGTGGCATACGGTACGTATTATATCTTTGACATGTATTTGGTACACTATTAAGCATTATATAGTCTAAAATATTTTATCATTTGTTTACCTTAGGGAAAATGTATGCATTGGGGTCAACCATCCACCACCAGAGTATTGGACATGATATGATAAGAGTGGTGGTTGTAGATGTCCGGGATGCTGCTCGCCCCAATCCCTATTCCCACCGAAGAGGTTCAAACAAGTGGGACATGCACTGGAAATTTTATCTTATGGCCAGTTTCATTAACAAGACCCATCCCAACACATGCACAGGTTGTATCATGCATTTATCCCTTTTACTTATTATTTTTTGATAGGTTGATGTATATTAATGTTATTTATTTTTGGTACTTGTATAGAAAGAGGCCGAAAAAGCAAAGGAAGTTGTGCATGAATCACCACCACCACCGATCGCTTTACAGACGACTCGGTGCACTAGCAACGACTATCGGGACCACTCCCATACAGCTTAGATATGCCACCCGAAGTCGTATGCAGGACCAAGACGATCCCTTTTTTCTTACTCCAAAGGGATATTTTTGATATTCTCGCTGGTACTGATATGCTATGTGTATTAGTGTTGCAGCTTTGGGAATTGTAAGTATATTTACATATTTTTTATATTCTCACTGGTACATTATTTTATAACTTTATTTATTTTCAATGTTGAAGGTATTTACATCGTTTGTGTGTTGAGAGGAAGATTGCCTTTATCTATGGATTTGTTGACCCTGTTGTCATTCAGTCCGTTGGGAATAAAGCTGAAGAGGTGCAAACATACTTAATAGAGACATTTCAAAATGGGGGCAAAGAAGTCTACTTAGCACCTTACTTGCATCAGTAAGTATACATCTTATAAATTAATGCACATTTATGTAAAACTGAAATTTTACTAATATTATTTCAACGTGCAGGGGTCATTGGCAGCTCATAATCATTGTTCATCAGCAATTTGTTGTGATTCTCTTGTGTTCATTACACAAGAAACCAAATGATTTGGATATTAGAAAGCACATAGACGCGTAAGTTTGTTTTTTTTAATTGTTGTATCATATGTGCACTTACACCAAAATTATTTGTCCTTTTGTAGAGCTTTGGAAGCTCACCTAAGGTTGCAAGGCCTTCCATCTCATGCTAGAAAGAAGTTGACGTACATTGCACCAAAGGTGACCAAACACCTCTTACTGTTGTTCAATTTGTCATTTAAAGTTAATCTGACATGTATTTAACTTGTAGTGTCCACGCCAATCGGGAAGCCATGAGTGCGGGTATTATGTGATGAAGCACATGCACACCATCGTAGCCAAAAATATTATTGACTCATGGAGGGAGGTAAATATACTATAATTAAGTCAAATATGCCAATTATGTAAATGGTTTCTAAATCTGAAATGTTTCAATATGTAGGAATTTACAGACTCATCTCCAATGAAGATTGAAGTGTTAGACGATATTAGAGAGCAGTGGGCTTCTTTCCTTTTAAGTATTCAATCTTCATAGCAAATTTGACTTGTAACAATTTTGATTGAATTGATTTAAGTTAGCAAATTTACATTCGTTTAAGTAAATGAACTGTCTAGAACTGAGGTACATATATTGATTTCAATATGTTTCATATGTATATATCTGTCTGGAACTATATATGAAATGTGCATATCTGTCTGTACAAGTGTTTGGATCTGTGAATATTTGTCTGGAACTGTGATGAATAGGCAGGTCTACTCGAAGAAAGGTAGCATCTGTGAAGAAAATGCAGGTACTGTAAAAAAAATAACACTTTCTACGTTGGTTATGTAATTACCCGACATAGAAAGTACTTTCTACGTCGGTTAATGACATAACCGACGTAGAAAGTTTAACATTTTATGTCGGTTATAAGCACAACCGACATTGATATCTCATACAATCACGGTTACTGTTAACCGATATAGATACTGGGGTTATAGAAAGTTAGAAAGGAAGACTTTCTATGTCAGTTATCAGTGTTAACCGACATAGAAAGTAAGACTTTCTACGTCGGTTCCCTGACTAACCGACGTAGAAAGTAAGACTTTCTATGTCGGTTATCAGTGTTAACCGACATAGAAAGTAATATGACATGTCAGAATCAGTTATGATCGATCAGAATAACTCTATGACCGATCAGAACCAGTTATGACCGATCAGAATAGCTCATAGAAAGTAAGTCTTTCTATGTCGGTTCCCTGACTAACCGACGTAGAAAGTCTTACTTTCTACGTCGGTTATTAGGAACCGGCGTAGAAAGACTTACTTTCTATGACCCCCGTATCTATGTTGCCGCTTTAACCGATGTAGAAAGCCCATTTTAACCGACGTAAAAAGCCTTTTGTGCAGTAGTGAGAGTTGATCCCATTTAGTGATGGGCCAGTTTTATAAATAAACTAAGAAATTTCGCTTTTACCCTACCTTGTATTATAAAATGTGTTTAATTACTTGGCTTTAATAACTGTTGTTTGTTTATTTTATGCAATTTTTTGAAATAAAAACTGTACACAAACCTTTGAACACAACAGTTCCCTCTATACCCGGGGGCTAGTGAGAAATACATAGGGAATGGGTGGCAGACACGGTTCGCCGTGGTGATGGCCCTGAGCCCACCGGTGTGATCGGAAACCACCACTCAAGGTGCTAATCTTCCTGTTTTGGCACAAAGACTGACTATGGCCTTAGTGCTAAGCATGATCGGAAGGTTGGAGAGTGGGGACCCTATAATGGGGGCACCTTGGGGGCCTAAGCCTTGGTGAGAACAGTTAGAACCTACCTTTGCCAACTCACTTTTCTGAAGGAAAACCCTACCTCGTGATTAAAACGACTTCTCGCCTGATTGCGGATGAGTGAATTGTGTGTGCATCTGTTTGTTGCATTTGATTGCATAGCATAACCAAACAATAGATAAAAATAGATAAAACCAGAAAAATATTTTTCACAATAAACACCCTTATCTCGGACAGTCTGCCTTTTAGCTAGCCTGGTTTCAGGTTCTTTGTAAGATAAGTAGTCACACAGTTCGACATAAGAGATAAGGGACACTAATATTATTCTTTCGCAATAAACCATTTTATCTCGGACAGTCTGCCTTTTAGCTAGCCTAGCTTCAGGTTCTTTGTAAGCTAAGTAGTCACACAGTCCGACAGAAGAGATAAAAGGCTAAAAAAAAATAATAACAAAATCAAAACATTTATAAAAAGAATTTTGACAAATTCGTATCATTCATATCGCATCAGGTCATAAGTGGAAAAACCAAGAGAGAAAATAAATGTATAAGGAAAGTATGCATGCACATCATTTTAATAAATCCCTAAAAAATGGGTCTTAGAAGCGTTTTTTGGGAAAATTACTAGGCCAAATCCCCTTTGGGTATTTGTAGCCTGATTCTTCACCTTTTTTCTTCGTTTTGATATGTTGTGCATCCAAATCAGACATCTCAGTCAAAAGTTATGCCACTTTGAATATCTACTGCCCTTTTGTACTGGTGCATGCAAAAATACATTCATTCTAGGGAGCACTAGATATCCCTAAGATAATGGCGAAAGAGGCCCCGAGCACATTTGTGACCTTCGCGACAAGGAAGGGACAAGTGTACTAAGGTGTGATGGTGATCCCCATTATACTTGTCAAATCTGTGATGGGGGAAGGAACCATTACACCGAGGTGGGTATGATACCCCACAAAGCATAAGCTTTATGGAGGATACCTAAGTCATTGTCTTAAGGAATATCCATCTCATAAATCATTCATTTTAAACAATAAAAATCTTTTTGCATTCGAGAAAGCGGCTGGTATTCTTCATGCCCTCATCCGCATACAAAAAAAAAACACAAAATCCCAAACACTATCATACATCATGTTAGAAATAAAACATGATAATGTTTAGAAAAAAATAAACACTTGCATACATGCATCCACCAAACTTCATCCTCATAACATGCATCTAATAATAGACAGTCGAAGAAGTGGACATTCCTCAATACCATGAAAAGAGGATTAGGACATTCTCATGCCATGTACGGGAAGTCAAAAAGAAATTAAATAGAAATTCTAACCCGCCTATGGGTTTATTTAGACTTCTCCACTTTTTTTTAAAAAAATGTACTTCAAAACATTGCATTGAGGAATGTACACTGTCTAGATGAAATAAATCAAATTGTTTATTTTCATCATCTCTTTAACCGTCTATTGCATTCATAAATTGCATTCATAAATTGCATTCATTCTCACTTTAATAATAATAAGATAATAAAAAGAAAGGATTAATTGATGTGCTTTCCATTAATCGGAATAAGATGAAGAGCAAACCTTTCATCGTCAAGTTCTCTCCAACGGTTGATCCGCCTAATAAAGATAATAAGCCTCAACCATTGGTCTTCTAAGTAAATAAGGAAGAGGGGGAAAGGATACCGTTACATTTTTTTCATGCCTCGAATCGAATAAAGTTGTACCGTGGAGATACCAAAAACATCACCCATCATTGAGGATATCTCCAACATAGCTGACATTGGGGGCAAAATTAGAAATGGAAGAATCTATTCCCCCAAGGAGCTATAAGATGATGCTCCCACGAATAAAGGAAAAATAATAAGATCGAAGAGAAACATAATCCAAAGAGGAAATTGAGTAGACTTTGGATTCACGACGCTGAGGCAGTCCTTTTAACGCTCCGCCAAAGAGACAAACTCAAGGTAGGCGACAAGCTGGTCATGGTTCGAGCTAAAGACAGAATTCAGATCAGCAAGTCGTCTGCCCTACCTTGAATGAAAGCGACTAAAGGGGAAAAGACTTCCCCAACAATATGACGGCGACCCACATGATGAGGTAATATGGATGCCGCCCAAACCAAGGGCTCATTAGAAACTCTTAAGGAATAAGGGAGCCACCAGATTTTAAAGACAATCCTTTAAAGCATTACCCTACAAAGGATCAAGCTGCACGGAGAAAAGGGAAGTCTTCCCTCCATACCTTGAATTAGATTTTCCCAAATATAGGGGTTCAAGTGTCAAAAGCGACTTTAGTCATTAGATGTTATCCTTCTGATTCTTAGGGTTTGTAAATCCAATGACTATTAGAGATTACTCCTCGGGGCTGGCCCGACCCTCGAGCATTGTAGGGCACATATTTCCTTATTAATTACAAAGAATTTCATTCTAACTATCTGCTTCTCTTCTTGCTATTCATATCTAAACCTCATTAATAACCATGTGTTAAGCAAACGTTTTCAAAATGCGTCAAAGTAATCAAACTGCGCCATTGACCAAAATAAAAGTCAAATCCATCATCACTGATTGACTAGAAACACAAAATAAGGTTCCGCCTCATCATAATAAAGTCGTGTTTCGCCAATGTTGTACAAAGAGAAAAGAAAATCAAAAGAAGCTCATAGAAGCCAAAGGCCAAAAAGAGAGGGCAAGATACCCGGTAGGAAACCCACCAAAGGGGGCTACGCAAAAGTTAGGGTAAACCCGCTAGGAAACCCGAACAACCATAAAGGGTAGCTTAGGCAAAAATTAGGGTTACAAAATAAAGTCCGCTAGGTTTCCAAAGCAATAAAAAAGAAACCTAGACAAAAGTTAGGACAAAACAAAACACAACATCCTAGGCTAAAAACCCAAAGGGCGAACTAGGGAAGTCAATCAGTCATAGCAAGTGCCATAGAATAAGACGCTACTCCATAAAAAAAATGTTGTTTAAATTAGCCTAAACACTCTAACCAACCTTGGCTAGCCGTTCTTACAAAAACCATTTTCTGTCAAAATGAAACACTTCTAAAACACAAGCCCTTGAATTAAATATCTTATTCCTTCTTTTCTCTTGACCCTTACCATTACGACATTCTAGTAAGTAGTAGGAAAATGTGGAGATAGTAATCAATAGGAGGATTGACATCCCCAAAGAAAGGGAGGGGCGCACTGACATGACAAGTTGCTCTACAATCAAAACAATCATTCTTTGATCATGGAAAAATTGAGATGGCAAAATGGGTACAACCTATCATGTTGACAAAGCACATAACTTCAAAAGCTCATCAAAAGTAAAAGCACATTTGATTAATCCTTTTGAAATATTAATTGAAATAACATTGTAGGATGCATATCGCGAACATTGCATGCATATGATAGGGTCCCATCTCTAAAAAAAAAAGAAGAGAAAGAAAAAATGTAAATAAAAATAATAATGTCTGCTAGGAGATTCTTAGGCAAAAGTTAGGGTAGCCCGCTAGATCGAAAACCCGCAGAGGGCGGTCTAGGCAAAAGTTAGGTGATCGATGTCGTACTCGGTCAAATAATTAAAACAGATAAATGTAGTACTAGGAAGCTTTCCTAGGTCATCTCCCAAAGACCACAAATTTCTATCAAAGCTTATCAATTTTTTAATTTAGAATAGTAACAAAAAAGGGAGTTTTTCAAAATTAAAATATTAGATGAAACAGAATAAAAGCAGATTATAAAAATGCAGATTAAAAACAGATTAAAATGTAATTGATTTCCTGATTCTAATGCAGTGTCACTTATCCTAGATTATGAAATTAATTCGAAATTAACCAACTAAGCGAAGATAAATCCCAAATTATATTCTAATCCAAAATTAATCAACTAAGCGAAGATTAATCTCAAATTAGCTTTAACCCTTGTTCCAATATGAAATTAACCAACTAAGCGAAGATTAATCCAAAATTTTCCTTAACCCTTATTCCAACATGAAATTAACCAACTAAGCGAAGATTAACCCCAAATTATCCTTATACAATTAAGCATTGCATACATCACATAATCTCATATCTAACACAGAATTAAGCAAACTGTGATATAAGTTTCGGTTTATTAAGCATAAACATATTATAATTCAATTCTGATATTAGAAGATGAAGAGTTAAGAGAACAAACAAAATGAAATTGAAGAACAAAACCTCAAAGATCTACTTGCATTCTTCTCAGAAAATCAATACAACGATTTAGCTATCCATGGAAAGTTGAAAACACAATAGAAGAAACATAATTAAAATCGAAACAAGAATTTAAAAATAATGACAGAAGAGTAAACAAACTTGAATATAAATTGCAGAAGATGAAAGGCGGTTGTGTGGTCACTGCGAAGTACTTGTGTGTTGTCTATCTCCTGATGTGTGATGTGCCTCTCTTATATAAATAACCCTAACCCTAATCTTTATTGAGGTTTGGGCTCAACTGGTCCATGAAACACATCATAAGTTGGCTTTAGTGCAGGTCCGTGACCTTCAAACACGTGCAGTATTTTCAATACTTATCCAAATTAAGCGATTTCAGTATCTTTTGAAAGCCTTTTGAGTTAGCTTTAAAACGCCACCATTGCTACTATTTTTATGGAGGTCTAATGAATTTAGGAGACTTAAATTATTGAAGCATGTCCATTGGGCCGGCCTGGTGCGCTTGACCCGTGTTGGATAATTTATGTAGAATCCAATTTATCTCTGAATTGAATGATTTTGGATCCTATGGAAAGCTTAATGTGTCTAGTTTATAATGTTTTGAAAATAATGATTTTTGGAGGTCTATAGAAAAAATGATAAATAAAACAGTGAACCAATGTTAGTACCCGTATAGAATAAAATATGACATTTGACCCAATTTTCCAATCCCAAAATTGCTTTAAACTGTAAAATGGCATCTAGCCCAATCTTTTAGGCCCAAAATTGCTTTAATTGTCCTAAAATTAATAATGTGAAAAAATTAGATCAAATAGATTTAAATTAATTAAAATCTAATTATTGGCCCAATGAAGCCCAATTAAGAAAAATTCACTAATAATAGAAAGTTAAGCCAAAAACACTAATTAAAATAAGTTCAGAAAGGGAAGAAAATACGGGAATATAATGACTCATCATTAGGGCATTCATAAAAAAGGAAAAAACCCGTTAAGATATCCTAGGCAAAATTTAAGGCAGCCCGCTAGACCGAAAACCCCAAAAATGGCGGTCTAGGAAAAAGATAGGGTTAAACCAAAAAATGAATAAAAGAGAGGGGCCCTTCATCATAATCATAAAAAGTCCAGCACGAGAATGCCAGTCACTTTTCCAGATGCATCGATAAAAAAGAATAGATTGCATTTAGGGCATCCACGCACAAGTAGTCGTACAAAATGACTTTGTCAAGATAAAAAAATGAAAGAAATAAAAATTACTTCAAAAAAAAATGAAAAGCATTCATGCATATAAGGAGGCTAGCTCCATGTTTGTGATTGAAAAACAGGAAGCGCTAAAAAACAGGTCTCCAAATAATGCTCTCCCTCAAGATCGAAGAAAGTTGCCACCAATAATTAAGAGCCTCAGAGCAAAATAAGAGCTTCCAGAAGTTAAAGCTCCAACCACCATCCTTCTACGCAGAAAAGAAGGCACGAAGGAAGTCTTCAAACATTGCTCTCCCTCAATAAAGAAGAGCGAATTGTCATCATCAAATAACTCAGAAGAAATAAGAGCTTCCAGAAGCCAAAACTCCAACATTTTCCCTTCCACCCAATAAAAGGAAGTCACAACCATCAAAGAAAGAAAAAGCCAACGAAAAGGCTTAGTCATCCTCAAAAGGATCCTTGCCTACTCCTAAGGCAAAATAAATAGTACCCCATAACTCAGCATCATCACCACTACATGAGTCATCGAGCACACTCAACCAAATCTCCGCCACATTTCCCAATGGAGAATAAAGGCTTCAAAAGTCCATCATCATCAACAATCAAAAGAGTCCAAACCATCAAGGGCTCAACAAAAAGAAATAAGAGACAAGAAGAGAAAAGAAAACCCTTCATCTCTAATAGATAACAAAAAAGGTCATGACAGAGAAGGCCGAATAAAAATCCTCAAGTGGATCTCCTAAAAAGTCTACAAAAAGGAATCAGAAATTCTCATCCCCCAGTGGAATAAGAGCTTCACAAGTATAGCTCGCATCAACATCAATCAAGGAGCCAAGACTCCATCCCTAGAAAAGAAAAATCAGATCCCTAGAAAGTCAACTAATTCCCTGGTGGATCACCTATAAATAGTGAGCGCTCCCCCCCTCATTTCACACAGTTCTTCCACTTTCCCTTATACACTTTCTTCAAATTCTCCTCCTAGAGTCCCTCTGAAGCATTTTTGGAGTTTCTGAGTGTCTTAGAGAGCTTTTTATAGCATTTTCGAGAGATTTCCGGCGTTGTAAGAGCAAAGGGCTGCCAAAACGCACCCTATTTTCGAAGAGAATTAATCAAAAAGCTTGTTTCATAGGTTTCTTCACTCTCTCCCTCTCTTTTACTGTCTTTATTTTCATAATTAAATTGCGTAATAGACATTAGGGCCATGTAGTCATTATCTTAATTCCGTGAATAAAAGGGTAAAAGCATCTTTTCAAAAGTTTATCTATAAAATAACTGGCCTATCATAGGGAACCCGAAAGGGGCGTCGTACGGGAACTAACACTTCCCTTACACGTAACTAACTCCTTTACCCAACTCTGGTTTTAACGACCAAAGTTGGTTTTCGAAAACCAACGCCTTTTTCCTCCTTTTTCGATGTTTCCGGTAAAAACATCGATGGCGACTCCATAAGAACCCTTCCAAATTTGTCCTTAGGTTAGCCCGGTTATTGGACGATCTAAGAACACCCTTTCCAAAACCTCGCCCTTAGGTTCAGCCCGGTTATCAGACAACCTAAAGACGTTGTAACCTCACCCATAAAAACGCGTAAAATGGAAAAGTCGAAACCATCTGTCGCCGCCTCCCCGAAAACGGGGGCGCGGTCGGAGCGACGCGATGGTCTTTTCGACTCTTCTTTGATTTTTGCGTTTTTTATTGGTGGTTACAACGTCCTTAGGTTGTCCGATAACCGGGCTAACCTAGAGACGAGGTTTTCGAAAAGTGTCCTTGAGTTGTCCAACAACCGGGCTAACCTAAGGACTTATTTTGGGTTCTATGGAGTCGCCACCGATATTTTTACCATAAACATCGGAAAAGGGGTTTTGAAAAGGCGTTGGTTTTTCGAAAACCAACTTTGGTCATTAGAACCGAGTTGGGTAAGGAGTTAGTTACGTGTAAAGGAAGTATTAGTTCCTTTACGGCGCCCTTTCGAGTTCCCTATGATAGACGACTAATTTGAATAGATAATTAAAGCTGGAAAATAGCGCTTTTACCCTTTTTATTATGCGGAATTTAAATATGTGACTACATGGCCCTAGCGTCTATTGCATAATTTTAAATGAAAGCGGTAAAATAGAAAGAGAGAAAGTGCACCTCCAAAGCAAGCTTTATATATTAAAAAGAGAGGGTGTGTTTTGGCAACCCTTCACTCTACACTCTCAGAAACTCCGGAAATGCCTCGGAGGGATTCTTAAGAAGATTTAGAACGCTCAGTCTATGCATAAAGACGCTCAGAAACTCCGGAAATGCCTCGAAGGGATTCTTAGAGAGAGAAAATCTAGAGAGAAGGGAGAGCTCTTGCTGCTTGGGGTGTGAAAATGAGGGGGGGAGAGCCCCTATTTATAGTTTTTCGCGCTGTCAGGGTCCAGACCACCGTTCTCGCCTGACAGGGTCGAGACCGTCATCTCGTAATTCGAGACCGCTGTCTCGTTCATGTCACGGGGTCGAGACCGCCGTCTGGAAAGTCCAGACCGCCGTCTCGACTTGGCGGAAATCGAGACCGCCGTCTGGAAAATCCAGACCGCCGTCTCCTTGGAGAATCCGTCGCTCAAGAGAGTACACTAGTCGCTTGAGCGAGACTTGACCCGGGAGTCCCCTTTGTTTGAAGCATCCATCGCTCAAGCGAGTACATCAGTCGCTTGAGCGAGACTCGACCCGGAAGTCCCCTTTGTTTGAAGCATCTGTCGCTCAAGCGAGTACATCAGTCGCTTGAGCGAGACTTGACCCGGGAGTCCTCTTTGTTTGAAGCATCTGTCGCTCAAGCGAGTACATCAGTCGCTTGAGCGAGACTTGACCCGGGAGTCCTCTTTGTTTGAAGCGTCCGTCACTTAAGCGATGTATTTTTAGCCAAAAAACCTTCCTATCTTGGTACGGGAGCCTAATAGTCTCTCCTAGTGGCTTGTTAGGCTTCAGCCGTCTTCAAATAGGAAGCTTTTTGACTTTATTTGGAGGCCGGGCAAGATTTGGGGTCTACAGCTGCCCCCTCCTTTACCTGACTAGTCAACTGTTGGCCTGTTGTGCTAGACAGATTGACAGGAAGGTAAAGGAGTTGACCCTCTTGCCCGGCTACCCTTCGGACGTCCCGTCTTGTGGCGGCTGATCCTCTGGGGAGATGTTGTGTTTGTGCGCCTCTAGGATACTACTCTTGACGTAGCCGATCCCTTTGGTTGACACGTGGTAGAACCTCCGGATACTACTCTGGACGTAGCCGATCCTTCGGTTGATGAGTGGTAGAACCTCCGGATACTACTCTTGACGTAGCCGATCCTTCGGTTGATGAGTGGTAGAACCTCTGGATACTACTCTGGACGTAGCCGATCCTTCGGTTGATGAGTGGTAGAACCTCCGGATACTACTCTGGACGTAGCCGATCCTTCGGTTGATGAGTGGTAGAACCTTCGGATACTACTCTTGACGTAGCCGATCCTTCGGTTGATGAGTGGTAGAACCTCCGGATACTACTCTTGACGTAGCCGATCCTTCGGTTGATGAGTATAAACCCCCCATCAGGCTGGTAGTTGCAGTCCGTTGTGTGGGACTGGATGGGTATGAACCCCCCATCTGGGTGGTAGGTGCAGTCCGTTGTGTGGGACTGGATGGGTATGAACCCCCCATCAGGGTGGTAATGGCGGCTTACAGTTCAGGTGGCCCATGCGCCGGCTCCTGGGGAGTGGTCTCTGTGTTGGTAGATTGTTCTTGTATTTCTTGAATGTTCATCCGGGCTGCGCCGGGGATTTTGTTGGTGTTCGTCCAGCTTGTTGATTGCCGGGGATTCTTTGTTTTTTATCTTTTGTGGTGGTTATCCGACTTTGCTGGTTGTCAGGGATTTTTGATAAGTGCCTCTTAGGTAGGCAGGAATCCTCTAGGGATTTGTTGATCTTGGTGATGCCTCTTGAGTAGGCGGATATCCATTGAGTTTCTGGTAATGCCTCTGAGTAGGCAAATGCTTCATTTGGAGGTGAAGACTTTTGGTTTTGCTTTTTTATTTTCCTATGAATAGGCTAATGTTGCTTTTTTGCTTGCAAGGTTTTGCCTATGCGTTCCACTAGGGATATCCATGTTAGGCAAGTAGCTTTCTGAGGATATGCGTTTGAAGTTTTGCCTTTGCAGTAGGCTCTCCGGGTAAGTTTTTCTTTTTGATTGTTCCACAGGGAATTGGTTGCCTTCCGGGGAATGGAGTTGTGACTCCTTGTTTGGTGTTGATGAGAGCTGGTTTCTTCAAGCTCTTATTCCTCTGGGGAAATGGAGTTTTTTGTTTTTTTGTTTACTGTGCCTCTGAGTAGGCGGATGCTTCATTAGTGGTGAAGACTTTATACTTGCTTGCCTCCGAATAGGTGGATGTCCCTTTCTGGGGAAATTGGCTCTTGCTTGCCAGATCTTGCCTACGCCTAGGCAAATGACTCTTCTAAGGATGTGAGTTTGGAATTTGCCTTTGTTGTAGGCTCACTTGGAGATGATTTTTTCTCTTTTGGTGATCCACGGGGAATTGATTGCCTTCCGGGGATCTGATTTTGATTTGCCCCTCGAGGGAATGGAGTTTTGACTCCTTAATTGATGTGGGTGCGAGCTGGCTTTTGTCTATGCTCTTATTCTGCTGGGGATGATCAAGCCTTTCCGTTGGCTTTTTCTGGTGTACCTTTGTTTATTGGTGTAGAAGGTTAGAGCTATTTTCCTTGAAGCTCTTTATTCTGCTGCAATGGTTTTGATTTCGCCTTTTTTCTGCGATTTATCTCTTTTTTATCACGATTTTGAAATCTGGCTTTTTCGGGATAATGCGTAAGCCTTTTTACTTTTTAGTCTCTTTTTATTACGCTGGCTTTTTTCCTTTCTTCTTTTTCGGGAAGGTCCACTAGGGATGACGTTTTATTTCTTTAGTGATCCACCAGGGAATTAGTTGACTTCCTGGGGATCTGATTTTTCTTTTCTAGGAATGGAGTCTTGGCTCCTTGATTGAGGTTGATGCGAGCTAAACTTGTGAAGCTCTTATTCCACTGGAGAATGGGAATTTCTGATTCTTTTTGGAGATCCACTTGAGGATTTTTATTCCGTCTTCTCTGTTGTTGCCTTTTCTTTTGGACATCCTCTGGGGATGCAAGAGTTTTCTTCTTTTTTCCTTTTTTTGTTGAGCCCTTGTTGGTATGGAGATTGGACTCTTTTGACTGTTAATGATGATGATTAGAGCTTTGACTTCTGGAAGCTTCTGATGACGACTCGCTCTTTTTCTTGAGGGAGAACACTGTGTGAAGACTTATTACTTTCTTGTGCCTTCTTTTCTGAGTAGAATGATGGTAGTTGAAGCTCTTGATTTTCAGAAGCTCTTATTTTGATGAGTCGTTTGATTGACGACTTGCTCCATTTTCTTGAAGGCTTTATTTGGAGACTCAGTCTCAGTGATCCTGTTTTCAATCACAATCATGGAGCTAGTCTCCTTATATGCATGAATGCTTTTCGTTTTTGTTTTTTATTTGAAGTGATCTTTATTTTTTTCATTTTTGACATTGACAAAGTCGTTTTGTGAGACTACTCATGTGTGGATGCCCTAAATGCAATCTATTTTTTGATTGATGCTTCGGAAAAGTGAGCTGGCATTCTCCTGCTGGACTTCTTATGATTATGATGAAGGGCCCTTCTCCTTTGTTCATTTTTTGGTTTAGCCCTTTCTTTTGTCTAGACCGCCCTTTTTGGGGTTTTCGGTCTAGCGGGCTGCCTTAATTTTTGCCTAGGATATCTTAGCGGGCTTTTTCCTTTTTTATGAATGCCCTAACTTTTGCCTAGACCGCCCTTTGCGGGTTTTCGATCTAGCGGGCTACCCTAACTTTTGCCTAAGAATATCCTAGCAGACATTATTCTTTTTATTGTATTTTTCTTTCTCTTCTTTTTTTTTGAGAGATAGGAGCCTATCATATGCATGCAATGTTCGCGATATGCATCCTATAATACTATTTCAATTGATTTTTCAAAAGGATTAACCAATGTGCTTGAGCTTCTGATGAGCTTCTGACGTTATGTGCTTTCGTCAACAGGGATAGGCTGTACCCATTTTGCCGTTTGGATTTTTTTATGACCGAAGAATGATTGTGTTGATTTCAGAGCGACTTGCCATGTCAGTGCGCCCCTCCCTTTCCTTGGGGATGTCGATCCTCCTATTGATTACTATCTCCACATTTCCCTACTAATTACTAGAATGTCGTAGTGGTAAGGGTCAAGAGAAAAGAAGGAAGATGATGTTTAATTCAAAGGCTTGTGTTTTAGAATTGTTTTATTTTGGCAAAAAATGGTTTTTGTAAGCATGGCTAGCCAATGTTGGTTGGAGTGTTTAGGCTAGTTTAGGCAAACGTTTCGTTTATGGAATGGCGTCTTATTCTATGGCGCTTGCTATGATTGATTGACTTCCCTAGTCTGCCCTTTAGGTTTTCAGCTTAGGATGTTGTTTTTTGTTTTGTCCTAAATTTTGTCTAGGTTTCTTTTTTCTTGCTTTGGGAAACCTAGGGAGGACTTTATTTTGTAACCCTAATTTTTGCCTAGGCTACCCTTTATGGTTGTTCGGGTTTCCTAGCGGGTTTACCCTAACTTTTGTGTAGCCCCCTTTGGTGGGTTTCCTACCGGGTATTTTGCCCTTTCTTTTTGGCCTTTGGCTTTTATGGGCTTCTTTTGATTTTTTTTCTTTTTGCACAACATTGGCGAAACACGGCTTTACCTATGACGAGGTAAAACTTTATTTTGTGTTTCTAGTCAATCAGTGGTGATGAGTGGTTTGACTTTTATTTTGGTCAATGGCGCAATTTGATTACTTTGACGCACTTTTGAAAACGTTTGCTTAAACATGGTTATTAATGAGGTTTAGACATTAATAGCAAGAAGAGAAGCAGATAGTAAGAATGACATTCTTTGTAATTAATAGGGAAATATGTGCCCTACAATGCTCGGGGGTCGGGCTAGCCCCGAGGAGTAATCTCTAATAGTCATTGGATTTATAAACCCTAAGAATCAGAAGGAGAACACCTAATGACTAAAGTCGCTTTTGACGCTTGAACCCCTCTATTTGGGAAAATCTGATTCAAGGTGCGGAGGGGGGACTTCCCT
This sequence comes from Sphenostylis stenocarpa, assembly GCA_963425845.1. NCBI lineage: Eukaryota > Viridiplantae > Streptophyta > Magnoliopsida > Fabales > Fabaceae > Sphenostylis > Sphenostylis stenocarpa. The sequence continues at coordinate 46,610,741 of OY731403.1, forward strand.
TTTTTCCGTGCAGCTTGATCCTTTGTAGGGTCATGTCTCAAAGGATTATCTTTAAAATCTGGTGCTCCCTTATTCCTTGAGAGTTTCTAATGAGCCCTTGGTTTGGGCGGCACCCATATTTCCTCATCATGTGGGTGACCTTCATATTGTTGGGGAAGTCTTTTCATATTGGCAAAAGATATTTCAATGGTCTTCTTCAGCCGCATCCATTCAAGGTAGGGCAAACGACTTGCTGATCCGAATGTTGTCTCTAGCTCAAACTGTGACTAGCTTGTCGCCTACCCTGAGTTTATCTCTTTGGCGGAGCGTCGAAAGAATTGCCTCAGCGTCGTGAATCCAAAGTTTCTTCAATTTCCTCTTTGGATTATGTTTTTCTTCGGTCTCTTTATTTTTCCTTTATTCTTGGGAGCATTGCCTTATAGCTCCTGGGGGTGTAGATTCTTTCACTTCTAATTTTGCCCCCGAATGTTGGCTATGCTGGAGATATCTTCATTAATGGAAGATGTTTTTGCGTATCTCCATGGTGCAACCTTTTTTGATGTATAGGGTGAACGAATGTAACGACATCCTTGCCCCCTCTTCCTTATTGACTTGGATATCCAATGGTTGAGGCTTATTATCCTCCTTGGGCGGATCAACCATTGGAGATAACTTGATGACGAAAGGCTCACTCTCTATCTTATTCCGATTTGTGGAAAGCACATTGCCTAATCCTTTCTTTTTATTATCTTATTGTTATTAAAGTGATAATGAATGCAATTTATGAATGCAATTTATGAATACAATAGACACTTGAAGAGATGATGAAAACAAACAATTTTATTTATTTCATCCAGACAGTGTACATTCCTCAATGCAATGTTTCGAAGTACATTTTTGTTTAATATTTCTATTTATTTTCTTTTTGACTTCCCGTGCATGGCTTGCGAATGCCTTATCCTCTTCACATGGTATTGAGGAATGTCCACTTTCTTCAACCGCCTACTTCTAGATGATGTTATGAGGATGAACTTTTGGTGGATGCATGTATGCAAGTGTTTGTTTTTTCCTAAACATTATCATGTTTTATTTTCTAACATGATGTATGATAGTGTTTGGGATTTTGTGTGTTTTTTTTTGTATGCGTATGAGGGCGTGAAGAATACCAGCCGCTTTATAGAATGCAAAAAGATTTTTATTGAATGATATATGAGATGGATATTCCTTAAGACAATGGCTTAGGTATCCTCCTTAAAGCTTACGCTTTGTGGGGTATCCTACCCACCTCGGTGTAATGGTTCATTTCCCATCATAGATTTTGACAAGTATAATGGCAATCACCATCACATCTTAGTACACTTGTCCCTTCCTTGTCGCGAAGGTCAAAAATGTGCTTGGGGCCTCTTTCGCCATTGTCTTAGGGATATCTAATGGTCCCTAGAATGAATGTATCTATACATGCACCAGTACAAAAGGGCAGCAGATGTTTAAAGTGGCATAACTTTTGACTGGGATGTCCGATTTAGACGCACAATATATCAAATCGAAGAGAAAAGGGTGAAGAACAAGTTAGCAAATCCCCATAGGGGATTTGGCCCAGTAATTTTCCCAAAAAACGCCTCTAAGACTCATTTTTTGGAGGTTTATTAAAATGATGCGTATGCAGACTCTCCTTATTTCTTATGCATTTATTTTTTTCTCTTGGTTTTTCCACTTATGACATGATGCGATATGAATGATTATTTCTTATGCATTTATTTTTTTCTCTTGGTTTTTCCACTTATGACATGATGCGATATGAATGATACGACTTTGTCGAAATTTTTCTAAATGTTTTTGATTATTTTATTTATTTTGGATTTATATATTTTTATTTTTTATTTTTTATTTTTATAGCCTTTTATCTCTTCTGTCGGACTGCGTGGCTACTTAGCTTACAAAGAACCTGAAACCAGGCTAGCTAAAAGGCAGACTGTCCGAGATAAAATATGGCTTTATGCGAAAGGGTTATTTAGCGTCCCTTATCTCTTCTGTCGGAACTGCGTGGCTACTTAGCTTACAAAGAACCTGAAACCAGGCTAGCTAAAAGGCAGACTGTCCGAGATAAGGGTGTTTATTTGTGAAAATATTTTTTGGAATTTTTTTTTTGTAGTTTTTTCTGTTGTTTGGTTATGCTATGCAATCAAATGCAACAAACAAATGCACATACAATTCACTCATCCGCGAACAGGCGAGAAGTCGTTTTAATCACGAGGTAGGGTTTTCCTGCAGAAAAGTGCATTGGCAAGGGTTGGTTCTAACTGTTCTCACCAGGCTAAGGCCCCCAAGGTGCCCCCATTATAGGGTCCCCACTCTCCAGCCGTCCAACCATGCTCAGCACTAAGCCCAGAGTCGGTCTTGTTGCCAAAAGAGGAAGGTTATCACCTTGAGTGGTGGTTTCCGATCACACTGGTGGGCACAAGGCCCTAACTGCAGCGAACCGTACCTGCCACCCACTCCCTATGGTTATCTCACTTGCCCCCGGGTATAGGAGGAACTGTAGTGTGCAAGGGATTTGTGTGCAATTTATATATCAAGCAATTGCGTAAGTATAAACAAGCAACAGTTTATTGAAAGCCAAACAATAAAACATGTTATAATACAAGGTAGGGTAAAAGCGTTATTTTCTTGGTTTAATTATTTTTAAGCCAGCCCATCACTAAATGGGATCAACTCTCTAGGCTTCCCCAGTGGAGTCGCCATCTGTCGCCGCCTCCCCGAAAACGGGGGCGCGGTCGGAGCGACGCGATGGTCTTTTCGACTCTTCTTTGATTTTTGCGTTTTTTATTGGTGGTTACAACGTCCTTAGGTTGTCCGATAACCGGGCTAACCTAGAGACGAGGTTTTCGAAAAGTGTCCTTGAGTTGTCCGACAACCGGGCTAACCTAAGGACTTATTTTGGGTTCTATGGAGTCGCCACCGATATTTTTACCATAAACATCGGAAAAGGGGTTTTGAAAAGGCGTTGGTTTTTCGAAAACCAACTTTGGTCATTAGAACTAGAGTTGGGTAAGGGAGTTAGTTACGTGTAAAGGAAGTATTAGTTCCTTTACGACGCCCCTTTCGGGTTCCCTATGATAGGCCGGCTAATTTGAATAGATAATTAAACTGGAAAATAGCGCTTTTACCCTTTTTATTATGCGGAATTTAAATATGTGACTACATGGCCCTAGCGTCTATTGCATAATTTTAAATGAAAGCGGTAAAATAGAAAGAGAGAAAGTGCACCTCCAAAGCAAGCTTTATATATTAAAAAGAGAGGGTGCGTTTTGGCAACCCTTCACTCTACACTCTCAGAAACTCCGGAAATGCCTCGGAGGGATTCTTAAGAAGATTTAGAACGCTCAGTCTATGCCTAAAGATGCTCAGAAACTCCGGAAATGCCTCGGAGGGATTCTTAGAGAGAGAAAATCTAGAGAGAAGGGAGAGCTCTTGCTGCTTGGGGTGTGAAAATGAGGGGGGGAGAGCCCCTATTTATAGTTTTTCGCGCTGTCAGGGTCCAGACCACCGTTCTCGCCTGACAGGGTCGAGACCACCGTCTCGTAATTCGAGACCGCCGTCTCGCTCATGTCACGGGGTCAAGACCGCCATCTGGAAAGTCCAGACCGCCGTCTCGACTTGGCGGAAATCGAGACCGCCGTCTGGAAAATCCAGACCGTCGTCTCCCTAGAGCATCCGTCGCTCAAGCGAGTACACCAGTCGCTTGAGCGAGACTTGACCCGGGAGTCCCCTTTGTTTGAAGCATCCGTCGCTCAAGCGAGTACATCAGTCGCTTGAGCGAGACTCGACCCGGAAGTCCCCTTTGTTTGAAGCATCTGTCGCTCAAGCGAGTACATCAGTCGCTTGAGCGAGACTTGACCCGGGAGTCCTCTTTGTTTGAAGCATCTGTCGCTCAAGCGAGTACATAAGTCGCTTGAGCGATACTTGACTCGGGAGTCCTCTTTGTTTGAAGCGTCCGTCGCTTAAGCGATGTATTTTTAGCCAAAAAACCTTCCTATCTTGGTACGGGAGCCTAATAGTCTCTCCTATTGGCTTGTTAGGCTTCAGTCGTCTTCAAATAGGAAGCTTTCTGACTTTATTTGGAGGCCGGGCAAGATTTGGGGTCTACACCATCGCGTCGCTCTGACTGCCTCTTTTGACGACAGCGATGTTGAACATTCAAGGACTTGATGTTGCACTTGATGGACATGAAGATTGTTGATTTTGATGATGATTCAAGAACTCAAGAAATTAGAGAGTTGAAGACTTGTTTTCTAGTGTAATAACTCTGTTTTAATTAGATTGAGTCTGTAATTTTAGTGTTTGAGATAGCCGGTACATAGTCTGAACCTTAGAAGCTTCAAAAAGCTCAAGTTTATCATCCAGGCTCGACTTTAATCGATTAAATAGGAAAATAATCGATTAAAATAGTGAGAAAAATCATTTTCTGTAACAACTCACTGGTTTAATCGATTAAACCAACTTTTAATCGATTATCAGGCGGTTTAATCGATTAAACCTTCTTTTAATCGATTAAACCAGTCAGATTTTGAGTTTTAACTTCAAATCAAACCTATTTTCGAAAACCCTATTCCCAATAACCCTAGTTTCAAAATCCCTAATTCCTAAACCCTAATTTCTCTACTTAAACTCTTCTATGGAACTCAGAAAAGAAGAACAACCTTTTTCATACAAAAGTTAAGTGCTGTAAGTGCCAGAGAACTGTTTGTTGCAAGAAAAAGGGGCTTTCTGAACCTGGTGTGGGCTAGAAGCGATAAGAATCACTAAGTGGAGTTCTTAGTGGATTTTGTGTTGTGCTGTCTCTAAGGAAAGTTGTTCTTCATCTCTTGTGGATTTCAAGAGAGGTGTTATCTTTACTTTATCTCTTCCATTGTAACTTGTTTGTAATAACTTTGTTTATAGTGACAGCGTTAATCCTCTGTTTGAGTGATTAGCAACTGGACGTAGGGTCTTTTGATCCGAACCAGTATAAATTTCCTGTGTAAGATTCTCTTCTATTCTCTATTTACATTTACACAGTTTTTAATCGGTAAAATTTGGGGAAAATTTTGAAAACCTAATTTTTATTAAGAAACCAATTCACCCCCCCTCTTGGTTTTTGTCCGACCATGCGAACATTCCGCTGCGCGATTCTAACAAGCGACAGTAAGAATCTAGAAATCCATGCAAAAAGTGTATACAACGAGAGGGAGGGGACCCCTATTTATAGGAATTCGTGCATGTCAGACTGAGATGATTGTCTCGACTCTCAAGCGGCGAGACGGCTGTCCCGATTGGCTAGACAACTATCTCGCCTGACAAAGGTCAAGATGGTCGTCTCGACTCTCAAGAACATTTTAACAGATTAAAAGATGTTTTAACCGATTAATCAAAGATTTTTAATAGATTAAAAGACTGTTTTAATAGATTAATTAAACTAGCAGTTGAAATAAAACTATATAAATAGGATTGCTTCAATGTTTTAAAAAAAATCTTTTAACAATCAATCAAGCAACCATAAGAGATTTTTTCAAGAAAGAATCATGCAAGTTTTGTAGAGGTTTTCAAAGTTCTTTCTTGAGGCAATTTTTGCTTTCTTTTGGTGAAGAAACCCATACTGCAAGAGCTGCATAATCCTAGTTTGATTGTTCTAGTTTCTTCTCTTTGTTCTTTTCAATTTCCTTACTATATTGTGAGTGTCTGAATTATTGGACATTGGTTCTGTAGATGGTATTTGGCTACAACTTGGTACAAGAACTGGAACTTGGTTCTTGGGTGAAGGTTTAGGTAGAAGAACTAGAATTTGGTCCTTGGGGTAGATTGGGTGTTGTGTGATTTGGAATTGTAATCTGTAAAACATTCAATATAGTGGAACTCAATTGGAATTTGGTTGTGAACTGGATGTATCCCTAGGGTTTGGGTGAACCAGTATAAATCTTGGTTGTATTTCTCTAAACCTTACTCTCTTTAATTTTGTTGTTGCTCTATTTTGAATTGCTTGTTTTTCTTGATTAAAAAGTGATCAGAATTCAAAATTTTTGAAATAAGATAATATGTATCAAGAAAGTGCGAAAATATTTCAAATATCAATTCACCCCCCCCCCCTCTTGATCTCAACCTCTTTTTCTAGCAATTGGTATCAGAGCAGGGTCTTGAAAAATACTCAAGACTTTCGATCCAAAATCTTTTATGGCTGAAAACAAATTACCTTTTTCTGAGGGTGCTTCTATTAATAGACTTCCACTATTTTGTGGTACAGATTATCCATTTTGGAAGATAAGGATGAATATCTTTATTGAATCTATTGATAGAAATGTTTCAGATGTAATTATTAATGGTCCATTAATTATAGAAAAAGAATGGTCTAGCTTAAATGATGAAGAGAAAAGAAAAGTTCAAAGTTATTGTACTGCTAAGAACATAATTACTTTTGCACTAAATATGGATGAATTTTTCAGGGTTTCTCAATGCAAATATGCCAAGGAAATGTGGGAAGTTCTTGAGGTTACTCATGAGGGAACGACTGATGTGAAGAGAGCTAGAAAGCATACTCTCATTGTAGACCCCAAATCTTGCCTAGCCTCAAAATAAAGATCAAAAGACTTCTGTTCAAAGATGGACAAGGCCTAAAAGGTCCCTAGGATTGGCCCCATATTAGAACAGGAAGGATTTTTGTACACAAAAGCAAGGGAGAACACTCAGATGCTGCTCTTTGCTGCTATTCGTGTGGGGTATCACGCACTTCTATGCCTCTAGCCACATGGGGATGTTCCCCGATCCTTTGAACAGCTTCTCGAAAATCCCTCTCCACCGACGTCTAACCATGGAGTGGAAAGTCGAGTTGGAATAATGGGATGTCAACCACTTATCCTGGGCATGTACTTGGTTCCGACCTAACTCTATCCTCATCAGATGTGGAGATTATTCGAGTGTACCGTTAATAGGTCTTAGAGGTTGCATAGCTTATTCTCCAAAAGTGGCTATGAGACAACTCATGAGAACCCAAACCGTGCTATCAAGGGAAGATCTCGGAGGACTGTGTTTCTTCGGAGACCCATACAATGTTGCAAACTCACTTGTCATACGGAGAGCATGGGAGAAACCGGTCTTTATGGGAGATAGAGAGCTAGGCAAAGCTCGAGTAGTTGTTTCCAGTGACTATGATGCATGGAGAAGAAGCAGAGGGATGTTAGAGCTATCCGCTCCACCTACTGCACCATCAGCCAGTGGAGAGCTCCAAAACCAAGTCGATGCCTTGACCTAAAGGATAGAAATCATGGGAGCCCAGATGATGGCCCTTGAGGAAAAAGAGCAAGAATCTATCCTTACTATAGACGATCTACAAAGGCAATGAAAGAAGAAAGACCAGGAGATAGAGTGCCTCAAGGACCAATGTGCCGATTCCAGTGAGCAGGTTATCCGAGCATCCAGAGTTGTCAAAATAAACTCGGATAATCAACTCCAAGAGATAACCGCCAAATTAGTACACCTTGAGGTTGAATGCGTAAAATAGGCTCAGACGATCAAGGGAATGCTACAAGTTTTCCCAAGGATTCGGTATGAAATACGTCAAGGAGGGGAGACCACCTAGAGACTTAACAGAAGCCTTATTGAGCTACCCTGCAAACAAAGAGACGGGTTAGCTCAGTATGGCCCGGTTCTACAAGAAAGAGACCGAGCCATTGAGATACTCGACAATTTACAAGTCTTGGTCATCCATCAAGAGGCGAAAATAAAAGAGGCTCAGAAGTATAATGAAGATATGAGCCAGGTGGTCCAACAGCAAACCGAAGCACTCGCTCATCACGTACGGGAAGCCGAAGAGGAATTATGTAGAAATCAGAACCCGCCTGTGGGTTTCTATAGGCTTTTCCATTTCTGTCAAAAAGTGCTTTGTAGCATGGTATAGGGGAATGTACACTTTCTCTAAATAAAAATTCCTTTTGTTTATATAATTATCTACTTGCATTCATTTCATTCATAAGTTGCATACTTGCACATCGCTCCTTCACTTTTAATAAATAAGATAATAAAAAGGAAAGATTAATTGATACGTCTTCCACAATCAGAAAGATGGAGAGAAAACTCTTCGTAATCAAGCTCTCCCCAATGGTCGATCCACCCCAAGAGGACAATAAACCTCGGTCGTTGGTCATCAAAGTCGATAAGGAAGAGGGGGCAAGGACGCCTCTGCAACTATTTATGCCTCGTCCTTTCCCCTATGAATCGAATAAAGTTGTACCGTGGAGATACGAGGAATCTTCACCAATCAAGGAGGACGTCTCCAATATAGTCGGCATTGGGGGCATGACTAGAAGTGGAAGAATCTACTCCCCCAAGGAGTCATAAGAAGATGCCCCCAAGAATAAAGGGAAAAATAAATAGACCGAAGAAAAGGAAAATAAAGAATCCAAGGAGGAGACTGATGAGTTGCTCTAGTTTATAAGGTAGAGTGAGTATTCCATCATTGATCAACTCAATCACACACCTGCAAAGATAACTTTGTTATCACTAATGATGAGTTCGGAATCACATAGAAACGCCTTGATGAAGGTCTTGAGCGAAGCGCACGTACCTCATACAATATCCCAAGAAAAAGTTGAGAAGATCGTCAGCTATATCACAACCAACGATCACCTCACCTTCACAGATAAAGAACTCCCTCCTGAAGGGTCAAGCCACAACAAGCCCTTGCATATTTCTATCAAATGCAAGGAGTATCTCATCGCCAAAGTTCTTCTGGATAACGAGTCATCCTTGAATGTAATGTCCAAGTGCACACTCAACAAGTCGACCATTCAAGGAACCCACATGCACCCAACCAGCACTATCGTTCGAGCCTTCTACGGATCCAAATAAGAAGTAGTGGGAGAAATCAATTTGACAATCCAAATTGGTCCCACTATCTTCAATGTCAATTTCCATGTGATGGATATAACTCCAGCATACAGTTGTCTCCTTGGCAAACCTTGGATTCATGACACTAAGGTAGTACCTTCAATGCTACACTAGAAAGTCAAGTTTATAGTAAACGACAAACTGATCACAGTCCAAGCTGAAGATGACATCTTAATTAGTGGACCGTCTACTCAACCCTATGTGGATGCGGCTGAAGAGGCCCTTGAAACATCTTTTCAAGCGCTTGAAATTGCCAGTGTAGAGAGACTTCCTTGATCCCACTATCTTCAATGTTGATTTTCATGTGATGGATATAACTCCAGCATACAGTTGTCTCCTTGGCAGACCTTGGATTCACGACGCTAAGGTAGTACCTTCAACGCTACACTAGAAAGTCAAGTTTATAGTAGACGACAAACTGATCACGGTCCAAGCTGAAGATGACATCTTAATTAGTGGACTATCTACTCAACCCTATGCGGATGCAGCTGAAGAGGCCCTTGAAACATCTTTTCAAGCGCTTGAAATTGCCAGTGTAGAGAGACTTCCCGGTAACACGAAGGTAGCCCGCATGATAATGAAGTATGGTTGCCATCCTAGCTAGGGGCTCGGTGCAGACTCCCAAGGAATAAAGGAGCCCCCCGTAATTCAAAGATAATCCTTTAAAGTATGGCCTAGGATATGACCCTACAAAGGGTTGAGCTGTGAGAAGAAAAGGGAAGTCTCCTCTCTGCACACTCAAGCAGATCTTTCGAAGCGAAGGGATACAAGCGTCGAGAGCAACTATAGTCATTAGGAGTTCTTTTTCCTTTCTTAAAGGATGTAAACCTAACGATTGTTAGAGATTCTTCCCCAGGGCTAGCCCGACCCCCGGGCATTTTTTGGGCACATATTCCCCTCTTAATTAATAAGAATACAATTCTTACTATCTGCTTCTTTTCTTGCTACTCATGACTAAACCTCATAATAACCATGTTTAAGTAAATGTTTTCAAAAGTGCGTCAAAATAACCAAAATGCGCCATCGCCAACAAAAAATATATATAATCAAACTGATTGACTAGAAACACAAAATAAGGTTTTACCTCATCATAATAAAACCTTGTTTCGCCAATATTGTTTAAAAAGGAAAAAAAACAAAAATAAATCAAAAGAAGCCCATAGAAGCCAAAGGCAAAAAAAAGAGAGAGAAAGAAGGACAAATTACCCGATAGGAAACCCACCAAGGGGGCTACGCAAAAATTAGGGTTAACCCACTAGGAAACCCGAACAACAATAAAGCGTAGCCTAGGTAGAAGTTAGGGTTACAAAATAAGATCCACTAGGATTCCTAAAAGCCAAGAAAAAAGGAAATCTAGACAAAAGTCAGGGCCAAAACACAATATCCTAGTCTGAAAACCTAAAGGGCAGTCTGGGGAAGTCAATCAACCATAGAAAGCAAATAGAAATTGACTAAGACGCAAATCCTCAAAACAAAATGTTTGTTTAACATTAGCTTAAACACTTTGACCAACCTTGGCCAAGCATTCTTACAAAACCCCCTTTTGAATAAAAAAAATATAACTGTCTAAAACACAAGCCTTTGAATAAATTATCCTCTTACTTCTCTTCTCTTGACCCTTATCACAATATTCTGATAATTAGTGGGCGAATATGGAGGCATATAATCAACAAGAGGATTGAAACCTCCATAGGAAGGAAAAATTACACCGACGTGGCAAGTGTGCTTCTCAGTCAACAACTATTCTTCGGTCATATTAAGTCCGGAATGGTACAAACAAGTACACTTAGAAAACGACATCAGAAGGGTCTCGTCTTCAAAAGACACATTAGTTAATCCTTCTGAAAAGTTAACTAAATAGTATTATAGGACACATAACATGAAAACATTGCATGCATAGATGTTTCTGAACAGGGTCCTATATTTTTCAAAAAAAAAAAAGCCCTTTCGAAAAGCCCAGACAACCGTCTTGTTTGGCAAGACCATCATCTCGTCATTTGCTGAAATCGACACCGCCATTTCGCCATTCGCTAAAGGCGAGATCGCCATTTTGTTTGGCGAGACGGTCGTCTCGCCATGTCGCGAAGAGCGAGAACGCAATCTCGACATTCCAGACGGAGGTCCCGAACCTCGAAAATTTGAGATGACAGTCTCGAATCCCAGACGACGGTCCTGACCAAAAAAAGATTTTCTATATATATGGCTTTTGGGTCAGTTTCAAAGCATTCCATTCTTGCATCTTCTCATACATCCTCATATATTCTTGAATGTCTTTGACCAAATGCAACAAGGAGAGTCTTTTAGGCCTCGAAAGAGAGGTCGGGGATCCGACCAGAGCACCCCAGCACCACAGGCTCCGCCAGACCCGATTCAGCTTATGCCGCAACATTAGGCCAAACTCGACCATATTAGGAGCTACTCTTGGAACCCTATGATGCACCTGGACTTCAGCATCCTGATCGAGTTCAGTTGGGACGAGGATGTACGAGGCTACATCCACAGCATTGGGTGGGACTTCCTCCTCCAGGACCCTCCTACCCGCATCTACCGAGAGGACATGATGGAGTTATTCGCCTCTGTCATGATGGTGGATATGCCTGCACTATTCCCGGGTGTCCCTTCGGCGAGGATGGTCTCGTACTACATGAATGGGACCTATCGAACGATGATGTTGGATGAGTTCAATGTCACCATGGGCTTCAACCAGCCCACAGACACCTTGATGCCAGAGTACCAGGGGGCCATCTGTGAGCAGCCAGCTGCCCTCACAACCAATAAGATTTGGGAGGATCTCACCGGGTCATAGATCCTACCAGCCCTGATAAAAGGGTTGACACTCACCCCTCCTCTCCGCATTTGCCACAAGTTGCTAGTGGGAACGATCCATGCACGGAAGGAGAATCAGGGGAAGATCACCCAGCCTGATCTCTTCGTGCTGCACTACATGCTACACGGACGTCGGTGTAATCCCAACTACTTTTTCTTGAGGGCTCTGACGGACTTCGGGAGCTGCCCCGTTGGAGCCATCCTCATGGCTCCCCTCATCATCCCGCTGGCCGAGAGATGGGGATGCACCAACGGGGAGGACATTCCCTCTATCCTCTGACCCAAGCTTATTAGCGGGTCCATGCTCGTCAACATGGGCATGCTCATCAGGAAAGGGTCTCAGTTGACCCTCCACCTGGCGCTCACCATGACTCTGGACATCAGGGATCTGGATGAGTCGGAGTAGATCCCCATGCCCCCAGAGTTTGAGCAGCAGCAACAACAATATGGGGATGACTTTCCCGGCATCCACCGCCACATGGACGATATTCGGCAACAGTTAGATCAGATGTCCCTAAGGCTAGACGTCTTCGAGACGCAGTTGGAGACCATCAGCCAGAGGCAAGAAGGAGTGATACAGAGCCTGGACATGATCAGCCAGCATGTGCTCGGCATGATCCGGAGCCAGGAAGAGTTTCAGAGGCACATGCTCTGACAGTTTCCTCCTCCTGAGCCGTCTTCAGCCTCGCAGTCGAGCCCGCCGCCGCCTTAGGAACACTATTGTATATATATCTATTTTACAAAATTCATGATATATAAATAAAATCTTTCAGTTAAGTTGTTTGCCTTTACTCACTTTCAAAAAGCCAGCGTACTAAAAAGAAACTAAAAATTAAAAAGGCTTACGCACTATCCCAAAAAAGCCAAAATCCAAAATCCAAAATCGTGAGAAAAAAGAATAAACCGAAGAAAAAGGCGAGATTAAAAAATCCCAAGGATTAACCACCGTTCTCCCATCTAAGAGAGAAGGAAAACAAGCAAAACATCCGTCTGCTCAGAGGCGTTACCAAAATCAGAAAATCCCCAGCGGATTCCTGCCTATGTAAAAGGCGTTCACCAAAAATCCTCAACAATGAACAAAGTCGGATGACCATTTCCAAAGAATCCCTAACATTCAACCTGTTAGAAAAAGAGGTTGAGATCAAGAGGGGGGTGAATTGAACTTTGAAAGATTTTTGCAATTTACAGATTATCTATTTCAAAGATTAAAAGTTCTGACCAATATTTAAATCAAGCAAAAAAAACAATCAAAATAAAGGCAACAGCAGAATTAAAGAGAGTAAGGTTTAGAGAGGTACAACCAAGATTTGAAAGTGATGAAGATATTCTTGAATCATTTGATTAAGCAAAGAACTTGTTGATATGATGAAGACAAAATGAAGTCAAAGGCTATTCTGGTGTAGTCAAAGGTTGCTTGGATAAAAGGGTAGAGTGGTTAGTGAGTTTGCATCTATAATTAGTTATAATCATTCTTATCTCTCGGCTGCATGAGGTTTCTTCATTTAAAAGATTTTGCAAATGCCTCTAAAACGTGTTTAAACTGTTAAAAATAAAGTAATTTGTTAAATGGCTTTTAAGTAAACTATTTTAACTGATATTATATGAGCTTTATCAGTTAAAATGTTCTTAACACTTTCATAACAGGTTTTTAACTGATAGGTTTTCGAAATAATCGATTAAAACCTTTTAAAACATACACTAGAACTATTTTAATTGATATATCTTCGAATTAATCGATTGTTTTCATTAAAAGAGTTTTTGAAAACGTTCGGCCAGTATTTTAACCGACGTAGAATCGAAATAATCGATTAAAATTACTTAAGATGTTTTGAAAAGTGTTCTGGCAGAATTTCAATCAATACAAACTTGAAATAATCGATTAAAATAACTTGTGTTTTAAAAGATGTTCTGTCAGTATTTTAATGGATGCAAATGTGAATTAATCGATTAAAACAACTAAGAGATTTTTTCCAGAGTGTTTTAATCGATTAAAACAAGTCTGTTATCAATTAAAATAACTTAGAAAGTTTTATGAAACTTTTTGGCAGAATTCTAATCGATTAAAATACGAAATAATCGATTAAAATAACTAAGGATTTTTCCAAAGTGTTTTAATCGATTAAAACAAATTGTTATCAGTTCAAATCACTTAGAAAGTTTTATGAAATTATTTTGCAGTGTTTTAATCGATTAAAAGGTGAAATAATCGATTAAAACAATTTAAAGGATTTTTTACAAAGTGTTTTAATCGATATAAACGTTGTCGTATCAGTTAAAACAAATCTAAAAAATGATCAAGAACATTTTAAAAGATTAAAAGAAGTTTTAACAGATTAATTCAAGACTTTTAACAGATTAAAAGATTGTTTTAACAGATTAATTAAACCAGCATTTTGAAAAATCTTCTATATAAACAAGATTGCTTGAGTCTTTTAAAACACATCTTTGAACAATCAATCAAGCAATCATAAGTGCTACTTTCAAGAAAGAATCGTGGAAGTTTTTCGTAGCTCTTTCTTCAGGCAAATTTTGCATTCTTTTTATGAAGAAACTCATTATGCAGAGTTGCATAAACCGGGTTTGAGTGTTCTAGTTTCTTCGCTTTGTTTATTTACTTTTCTTTACTGTATTGTTGGTGTCTGGAAGTGTGGGCACTGGTTTCTATGGCTGGAATTTAGCTGCAGGGTTGTTGAAGAACTAGAAGTTGGTTCTTGGTGAAGGTTTAGGTGCAAGGACTGGAATTTTAATTCTTGTGGTAGATTGGGTGTGTGATTGGAATTGTAATATGTAAAACATTCAATCTAGTGGAACTCAGCTGGAATTTGGCTGGGAACTGGACGTAGCCCTAGAATTAGGTGAACCAGTATAAATCTTGGTTATATCTTTCTAAACCTTTCTCTCTTTAATTCTGTTGTTGCCTGTATTGTGATTTGTAGACCCCTAATTTTGCCCGGCTTCTTAAATAAAAGAAAAGGAGACCTCTCATAATAAGATAGAGTTCACCCAATCACCCAACAAAAGCTAAGGAGACTTCCTACATAAAGATAAAGCTCGCCCGACATCTTAATGAAGGCCAAGAAGACTTCCTATATGAAGATAAAGCTTCAACGGACACATATCGACATCAACCAACGTCCGAAAAAAGAAAGGAAAGCTTCCCGGGGTCCCAGAACGCAAAAACTGGACAAAACAGGTCGAGACCCCCGTCCCAGAGTTGGGACGGCCGTCCCAACTAACCTAGGACAAGTGAGACGCACGTCCCACATGTGGGACGGCCGTCCCAAGTTCCAGGGGGGCTGGCTCTGTGTTAAAAATGCAAGTGGGACGGCCGTCCCACCCCAGACGGCCGTCCCGGCCCAGACGGCCGTCCCAGATGTGCCAGGCAGCGAAAACTATAAATAGAAGGCTCATTTGCTCATTTTCCACACCCCAGACAACTCAGAGCACTTGTCTACTTCTCTCTCTCTTTTGAATGATCTTTCTGATTGCCTTAAAGAGGTAACAATCAGTTAAGGAATTATATTGCGGCATTCGATTCTTCAATAAAATTTTAGTTGAGTCAAGTTTTATTTGTGAGGAGAGTCGTTGTAGAGCGAGGGACTGCCGAAACACGTCCTATTGTAAAAGAGTTGCAATACAAAGCTTGCTACGGAGGTTCTTTCCAATTCTCTTCTTTTTACTGCTTTATTTATTGCTTTATACATGAAATGTAAATAAAATCATGTAGATAGCCATATTTAAATATTGTACGAATAAAATAGGGTAATAGCGTAATTTCTTGTATCTTCACTTAAATGAATTAATCCGTCATAGGGAACCCGAAAGGGGTGTTGTGGGGTGCTAACACCTTCCCCACACGTAACTAACTCCCTTACCCAACTCTGGTTATAATGGCCAAGTGCGGCTTTTCTTAAAATCAACATTTTTTCCTTTTCCAATGTTTAAGGTTAAAACATTGGTGGCGACTCCAAAAGAACCCCTTTTTCGAAAACCTTGCTTCTATTAGAGGATAGTTCAGTTGTTGAGCACCTCCGAAGCAATGAACATATTTTAAACAAAAAACGCGAGTCTAAACCATCTTTTCGTGACCGCTCGCATAAACGTTCGAGATTTCCCTGGACGTTGGAACGGACGGCGGCGACATGATTGTTTGTTCTTTTTAATTCAAGAATTGGTCAGAACTCTTAACCTTTGAAATAGATAATTTGTAATTTGCGAAAATCTTTCAAAGATCAATTCACCCCCCCTCTTGATCTCAGCCTACTTTTCTAACAATCGGTATCAAGAGCAAGGGTCTTAAAAAATACTTAAGACTTTCAGTCCAAATCTTTCATGGCTGAAAACAAATTACGTTTTTCTGAGAGAGCATCTATTAATAGACCTCCACTATTTTGTGGTGCAGATTATCCGTTTTGGAAGATTAGGATGAAGATCTTTATTGAATCCATTGATAGGAATGTTTGGGATGTAATTGTTAATGGTCCATTAATTATAGAAAAAGAATAGTCTAGTCTAAGTGATGAAGAGAAGAAAAAAGTTCAAAGTGATTGTACTGCTAAAAACATAATTACTTCTGCACTAAACATGGATGAATTTTTCAGGGTCTCTCAATGCAAATCTGCCAAGGAAATGTGGGAAGTTCTTGAGGTTACTCATGAGGGAACAACTGATGTAAAGAGAGCTAGAAAGCATACTCTCATAAGAGAATATGAGTTGTTTAAAATACAAATTGGAGAAAGTATTGCAGATGTGAAGAAGCGCTTCACTCACATCATCAATCATCTAATGGGCTTAGGTAAAACTTTTGATAAAGAGGAATTAAATATAAAAGTTTTAAAATGTATTGACAGGTCATGGCAGCCTAAGTCACAGCAATTTCAGAGTTAAAAGACTTATCCGTCATGACAACTACCTCCTTATTTGGCAAACTCAGAGAAATCTCTGAAAAGAAAGGTAGAAGCATAACACTCAAAGTTGAAGAAAAAGGTCAAGAATCAGAGGAAGAAAGTGAAAATCTTGGACTGCTTGTCAAAAAGTTTAACAAGTTTCTTAGGAGAAAGATTCAAGATAAAGAAAAACATAAAAGGTATGAAAAGAAATCTGATTCTTTTAATTATAAATGCTATGGTTGTGGTAAGCAGGGTCATGTAAGAATGGAGTTCCCAGAAAAGAATAAATACAATGATAAGAAAGAAGAAAATATCAAAAGAAGAGCATATGTAGCATGGGATGACAATGATACCTCATCAATAGAAAATTCTGATAATGAATAAGCTAACTTGTGTCTAATGGCTAATCAGAACTATCAAACCAGTAGTGTAAGTTCTAACTCTTCTTCTAATTTGGTGAATTATAATTCATTACAAGAGGCATTTAATGAAATGCATGAAGAAACCAAGAAACTTCAAAAAGAAAATGATAGGCTAAAAGGCATGAATAATTGGTTAGTAAATAGAGTTGATTCTCTTGAAAAGAAAATTCTTGACGATGAAACTGATCTTGATTTCTTAAAATTAATCCATGATAATTCTGATTGTGTATGTAATAAACCATGCAATAATTGTTCAGACTTACAAAAGAAGATTATTTTTTGTCACAAACTGTTTCTAAGTTTACACAAGGTCAAGCTAATCTTGATGTCCTTCTTGGGTCACAAAAACTTATTTTTGACAAATCTGGCATTGGATTTACATCAGTAAGAAAATCAGAAAAACAGTTGTAAATAGGAAATCATACTCATCATCTGTTATTAAATGCTTTTATTGTATGCAAAGAGGTCATTCTGTGAAATTTTGTAGAATCAAGAAGTTTGCTATACCAAGAGGTAGAATGAAGTGGATTCTCAAGAATTCATTTCAAATAACCTGATTGGACCCAATGATTATTATAAAAAGGGTACCAGATATATGTTAAATCTGTTTTGCAGGAACAAAATCTGGAAGTTCTTTGGTAACCAATCAGCAAATTTTGATTTTGGATTCATAGACTGAGTATTTTAATTGATATAAAACTATTTTAATCGATTAATTTCACTTACAGAGAATACCAAAAAAGTTGTCCGTACAATTTTAATCAATTAAAATACGAATTAATCGATTAAAATGCTATCAGGATTTTTAGTATAGTTGTTTTAATCGATTAAAAGGAATTTATATAAGTTAAAATCATTAAAAAGTCAATTTTAATCGATTCTTCTTCATTTTAATCGATTAAAATTCTACTGTCATATCATTAAATCTTTTAGTACAAAAATAATCGATTCTTTTATGTTTTAATCGATTATTTCACTGTTGCTTTTTCAAACCTTATTTTCAAGATTAAATTAATTGATTAATTTGTTGATTAGTTGATTAATTCGTTTCTAGAAACCATTTTAATTACAGTTAATTAGAGAATTTTCAGCTAACCAAGATCTAATTTCCAAGATTAATTGTTTATCAAATTCTGCAAAAACATTTACTGTTCCATTTTGACCTAGTCAAAACTTATCCAAAGAACAAATTAGCTGATATACCCACTGTTCAAAAGTTGTGCCTCTGCCTTCGGTCAAGGGGACATATGCAATTAAAGCTGTAACTTTGCAGGTTCTACCAATTGGACTTCAAATTACAAATTTGAAATCCATGGTTCTGTACACTTAGCTTCACTCTTCACTCTTTTCTCACTTTCATTCTCTGAAATTTCTTCTTTCTTCTACTGGCTTTGGTTCTCTTCTTGAATTCCAAAGACAAAATGTTTAAAAGAGCAAAATCTAGGATGAAACATAAAGGAGAATCTTCCTCTGCTGCCAATCTTGGTGGTCATTTGGAAGCCTGGTTCGATGGAGATATTGGAAGAATGAACACTTTCATTGCTGAATTCAGTCAGAAGCAAATTGTTATTCCCAAGTTCATCAAATTCAAATGGCTTGATGAAGAAGGATTTACAGCTCTAAGAAGAAATCTAAAAAGTAAAAAACTAAGGACCTTCATGGAGTTTACTGGGAATATTCAACCTGATTTGGTTCGTGTTTTCTATTCCAATCTAACTGTGAATGGGTCTACAATCAAATCTCAGGTGACAGGAGTTCATATGGAAATCACTCCTTCTATTTGGGAACAAGTTGTTGGCCTCAAGGATAGTGGTGTCAAAGTATCCAGAGGAAACATCTTTGAAATACCAGACATCAACAAAATTCAATTTTTCAGGACCTGTCTCAAAGACTCAAATGATTCGGTAAGAATTTTAAATGCTGGAAAACTAGTGCTTGAACATAGGCTATTGGCTTTCATTATTGCATGGATGCTTACTCCAAGGGGGCTTAATCATGCTATACTCAATGAGGGTGAGCTTGCTCTCATGTACTGCATTTCAAATAATATTCGGGTCAACTGGGTTTATGTAATCAAGGATCACATGTTGAAAGGAAAAAGGTTATCTGATTACAAACTGTCGTATACTATGTTGATTAACAATTTCTTTAGATATTTTGAAGTTGATCTTACAGGAGAAAGTGTGGAGACTCCTAAAGCTTCAAATGAAATTGATGACTCCACTGTAAGGAAAATGGGGTATATCAAAATTGATGATGAATGAATATCAAAAATTGATGCTGGAATGTCTGAAGATGAGGATGAAGATGAAGAAGAAGCTGATCAAATTCCTTCTCCTCCAGTTGCTGAAGTTCCCGAGTCCACTGGTGGGGAGGCTTCATATGAGAGTATGGAGATAATACCGTACATAGAACAGCCTGACTGTGGGACTCCACTTTCACAATTTGAAAGGACTATGCTTTCTCAAATGGCTACAATGCAAGAAAATCAAAGGAAGCATATGCAAATGACCTATCAACACTTCCAGCAGACCAACACACAGTTCACAAACCTGGGAAATCAGATCGCTGATATCTATACCAAACTGGAAGATATGCAGATCAATCAAGGAAATTGGGATGATTGAGTTTTGGCAACAAGGGTCCCTTTCTATCATAATCTTTTTTCTTTCTTTATGTCTTATTTCTTTTACTGCCACTTTTATTTTGGATTGTAATATTAACTGGTCTTAAATCAGAAACAATCCTTTAACTTTTCTTAATATGATGCAAGTTTTTTTAATTAAGAGAGCTTAGATAGAATAAAAAACGCATCTCTGATAATTTTAGCTGATATAAAATCGATTTAATCGATTTCATCAATTAAAAGAAACATTTACATAGGAAATTCGTACCATTATAATCGATTAATTCGCATATTAATCGATTAAAAGCTGTAAATTGTGAATCTATATCAACTAAAATTAGTTTATATCAGTTAAATCACCTAGATAAGATGCTATTCTGATTTTTCTCTATCTTTTGGTTAAATCTTAATCAATCTAGTGGACACTATTTTAAAACATCTTCCTAATAATTGGTTTTACAAAATTCGAAATGAATTAGAAATCCTAGATACTTTAAACTTCATTTAATTTCCAAATCTGGTTGTTTTAATTGATAAAAACAAGCTTTAATCGATTAAAATCACTTATACAAAATTTTTCATACTATTTTAATCGATTAAATGTCGATTTAATCGATTGAATGCACTTAAGTTTTTAGATTTCAATTTTCATTATTGTTTTAATCGATTAAAACATTATTTGTATCAATTAAAATCAGTAACAAGAACAATTTAATCGATTATGCCCTGTTTTTAATCGATTATTACTCTGGAAAGAGAATTAAAGGCTTTAGTTAATGGTTGTTCTTGTAACATGCTACTAAAGCATGGTTCCCTTATCTTTACACGTGTCTATTGTATTCATTACAAACGTGTTAATGAAGATAAGTTTGAATCAACTTTAATTGGTTCTTAAAAAAGTAATACATCTCAATAGTGTCATAATTTTGTTTAAATACTATTTTCAAAATAATTTTGGTATATATCTTGCATAGTGTTTGTTTTGCTTCTCTATTCCCTATTTTTGATGAATTCAAAAGGGGGAGAAATAATTGGTTTTAGATAATGATTGTTTTTATACTCAAGATTTGAGGGGGAGTAGTAACCTAGGGGGAGAAGTGATTAATTTTTTAATACTCACTAATCTGTATATTCAAGTGACTTCTTTTGCAAAGATATTATTCAAAGATATGTTTGTCTTCATCAAATAGGGGGAGACTGAAAGTGATGAAGATCTTATTGAATCATTTGATTAAACAAAGATCTTGTTGAATTGATGAAGACAAAATGAAGTCAAAGGCTATTCTGGTGTAGTCAAAGGTTACTTGGATAAAAGGGTAGAGTGGTTAGTGAGTCTGCATCTATACTTAGGTATAATCATTCTTATCTCTCTACTGCATGAGGTTTCTTCATTTAAAAGATTTTGCAAATGCCTCTAAAATGTGTTTAAACTGTTAAAAACAAAGTAATTTGTTAAATGGCTTTTAAGTAAAATGTTTTAATTGATATTATATGAACTTTATCAGTTAAAATGTTCTTAACACTTTCATAACAGGTTTTTAACTGATAGGTTTGTGAAATAATCGATTAAAACCTTTTAAAAATACATTGGAACTATTTTAATTGATATATCTTCGAATTAATCGATTGTTTTCATTAAAAGAGTTCTTGAAAACCTTCTGCCAGTATTTTAACTGATATAGAATCGAAATAATCGATTAAAATGACTTAAGATGTTTTGAAAAGTGTTCTAGCAGAATTTTAATTGATACAAACTTGAAATAATCAATTAAAATAACTTGAAGTATTTTAAAAGATGTTTTGTCAGTATTTTAATCGATGTAAATGCGAATTAATCGATTAAAACAACTAAGCGATTTTTTCCACAGTGTTTTAATCAATTAAAACAAGTCTGTTATCAATTAAAATAACTTAGAAAGTTTTATAAAACTTTTTGGCAGAATTCTAATCGATTAAAATACGAAATAATCGATTAAAATAACTAAGAGGATTTTTCCAAAGTGTTTTAATCGATTAAAATAGATTGTTATCGGTTAAAATCACTTAGAAAGTTTTATGAAATTATTTTGCAGTGTTTTAATCGATTAAAAGGCGAAATAATCGATTAAAACAATGTAAAGAATTTTTTACAAATTGTTTTAATTGATATAAATGTTGTCGTATCAGTTAAAACAACTATGAAAAATTATCAAGAACATTTTAACAAATTAAAAGAAGTTTTAATAGATTAATTCAAAACTTTTAACAGATTAATTCAAAACTTTTAACAGATTAAAAGATTGTTTTAACAGATTAATTAAACCAGTAGTTTGAAAAATCTTCTATATAAATAGGATTGCTTGAGTCTTTTAAAACACATCTTTGAGCAATCAATCAAGCAATCATAAGTGCTACTTTAAAGAAAGTATCGTACAAGTTTTGTGAAGTTTTTGGTAGCTCTTTCTTCAGGCAAATTTTGCATTCTTTTTTTGAAGAAACTCATTCTGCAGAGCTGCATAAACTGGGTTTGAGTGTTCTAGTTTCTTCTCTTTGTTGCTTTACTTTTCTTTACTTTATTGTGCGTGTTTGGAAGTGTGGGCACTAGTTTCTGTGGCTGGAATTTGACTGTAGGGTTGTTCAAGAACTGGAAGTTGGTTCTTGGTGAAGGTTTAGGTGCAAGGACTGGAATTTTGGTTCTTGTGGTAGATTGGGTGTGTGATTGGAATTGTAATCTGTAAAACATTCAATCTAGTGGAACTTAGCTGGAATTTGGCTAGAAACTGGATGTAGCCCTAGGATTAGGTGAACCAGTATAAATCTTGGTTGTATCTTTCTAAACCTTTCTCTCTTTAATTTTGTTGTTGCCTGTATTGTGATTGTTTGTTCTGTTTAATTCAAGAATTGGTCAGAACTCTTAATCTTTGAAATAGATAATCTGTAATTTGCGAAAATCTTTCAAAGATCAATCCAGCCCCCCTCTTGATCTTAGCCTACTTTTCTAACAAGATTTATACTGGTTCACCCAATCCCAGGGCTACCTCCAGTTCTTAGCCAAATTCTAGCTGAGTTACACTATATTTAATGTTTTACAGATTACAGATTCAAATCGCACACCCAATCTATCACAAGAACCAAAATTCTAGTCCTTGCACCTAAACCTTCACCAAGAACAGACTTCCAGTTCTTGAACCACCCTGCAGCCAAATTCTAGCCACATAAACCAGTGCCCACACTTCCAGATGTAGACCCCTAATTTTGCCCGGTCTCTCAATAAAGGCTAAAGAGACTTCCTACAACAAAGACAAAGCTCGCCTGACATCTCAATAAAGGCCAAGAAGACTTCCTATATGAAGATAAAGCTTTAACGGGCGTTTATCGGCATCAAACGACGTCCGAATAAAGAAAGGAAAGCTTCATAGGGGTCCCAGAACACAAAGGCTGGCCAAAACAGGTCGAGACGGCCGTCCCAACCTTCCCTGGCCAAGTGGGACGGCCGTAACAAGTGGGACTGCCAGTCCCAGGTTTCAGGTGGTCTCATCCTTTGCAAAAGAGGCAGTTGGGACGGCCGTCCCAACCTAGACGGCCGTCCCAACCTAGACGGCCATCCCAACCCAGTAGGGCGCGAAAGGGTTCTTATGGAGTCAGCCACCAATGTTATGACCATAAACATTGGAAAAGGATAAAAAGGCGTTGATTTTAAGAAAAACCAAACTTGGCCATTATAACCCGAGTTAGGTAAGGGAGTTAGTTACGCGTGGGGAAGGTGTTAGCACCCCCACGACGCCCCTTCGGGTTCCCTATGACGGATTAATTCATAAAGTAAAGATTAAGAGAAATTACGCTATTACCCTATTTTATTACACAATATTAAAAAATGGTTATCTACATGATTCTATTTTATATCGCATACATAAAGTAGTAAATAAATCAATAAAAGAGAAGAGAAGTGAAAAGAACCTCACGTAGCAAGCTTTTATTACAACTTTTCAAGCTGTGAGGATGCGTTTTGGCAATCCCCGCACTACAAAGACTCTCCTCCCCGAATACTAGGCCGACACTACAAAAACTTTAAGAAGAATCGAATGCCGGAAAAACTTCCTTAACCAATTGTTACCTTATAGGAAATCGAAAGATAATTCAAAAGAGAGAGAGAGAAGAGAGGAGTGAGGTGTGTGAAAAACGTCATCTAAGGTCCTTATTTATAGTTTCTTAAGCCGGCCCGCTCGGGACGGCCGTCTGCGGTCCGAGAAAATAGGGACAGCGGTCTAAAAAGTTTGGGACGGCCGTCTCGGGTTGTTTTTTGAGTGAGACGCGCGTCTCACATCTAGGACGTGCGTCTCGCTTTGTTTGGGACAGGCTGTCTCGAGTGTTTTGGCCAAATTTTGTGTTCTAGGACTCCGAGGAAGCTTTCCTTTCTTCGGACGAAGCGGTTGATGCCGATGGACGTCCACCAGAAGCTTTACCCACCTTCGAGAGAGAAAGTCTTACTGGTCTTTATTGAGAGGGCGGGCAAAATTTGAGGTCATTAGTTGCCCCCCTTCACGCCTAACTAGCTGTTGGCCTAATGTGACCACAAGATTCGTTGGTAGGTGAAGGAGTTAACCCTTTGCTTGATCATCTTCGGATGCTCCTTTCTGCTGAGATTCTTCGATCCTCTACATGATAAATATTTTTTGATAGGTACCAACCCCTATACTGGTTTGATGAGAATGAACCCTCATGCTGGTCCGAACCTCCTTCTATAAGGCTCTTGTGAGTACAAACCCCCACCGGGTTCGAGTCCACACTTGCTAAACTCTTGTGTGTACTTACCCTCACCAGGTACGAATCCACATTTGCTAGATTCTTGTGAGTACTTACCCTCACTAGGTACGAGCCCGCTTTTGGTAAGCTCTTATGGGCACCTACCCCCACCGGTATGAATCCGCATTTGCTAGATTCTAGTGAGTACTTACCCTCACCAGTGCGAGCCGCTTTGCTAAGCTCTTGTGGGTACCTACCCCCACCAGGTATGAGTTTGCTTTTGCTAAACTCTTGGCGAGCCAGGTTACGCAAGGCTCTTGTGGGTACCTACCCCCACCAGGTATGAGTACGCATTTGCTAAACTCTGCGTGAGTACTTACCCTCACACGGTACGAGCCCGCGTTTGCTAAGCTCTTATGGGTACTTACCCCCACCGGGTATGAATATGCATTTGCTAGATTCTTGTGGGTACTTTCCCCACTAGGTTCGAGTCCGCGTTTGCTAAACTCTTTGTGAGTTTAAACTCCCCACCAGTGCGAATCGCACTTTGCTAGATTCTTGTGGGTACTTTCCCCCACTAGGTTCGAGTCGCACTTGCTAAACTCTTGACAAGCCCCGTTACGCCAAGGCTCTTGTGGGTACCTACCCCCACCAGGTGCGAGTCCGCATTTGCTAAACTCTTTGTGAGTTTAAACCCCCCACGAGTGCGAATACGCACTTTGCTAGATTCTTGTGGAGTCTTGTAGACCCCAAATCTTGCCCCGCCTCATAATAAAGGCGGGAAGACCTCCTATTCGAAGATGGATGAAGCCTAAGAATCCATTAGGAGAGACTATTAGGCCCCATACTAGGATATGAAGGATTTTTTGCATTAAAATAAGGATTTTTGCCTTCAGGAATCGAGACCGCTGTCTCGCTTTTCAAGACCGTCGTCTCGCCATTCCTGCAAGTCGAGACCGCCGTCTCGTTTGGCGAGACGGTCGTGTCGTCACACTGCGAATGGCGAGACCCCGCTCTCGTTTGGCGAGATGGCCTTCTCGCCACTTTTGCAAGGCGAGACGGTCGTCCCAAATGGCGAGGACGGCGGTCTCGACCTTGTAAGACGAGACGGCCGTCTCGGCTGACGGCGCGAATCCACTATAAATAGCGAGCGCTCCCCCCTCATTTCACACAGTTCTTCCACTTTCCCTTCTACAACTTCTTCAAATTCTCTTCCTAGAACCCCTAGAAGCATTTTCGGAGTTTACGAGAGTTTCTTAGAGATTTTTATAGTGTTTTCGAGAGTTTTTCAGGCGTTGTAAAGAGCGAAGGGCTGCCAAAACGCACCCTAATTTTCAAGAAATTAATTAAAGAGCTTGCTTTAGAGGTTTCTTTATTCTCTCCCTCTCTTTATTGCCTTTACTTTAATTAAATTGCATGATAGACATTAGGTCCATGTAGTCGTTATTTTAATTAGTTAATAAAAGGGTAAAAGCGTCTTTTCACAAGTTTATTTATAAAATAGGCGGCCTATCATAGGGACCGAAAGAGGCGTCGTAAGGGAACTAACACTTCCCTTACACGTAACTAACTCCCTTACCTAAACTACTGGTTTTAACGACCAAAGTTGGTTTTCGAAAACCAACGCCTTTTTACTCCTTTTTCTATGTTTTCGGTAAAAACATCGGTGGCGACTCCATAAGAACCCTTCAAAATTAGTTCTTGGGTTAGCCTGGTTATCGGACAATCCAAGAACACTTTTCGAAAACCTCGCCCCTAGGTTCGGCCGGTTATCGGACAACCTAAAGACGTTGTAACCACACCCATAAAAATGCAAAAATTGGAAAGTCGGAACCATCGCGTCGCTCAGGCCAGCCTCGTTTTGATGGCGGCGACGGATGGCGACTCCACTGGGGACGCCTAGAGAGTTGATCCCATTTAGTGATGGTCCGGGTTAAATAAATAAACCAAGAAATTACGCTTTTACCCTACCTTGTATTATAACATGTTTTAATGATTGGCTTTAATAACTATTGTTTGTTTATTTTACGCAATTGTTTGAAATACAAATTGTACACAAACCTTTGCACACAACGGTTCCCTCTATGCCGGGGGCAAGTGAGAAATCCATAGGGAGTGGGTGCAGGTACGGTTCACTATAGTGATGGCCTTGTGCCCACCGGTGTGATCGGAAACCACCACTCAAGATGATAACCTTCCTCTTTTGGCACAAAGGTGACTATGGCCTTAGTGCTAAGCATGGTCGGAAGGGCTGGAGAGTGGGGACCCTATAATGGGGGCACCTTGGGGGCCTTAGCCTTAGTGAGAACGGTTAGAACCTACTTTCACCAATGCACTTTTACTGTAGGAAAACCTTGCCTCGTGATTAAAGCGACTTCTCGCTTGTTCGTAGATGATTGAATTGTGTGCGCATTTGTTTGTTGCATAGCATAACCAAACAATAGAAAAATCACAAAAAAACAATTTTGCAATAAACGCCCTTATCTCGGACGATCGCCTTTTAGCTAGCCTGGTTTCGGGTTCTTTGTAAGCTAAGTAGCCACGCGGTCAGACGATGAAGAGATAAGGGATGCTAAATATTATTCTTTCGCATACGAGACATTTTTTATCGCGGATAGTGCGCCTTTTAACTAGCCTGGTTTTAGGTTCTTTGTAAGCTAAGTAGCTACGTAGTCCGACGAGAAGAGATAAAAGGCTATAAAATAAAAGATAATAAAAATCAAATAAAAATCCAATTCAAAACAATAAATGTGACCTTGTTCGAGAAAACATTATACTCATAAATCATTCATATAGGTAGTTTATTTTCTATAAAAAATAAAAAATAAAATACGCAAATACAATACATCATGTAGAAATAAAACATGATAAATAGGAAAATAAACACTCACATTCATACCTACAATAAGCATCATATTCATAAAGCATGCATTTTGGTTTTAGAAAAATGGAGGGGACTAGTAGGCGAGTTGAAGAAAGTGGACATTCCACGATACCATCGCGAGAAGATGGAGCGGCTTTGCACAATAATGCCACCGGAGAGTCAAGCTCAGACTTGAAAAATCCTATGGACGGATTATCGACCTGCTGAAGATGCTGTGTCGATCAAGTTTTCATCGGGGTACTAGTTCATTTATGGAACTCCGATCTGCGTTGTTTCGAATTTCCGCGGTTCGACATGGTGCCCACCTTGGAGGAGTACGAAATTATCTTTGAAATGGCCTAAATCAGTTGGGGTCCATATCAGCCATGGGGCATATACTCTGCGGCACAAGTCGCTGCCATCATCCGAATACCATTCGACGAGACTACCCTTATAGAAAAAGGGAACATCCAAGGTTGGAAAGTTTCAATGTTAGAAGACCATGCTGTCAGATTTGGTTGAAAGGGCGAGAATGGGTCGCTTTTAACAAAACCACGGCTCTAATCATATTTGGAACAATTTTGTTTCCCTTCCACATCGACACGGTGGATCAA
Source organism: Sphenostylis stenocarpa (assembly GCA_963425845.1). NCBI lineage: Eukaryota > Viridiplantae > Streptophyta > Magnoliopsida > Fabales > Fabaceae > Sphenostylis > Sphenostylis stenocarpa. The sequence continues at coordinate 46,638,598 of OY731403.1, forward strand.
GCCGTCATGGACGCCTTCTTCGCCTGGGACGTGAACTCGAAGAGTCCCTTGCCTACAATTCTTGCAGACACCTTGCTCTCGGTGGAATTTTGCCGCCGAAGCAAGGAAAAACACTTCGTTGTTGTTCTTCACTACTTTTCGTGTGGGGCATCACACATTTTTACGACTCTAGTCACATGCGAATGTCCCCAGACCCTTTGAGGAGCTTCTCCAACATCCCCCTCCAACGACGCTTAACCTCGAGTGGAAGGACGAGTTGGAACAATGGGACGCCAACCATTTATCCTGGGTACGCCCTTGGTTCCGGCCGGTCCAGTCCTCATCGGATGTGGAGATTATCCGAACGTACCCTTGATAGGACTCGGGGTTGCATAGCCTATTCACCTAGAGTAGCTATGAGACAACTCATGAGGACTCAAACTACTAATATCCGAGGGGAGCTCGGAGGGCTATGTTTCTTCGGAGACCCATGCACAATTGCTAACTCACCGAGTGTAACAAGAGCATGGGAGAAACCGGTCTTTATGGGAGATAGAGAGCTAGGAAAAGCTCGAGTGGCTGTCTCCGGTGACTATGAGGTGTGGAGAAAAAGAAGAGGGATGTCGCAACCATCCACCTCGGTCATTACATGCGCCAATAGTGAAGAGTTGCAAGCTCAAGTCGACGCCTTGACCCGAGAGGATAGAAATCATGGGAGCCCGGATGAAGGCCCTTGAGGAAAGAGAACAAGAATCTATCCTCACCATTGATGGTCCGCAAAGGCATTGCAAGAAAAAGGATAATGAAATAGAGCGCCTCAAGGATCGGTGTGCTGACTCTAACAAACAAGCTATCAGAGCATCTAAAGGCTGCTAGAACCCAGCTCGGATAGTCAACTTCAAGAAATAACAGCCAAATCGGCACGCCTTAAGGCCAAATCAGCAAAAGCAGGCTCGAGACGATCAAGGACTTGTTACAAGACCTCACTAGGACTCGGTCGGAAATACGCCAAGAGCGAGAGGCCAATCGGAGACTCAACAAAAGTCTTGTTGAGCTACGGCTTGCAAAGAAAGAGACGGAGCTAGCTCGGTACGACATGAGTACTACAAGAAAAGGCCAGAGCCCTTGCAAAACTCGATGATCTACAAGCCTTGGTCGTCCATCAAGAGGCGAAGATCAAAGAGACTCAAAAGTACGGTGAAGATATGAGCCGAGGCGGTCCGGAAGCAAAGCGAAGCACTCGCTCGTCATGTCAGGAAGCCGAAAGGGAATTACATAGAGATCAAGACCCGCTTGTGGGTTTCTTTAGGCTTTTCCGTTTTACGTCAAAAGTTGTTTCGTAGTATGGAATAGGGGAATGTACACCTTCTACGGATAAATGAAATTTTTCTTTATTCAACAATTGTCTACTTACATGCATATCATTCATTTGCATATTTAATTTCCCCTCCTTCACTCTTAATAAATAAGATAATAAAAAGGAAGGATTAGTCGACATGTCTTCCTGTCGCCAGTCAAAACGAGGCGGTCGGAGCGATGCGATGGTTCCGACTTTCGATTTTTCGCATTTTTATTTGGTATGGTTACAACGCCTTTAGGTTGTCCAATAGCAGGAGCTGAACCTAGGGGCGATGTTTTCGAAAAGGCGCTCTTGGATCGTCGATAACTAGGGCTAATCCAAGAACTAATTTTGAAGGGTTCTTTTTGGAGTCGCCATAGATGTTTTTACCGAAAACATAGGAAAAGGAGTAAAAAGGCGTTGGTTTTCGAAAAACCAACTTTGGTCATTAGAACAAGAGTTGGGTAAGGGAGTTAGTTACGTGTAAGGGAAGTGTTAGTTCCCTTACGACGCCCCTTCGGGTTCCCTATGATAGGCTAGCTACTTTGAATAAATAAACCGGGTGAAAATACGCTTTTACCCTTTTTTTGCGGAATTTAAAATTATGACTACATGGCCCTAATTTCTATTGCATAATTAGAATTAAAGCGGTAAAGTAGAGAGAGAGAGTATAGAAACCTCCGAGGCAAGCTTTCTATTAATTCTTTGAAAACTAGGGTGCTTTTGGCAGCCCTTCACTCTTTACGCTGTCGGAATCTCTCGAAAACGCTCTAAAAAACTCTAGAAAGCTCTCGAAACTCCGGAAATGCTTCGAAGGGGTTCTAGAAAGAGAATTTGAAGAATTGTCTAGAGAGAGAATGGAAGAACCGTGTGAAATGAGGGGAATGACGTGGCTATTTATAGGGATTTGCGCTGTCGGTCGAGGACAGCCGTCTCGCCATTCGAGACGGACGTCTCGCACTTGCGCATGGCGAGACGGTGGTCCCGAATCCGGAGACGACAATCTCTACCTTAAAAGGGGAAAATCCTTATTTTTATGCCCAAAATCCCTCCTATCCTAGTATGGCGCCTAATAGTCTTTCCTAATGGCTTCTTAGGCTTCATCCATCTTCAAAAAGGAGGTCTTCTAGTCTCTTTATTATGAGGCTGGGCAAGATTTGGGGTCTACGACTGCCCCCTTT